>JAVJIF010031245.1:0-199285 GCA_038442645.1 Agave tequilana
AATATGGTGTTACTACTCGGCGCCTGCCCAGAGTATGGATGCTTGGTATACGAATACATGGACAGCGGAAGCTTAGAAGACAGGCTTTTCCGCCGAGGCAACACACCGACAATTCCATGGAGCGTGCGCTTCAAAATTGCCGCGGAGATAGCCACCGGCCTCCTGTTTCTCCACCAGGCCAAACCTGCCGCTGGTTCACCGGGACCTTAAGCCAGGCAACATCCTCCTAGACCGAAACTACACGAGCAGAGATCAGTGATGTGGGGCTAGCAAGACTGGTACCGGCATCTGTGGCAGACACCGTAACACAGTACAGAATGACGTCAACTGCTGGGACGTTCTGTTACATTGATCCTGAGTACAACAGACAGGTATGCTTGGGACCAAGTCGGACATATACTCATTGGGAATCATGCTACTTCAGATCATCACAGCAAAACCTCCCATGGGACTCACACACCATGTGGAGAGGTCGATCGAGAGAGGACAGTTTCATGAGATGCTTGATCAAACAGTGCATGACTGGCCAGTGGAGGAGGCTCTTTCCTTTGCCAAGCTTGCTTTGAAGTGTTCTGAACTGAGGAGAAAAGACCGGCCTGACCTTGGCACAGTTGTCCTGCCAGAACTCAGCCGGTTGAGAAATCTGTTGTGTACAAGTCCACCGACTAATGTATCATGATCTAAAATTTTTAAATGGAGAATGAATCTAATTTAACTTTTCTTCCTTCCTTGCTTAAAAAAATAAAGAGGTACACTAGTTTTTTATAGGCTTTAAAGAAAAACTTATAAGAATACTAACAATCCATTTTAATGTCATAAACAAATGACAATAAAGCAATGTATATATGACTCTTCAACTTCTCCAATTCATAGTGGTTCTTTCATTTCTCTAATGATAATGATTCTTCTAATTTCACAATATATGATGACTTTTTTGCTTCTCCACTAATATCATAAATCACATTTTATGATGACTTTTCAACCTCTCCACTAATGCCATGAATCACATTCATTTTGATTTGAAATTCCAACATGCCCCCTCAAATCAAAATATCTTTATGCAAAGCATGTGACTTAGTCTCATGAAAAATTTGCTTGATAATAACTTAGTGAATATATTTGCAATTTGTTCAGTAGTGTGACAATATTGGAGCTCTATACTCATCTCTTTCACATGGCCTCGAAGAAAGTGAAACTGAGTATCAATGTGCTTGCTTCTTCCATGATACACTGGGTTCTTTGCAAGTTGGATGGTTGATTTGTTGTCCACAAATATACGATTGAGTCTTCTTGTGGATGATCCAACTCTTTTAAAATATTTCACAATGAAATAGCTTCACATATAGTAGATGAAGCCGCCAGATACTCTACTTCACATGAAATTAAGATCACAACTCCTTACTTCTTTGAGACTCATGAAAATGCTGTTGACCTAAGATGGAAGACATAACCTGTGATGCTTTTTCTCTCATCTTGATCACCTTCTCAGTGGCTATCTAAATAGTCTACTAACTCTGCAGCTTCACCATAAGTATAAAATAGACCAAGCTTGAGTGTGCCGATATACCTTAAAATCCTCTTCGCAGTGAGCTAATAAGACTCCTTCGGTGTTGTGGTCTTATCCACCTATCACTTCTATTTTTTCTTTGCTTTCTCTACCTATCACTTCTATTTTCTTTTCATTTTCTTTTCTCTTTCTTTAACAAAGAAGAATTTGTTAACAAACAACATGAAACTGAACCGTTATGCTTCTATTGCATCCCATCCTTGTGGATTCGGCTCGTATAGCCTATATGCTATAATGGAAGTATCAAGGAAGCAAAAGCATCATAACACTTTCATTGATTTTCTAAAACATATGTTTTCGTGCACGGTTTAACCCTGAACAAATTTTTGGCGTCGTTGCCGGGGATGGGAACGGTTTTGATTTCACGTTTTTGTTAACATTTTCTTCTCTGTTTTGGCATGCAGTTCAATTTTTACAGACCTTATCTTTGCATAGTCTACTCTTGTTTGACTCTCCCTGCTCTAGAAAGTAAGGAGCTTGCTTCTAAAACTTTGCCACGTAAAGCCAAGAAAAGCCACAAAAACGCGACTAAATTAGGGTTTCTGGACCTGAATTTTTGCAAAGTTGGATTTCATGCTATATATTGCCTAGTTCTGCTGCTATAATTTTGTTTTTACTACCTACACACTGCAAAAATAAACAACAAAAACGGTAAATTGGACGTATTAATATAGTTTAGATATTTTCATCGTAGGCACATGTCAATTCCATTCTAATATACTGTATTTTGTTCTGTTATTGTGATCTGAACTGAAGTATACATATGACATTGCATATAACAAAGAACAAAACGTGGGTGATTTACTCGTTGTGTGTTATTCTTTTCAATATTTCACACTTGCACGAATCGTACTTAAGGGCATAACCCAATATAAGATAAGGTGGGAAAGTCATTACCCTTTCTTAGCCCAAAATCACACCCCACTCACACAACCCAAGCCTTATTAAAAATTGATAGATGTGGCCCCTAGGGACATCTCGGAGTCATTAAGAGATTGACCTCGGGAGGAAGTTATTAGTACTGGACTCTTACCAAATCGGTGTCTAAAGTTGGGGGTTAAGAGGTAAGCCTCGATGATCTGGTGGTTTGACGTAATTAAACCCCGTTGCTTACGCACGAATACCTCCCACCACATTTTGCCCCTACTTAGCTGATTAACTCATTGTCCGATACTGTAATATTCCTCTCCTGGACAGTTGACCAGTTAGGAGTCATCTAGATTTAGGTCAACCCTAGTATAAGCTTGGTTTTGATTTTTTCTTTCTTTGGTTGTTTGTTTGTTTTTTCTTTTGTTTGTATTTGTTTATGAAATAGATTTTAATGACAAATTACTTTCAATCCTAATATAAATTCATATTTCACCCCGACCTCATTTGACTCGAATAAATCCAACCCGCCTTTACACAACAAGGACAAGCTAGATAGCCTGATTGGATGTAATTGACTAAATATAACCCATACCTCCAATCTTATGACCAAAAGTTTCAAAATAATTTTCACAGAGTCGACGAAGATTCATCTCCCCCAGGTCTAATTTTCATACACCTTTTCCACATTTTTCATAATTTTCACAATATTCATTCCCCGATTTTGCTTACTATACTCCTTTTTCAGAATAACCGATTGAAGAAAATTTGAGTTAGAAAAAAGTATAGAAGTCTTAAAATTCATACTTGAGTCCCAACAACAATTTCAGAATGCACTCAGCTTACAATCTTTCCAACACCAAGCTTCACATACTCCTTTTCTACAACAATCAAATTGAAGAAAAATCTGAATTAGAAAACAGTATGAAAGTCGTACAAGACATAGTTGAGTCTCAATAAAATAAGCTGGACTCACAATCCTCATAGTCTTTTCCATATCATGCTTCATATATTCTTTCTAGAATAACAATAGAAGAAAATCTGAGTTAGAAAAGAGTATAGAAGCCATGCAGGAGGGCGAGCGATAATTTTAAAAAATAGTGGCCTCTCCAATTTCACAATATTAAAATGACAACCATTAGTTTTGGACATGAGTATAGAACTCTTACATGAGTTCGAGCAACAATCTCAAAACTTGTTGGACTCACCATGTCAACCTAAATTTCAAGATTCATACTTATGTTTTTCAGTTCTACCTATTCAAAATAAAAAAAACTATCAATCCTGAAAATGAATATGAAACTCTTGCGTGATTCTGAGCGACAATCTCAAAATATGTTGGACTCATCATTTTCTCAGAACTAAGCTTCACATACTTTTTTTCAGAACATCCAACTGTAAAAGAATCTATCTTAGAAAAGAGTATGAAAGCTTTGCGAGAGTCTAAACAACAATCTCAAAATCTGATGGACTCACAATTTCACCACACTTTTCAAAACTGACTTCTATACTCACCCTTTCAGAAAGAACCGATTGCACAGAGTATATGAGACATGATTTAGAATTCTGTTACCTGGCCTATTAGTAGGTTAGACTCAATAATGAGCGAATTGGTCAATAGGAGTGAAAAAATTCTTTCTTATTAACTTTTGACTAATCCTTATATCTCTAAGTCTATCGATTGGACCCAAGAGTCATGTTGTTTTGGAAACCAAAATTCAATTTAATCATATCCATTTGAACATGACCAAAACCAAAATTTTGAGAATCGCATTGACATTTTGGCAAGTTATTCCTTTTCTGAAATTGAACTTGAGTATGAATGTGATCATGAATCTCAACTTGGTAATTCAATTCCACTTATTGACTCAATATTGACTTTGGTATCTTTACTGATTTTAATCACTTTTCTGAGTCAGTAATTGATCCTGTGCCCGTTGTGAAATTGAATCACCAATCTTTCTATATCAACATATTGAACTTGATCATTACCATACTTTTGAAAGTTTTCTTGACAAATTGGCAAGTTATCATTTTTATGAAATTGAACTCAATCAAGAATATGACCCAGATTTTCAAATTTGTGATCCAATTCAAATTTCAGAATCAATATTGACTCTTGTTTTGCTACCCGATTTGAGCAACATTTTAGAGTCAGGTTTGATTCCCATACATATCATTTTTGAACTTGAATCATCAATCTTAGAAAATCACATTTTATTGTGAGAAAATGAATGTGGACTAGAGTTTTAACTTCTTGATTTGGACTCACTCCTGAACAAATTTTGACTCCTAAATTTTTACTTAATTTCAATCACTTTCTTGAGTTGGTATTAGTTCATGTACTTCTTGAGTCCAAATCAATCATTCCATCATTTTAAACTCCATTCTGAGACAAAGGTGTTGATAAAAATAACTCTGAAATTATTTTAAAATTTGAAAATTAGATGGGGTAAATTTTTTAATAAAATTCATCCATGTATACATTATAATAATAGGTTATATTAGAGAGGTTACTGGTGGGTTTCTGTGAACTCTACGTAAACTGGTTTGGGCCACATTTCGTGCATCAATCAGACTACCACCGGAACCACCACCTTGAGGTGAATTCTCCTTCCCTCTGAATTTTCATACAAATATACATTCACTATGCATTGGTACAATGCATGAGATAAGTGTAAGAGATGGTCTACTAACGTAGAGTTTTTAGATTTTCTTTTTTTCACTTCTTTTAGGATATTTTTAAAAATCTCTCTTTTGTATAGGATTTTTTCTTTCTTTAAAAACTTTTTAAAACAAGAGACAAAGTTTTGATCTATTTTTTAAGAAAATTAAGATGATCTTAGAAACATAGGAGACCTTAATTATGATATATTAAATCTAGTTGAAACAATGGATCTTGTTTAAAATTATAAGTTAAGTAAGAGAGATTTGAGAGATAATTTTATCTTAATTTTTTGCCTTAGAGAATACGCACTTCACACTTACACATTTTTAAGATGAAGACCTAAAGTGTCATAAAACAAAAATAAATAAAAATAAAAATATATGGTGTATATATAAAAAAAACTCACTTATTAAAGCTAAATAACTATGCCTCAGAAAGCATGATTATTCACATTTAACGGTGATCAAAAAAATAAACAGTCTCCCTAAGTTTTGTAACCTTGTTTACTTGAGTCCTTAAACCTGAGAGATGTTTTCTCATATAGTGCCCTAGATAGACTGATTTGGAAGCCATCGGCTACTCACTACTCGAGTAAAGTAGAAATCTTAAAAAATAAGGGAAGAAATAAAAGAAAAATATATAAATAATAAAATGTCTTGATAGTTGGGGTTGAAATCTCAAAAATCTACGCTATCAAAAAGTGCATATTATTTAGGTTTTATGAAGGATAAAAAATTCAATCCAATTTTGAATTCTCACATTAATTGGTGACAAGATCTTGCATATAAACTAAGTTTAAGAAAGAATAATTTTTGGTGAACTTGTGACCTTCGATCACTTGATTTTTGCAAAAGTACTATGAAAACTTTCTCTTTCAAAAACTATTTTCAAAATACTAACTTTGATTTTTTTTTCTTTATGAATTTTGTGGGTGTAATCCGCTGAAAACCCTCAGGAGACAAAATTCTTCCTCTAGGAGAAACCTAGAGGTTTAACGGCTTGTTGCACACGCTCAGTGCAATTGCGTCACCCACGAAAGTGGTGTAATAACATTAGTAGCTTAGTTTTTCTTTTTTGTTTTGCTTGGGACGAGCAAAAGATAAGTGTGGGAGTGTAATCACTCTACAATTCAGCATCATCATACCACATTTTTCTACCGAGTTATGAATAAAACATCGCTTCTAAACCGTGTTTTTATCTATTTTGTAGATAATCAAGAGTTCAAGGGTAAAGTCAGAATAAGAGCCTAATTAAACCCTATTTCGGCTAATTACATCACATTACTTGAAGACCAATCTAGAGAGCTTCTAAAAGATACATTGGATCCAGAAATTGGGGATGAATCTGAAGAAAAACGAATCCAATTAACCTAAAATAAGAGATCTAGAAGGTCCTCGAAGCTGGACGAAACCACTGAGCAAAACCAGGGAGCTAAGTCCCTGGTATTGTCGTGGATCTGTAGCATTATGGTGGGCCCACACGTTGATTTTTGACTGCATCCTTGAACATAAAATCTGATTTCTTGTAACTATCTGGTTATGATTTTCAATTGGGGCGGTGATCAAGATGTTCCTGGTAACACGCTCATCAGCTGCAAGAAGTAGAGTGTCTCTTTCTGGTGAACTTTTATCGCTGAAGAGAGAAGCCTGACATTGGAACTGAAAGTGCATACTCCCATCTATTCCTCTAACAGACCCAAACAAGATGTTTAATAGCCCCGGTTCGTAGTGTACTGCAAGGAAGCAAAGACAAGTATGTTAGTACTCGAAGAAAATAAACATGCAAAAAGCCTTTAGTTGTGCCTAAAAGAGCTAGCCTCGCCCCGAAAGGCTGAGTCACAGCCTCGCCTGTAAGGCAAGCTAACCTCGTCCCGAAAGGCTGAGGCACAGCTTTGCCTGTAAAACGAGGTGGCCTCACACCAAAAGGCTAAGGCACAGCCTCGCCTGAAAGTTGACTTCGCTTGACTGGCGAGTCTTACCTTCACCAGGAAGCTTAAAAGATAGCTTCGCCTAGAAGCTTAAGGAGGAAAACCTTTGGTTTCCAATTTTGCCCATGCGAAGATCAAGAGAAATTTAATCCCTAAATTAGCATGTAAAGCTGAAATCAAGGGAGATAGACTCCCTAAGATCACCAACTTTGGGTGAGTCTCACTAATTTCTAAAAAATGAAGACTCACCTGCTATAGGTCGTCCGATGGCTGGAGGAGCGATCTCCACCACCTCAGAAGTTCCGACTTCCTTGCCTAGATGTTGGTGAGATGCCATTGAATCTCGGTTGGAAAGATGTGAAGGGTGAAAACCCTAGTGTCTGTTCAAACACGCGGAGAAGTGAAAAGAATTTTCTAACTTCACATGAAGATGAACAGAGAAAGTGATTTCTCTAAAAGGACTGTAAAAGTCCTATTTATAAGCCCCACGGCCTAGGATCATTGCTGTCATTTCAGATCCTGAAGCACAGGCGAAGTTAAAGCACTCGAGTGCTTTGCCTCAAAAAAGGGAGCAACACCTTCAAGTGCAGGCGAAGCTAATGGTTTAACTTCGCTTTGCAAGCGAAGTTAACCTAAAAGAGTTCAGCAACGAGGCTATTTAGCCATGAGGAGAAGGTAGAATCCAACTAGCTTCGCCTACTATAGTCTCCCCACGAAGGTGAAGCTAATTCAACCTTCTGATCTTTTTTTCAACAATCGAAGCAATTCAAAGTATTTCAAAATCTGAACCATCCCATTGCAGATTTATGAAAATTTTGAAGGGAGTTTTGTTGACACTCTGAAAAGAAATTCCCAGACAGCATTTCAACCTATTTGAACGATGTCTAAACTTATCGATATTTATAAAGATGAGTCACGGACAAGCTGACAACCAATTTCTGCTCATCCTCAAAGGACAAAGCAATAACTCTAATCTTACTGATCCAGTAAAGCAAACAGTAAGAAAAGTATTACCTTTGAAGTGGCCTGCTATGAGGTTAAGTCAGTTCGACAATTAGCCTCTTATGAACCTAAAGGGATAGCTTCGCTTGAAGCTCTACAGCCTTGTTAGAGGGCTAAGTTTCTAGCTTCACATGAAGCTCTTCAAAGTTTCTCAATCCTGAAGATAATTTCAGCTTTGCCTGAAGCTAAAGCTTCTCCTGAAGCTTTCTTATAACTTCGCATGAAGCTCTTCAGAGCTTTACAGAGAGCTAACTTATAATCTCGCCTGAAGCTAATTCTACCTTCGCTTGAAGCTTCATGATAGCTTCGCATGAAGCTCTTCATAGTTCTAAAAAAAGCTAATCTATAGCTTCGATTGAAGCTAATTCCAGCTTCACCTGAAGCGTTGTAATAGCTTCACTTGAATCTTCACTCACCCCTGCTGGAGAGCTTGCCAGGTCAATAGTTGACCGAGTTATTAGTGGATTAACCCCAGTACTTTAGTGGAGTTAATGCCACTTTAAGTGGGCACATACACCCACCCACTCCGCCCACATTAAGTGGTGACAGCCGGGTCAAGTGGCCATTAAATAGGCTCACGTGAACCTGTCTAGTTTCACGCGAGACCTGTTTTTAGCTTCGCATAAAGCTTTATAGCCTCGCGCGAAGCTCATAATAGCCTCAGGCGCGAATCTAACAAACTCTTTTAGTCTTCCTGAATTTTATTCAAAATCTGAACCATCCCATTGCAAATTTACGAAAACTTTGAAGGGAGTTTTGTTGACACTCTGAAAAGACAAATTCCGAGATAACATTTTCAACCAGTTTGAACGATGTCTAAACTTATCGATAGTTACAAAAGATGAGTCATGGATAAGCTGACGACCAATTTCTGCTCATCCTCAAGGGACAAAGCAATAACTCTAATCTTACTGATCCAGTGAAGCAGACAGTAGGCCAAGTGTTGCCTTTGAAGAGGCCTGTTATGAGGCTAAGTCAGTTCGACACTTAGCCTCTCATAAACCTAAAGGGATAGCTTCGCTTGAAGCTTTACAGCCTTGTTAAAGGGCTAAGTTTCTAGCTTCACATGAAGCTCTTCAAAGTTTCTCAAAGAGTTAACTTCTAGCTTCTCCTGAAGGTAATTTCAGCTTCGCCTGAAGCTAAAGATTCTCCTGAAGCTTTCTTATAGCTTCGCATGAAGCTCTTCAGAGCTCCACAGAGAGATAACTTATAATTTCGCTTGAAACTAATTCTACGTTCGCTTGAAGCTTCGTGATAGCTTCGCATGAAGCTCTTTATAGTTCTACAAAAAGCTAACTTATAGCTTCGCTTGAAGCTAATTCTAGCTTCACCTGAAACATTGTAATAGCTTCACTTGAAGCATTACTCACCCCTGCTGGAGAGCTTGCCAGGTAAATAGTTGACCGAGTTATTAGTGGGTTAACCCCACTATTTTAGTGGGGTTAATGCCACTTTAAGTGGACGGTTACACCCACCCACTTTGTTCCACATTAAGTGGTGACAACCGGGTCAAGCGGCCATTGAATAGGCTCGCGCGAACCTGTCTAGTTTCACGCGAGGCCTGTATTTAGCTTCGCATGAAGCTTTATCGCCTCGTGTGAAGCTCACAATAGCCTCAGGCGCGAATCTAACAGACTCTTTTAGTCTTCCTGAATTTTTTGGATAGTTACACCCCTGAGAGCCTATAAATAGCTCATTTTTAGATGAACTTAGGGTCAGAAAAAAGAGACTCAAGGTGCAAAAAAAGGAGAGAAAGGGTAACTTTTGGAGAGCACTTTGACAAATCAAGAGATCTGCTTTCTCGCTTCTAAGAATTCAGGAAATCATTTCTCTAATCCTACAAGAATAAATTTAAGGTGCTAATACCCTAAGATCTTCCTCTTTCAAAGAATCTCTGAAAGCAGGCGAGAAGAAAATCCTTAAAATTCGATCGATCGCATCGTCAACAACAAAAGTGGTCGCGCGCTGACCAGACTTCCACCGGCACACTTTCCCGAGATATCAGAAGAGAGTTCTTTTAATTTTCTTTTTATTACTTGTAATTTCTCTTCAAAATTTTTGTAAGTTTTCCCTGCATTCAAATTAATGGAAAACAAGATTATCTGAGAGCAATGACATTCTACCCACCCATCTTATATTCTATATACTGTGTTCCTGGTAACTTTGAGGTGGAGAAGGGTAGAGGATGAATTGGGGAGTAAGAAGGAATAATTAGTTTACTTGTTTTATATTAGATTAACGCTGACATCTGTTACCATAACTTCGTTACCTGCCAATACGTTAGCCTGTTGACCTTATGCAAAAGGCAAAATAGCCACACCATCAACTTTCTATTAAATGAATTAGGGAGGTTGAACTATTGCATCAGCGAACTGATCAGTTTTGTAACTTAGAGAAATTTAGCCAAACACAATTTTTTTGGCAGCCATGATTTTGATGGCATAGATGGCGCTCAGTGATTATAATGGCAACATGGCCATGCACGTCAAATGTAGGAATATATCCATATGTATCTGAACTTCTAAGGTGTCTTGTTGGTCAATTCAATGTACTTCAGCAGAAAACTTTGAGCTTTATATTCTAAAGGAAAACTCAAATGAACATTTATATTTGGTTGGAGAAGGGATATCGTAACAAATTCTTCTTCAAATATCACCCTTTACAGGTATTATCATAAATGTTCAAGCACACATGCAAAACAACCATACAGGTTTCAAGAATATGATGGCAATGCATTAGTGGTGTTGCTATCACTCCACTGAGATCATGTTGAAGATAATGGTTTTCTCTGTTTTTTTCATGGGAATATAAATTGCGCCCTTAATTTGAGAATTGATTATGTCATATCATTAAGGGTAAATTGCACGAAACACTCATGTGGTTTGACATTTGATGCACTTATGCTCGCTGAAGATTGAAACTAGTTTTCAGTATTCTTGGTTTAGTTTTGACCCAACTTTTGACTTAATAGATGTTTGAATTAATGTGTGGAATTTAATACCTCCAAAGCACGTGTAAGTCCCGTGTTGGGGTTAAACTAATAGATGTTTAACTTTAAGTCAAATGTTGGGTTTAAGTTAAACCAAGGTTGCTGAGAACTAGTTTCAATGTTCAGGGGATATAAATGCAACACATTGTTGTGATAAACGCCACCAAACAATAAGAATAGTCGCGGAAGCCCCGAACAATCTACTGTAGTAAGTAATATAACTTAATCACCACAAGAGGAAGAATACAAATTAAGAACACAAGATTTTGTAAGAGGAGTGAGAGAAATTCTTATTGACTTGAGAAGCAAAAAACAGAGTTTACAAGATCTTTCAAACTCTCAATACAAGGGTTGATTCAAAGTTCAAGGGCTCATTAAAACTAATGAAACAATCTCATACTTATAGGAAACCAACTACCCAGAGTTTGGGTAAAAAATGAAATCAGAATTCAACTTGAAACAGAATCAAAATTTGGGTCGGATATGCCTAGATTGTCGCTGCTATCGACAGACCTGTCGATAGCATTCTCCCGAAAGTTAGTCTACTCAGATTTTTTACAGCTTCGCTAAAGCTGTCAAAAACTTCTTCAAGCTTTCGAAAGTTCTGTGCATTTTTTAGCACGTTCTGAATTCTGAATCTATTGGAATCTCCTCCACCTTGTCGCATAAATTTCTCCAATGAATGTGAGACATCCAAAATACCAATAATCTTTACTTTAACTCACATTTCATAAGTTCTTCGTAGAAATTGACTTCCACACCATCAAATAAGCTTTCTCCCCTTTTTGTGACTTCTTACTTCTCCCTCTCAAGAGCTCATTCTCTACCTTATCTTTGGAGAAGCTTGATCATAGATACTCTGAACTTCTCCATCGGGATGGTCTTTATCGTTATGTCTGTTGAATTCTTCTTTTACTTATTTTGATCAAATCAATAATTTTTTCCACTGCAACCTACTAACGTATCCTGTGAGATCTCACATCGATATGCTTAGTTTGCTTGTGATATCTGTGATCCTTAGCGAGATGTATCACACTCTGACTGTCGCGGTATCTGAACTGAATCATGTATGATTCCAAATGTACCGACCAATTCTCTTAATCGCAAAGCTTCCTTAGATGCCTCAACTGCAGCCACGCACTCCACCTCTATTGTTGAAAATATCATTATGTCTTGTAACTCTGTCTTTCAATATAACACTCTCAGCTACTTGAATACATAACCTATCATAGATCTTCATAGATCATGATCTTCTGCATAATCTGCATGAACATATCCTTGTAGTATCTTAGGCTTCTTTGTTTTTCAATCTCTGAATTATCAAGCCTAATCTCACAGTCTCTTGTAGATATTGTAGCACGCACTTCATTGTTTTTCAATATTGCTTGCTTAGATTCGACATAAACCGACTTACTGTACTAACTATACAAGCTAAGTCAAGCCTAGTATAGACCATAGTATACATCAGCGATCCCACCGTACTAGCATATGGTACTCGAGATATCTCATCCTCTTCTTATAAATTTGAATACTGACTGAAAGATAACCTGAAATAACATGTCTAAGGAGTAGTGACCGATCTTGCTTCAATCATATTGAACATTTCCAACATCTTAAGAACATAGTTCTTCTGAGATAGTCAGAGTATGCCCGTGCTCTTGTCTCAACTGATCTTTATACCTAAGATCTTCTTGACTTCTCCCAAGTCTTTCGTGTTGAACTCCTCTTTTAGCTAAGCTTTAACTTTTTGAATATGTGTCTTATTTCTTATAGCAATCAATATATCATCCACATGGTAACAAATATGTGAGATCATCATTGTACTGCTTGAAATAAATATAACTATCATACTCACATCAGGTGTAGTTGGAATTGATCATAAATGATTTGAACTGCTTGTACCACAATCTGGGAGACTGCTTCAGCCCATTGTTTTCTATTGATTTTGCAAAGGTGAAAACTTACAAAAAAGTGCCGAGGAGCGAAATTACAAGTAATTCTTTGCAGGAAGAAGATTACAGGTAGATCTCCTCTGAGATTTCTAGGGAAGTATGCCTGTAGGAATCTGATCAGCGCGCGATCATTTTATCCCTTTGACGATGCGATCGATCAGATAATCGGACTGCCGCCTGATGGGATTCCCTTCTCGTCTGATTCGGGGAATCAGAGAACAGAAGATCAGTAGAGTCCTTTTGTTACTTCTCGAGCTGCCTCCGCTTGGGAATTCCTTCTCGCCTGGTTCCGAAAATTCCTTGAGAGGGAGAAAGAGCTTAGGGTATTAGCACCCTGAATTTATCCTTATAGGATTAGAGAAGTGATTCTTTGAATTCTTAGAAGTAAGAGAGTAGATCTCTTGTTGGCTTATGCTTTGAAGCCACCAAAAAAGCTTATGCTCTTCAAAAGGCCTCTTGGACTTGAATCTTTTCAAGCCCCTGAGCCTAGCCTACTAGTGGGCTACTTATAGACTCTATAGGGAGTTATGATTCCCTTGATTATCCCCTTAATGAGAAATCATGGGTGTAACAACCAAATTTGATCTCGATCACAATGATCTCATTTGGAGATTTGATTGGTCAAAGATGACCATAAAAGATTGGCTCAGATACTCCCTTGATCCTCTCTGGTTAAATGAGAGATCTCTCCTGATCTTCTTTCCTGATCTTCTTATCTGATTGGGAGAGTCAAAAGATTATGGCAAGCAACTACCAAATTTGATCTCGATCACAATAATCTCACTTGGAGATTTGATTGGTCAAAGATGACCATAAAAAGACCCGCAGCGGAGCTAATGAAAAGCTTCATGAGAAGCTATCAAGAAAGCTTCCGGAGAAGCTAGAATTAGCTTCCGGAGAAGCTAGAATTAGCTTCAGGCGAAGCTGTAAGTTAGCTCTTTGTGGAGTTATGAAAAGCTTCATGAGAAGCTATCAAGAAAGCTTCCGGCGAATCTAGAATTAGCTTCAGGGGAAACTGTAAGTTAGCTCTCTGTGGAGAGCTTCAAGGTGAATCTAAACAAACTTAGCCTCTCAGTCGAGGCTATCCTTTTTGGCTCATGCGATGCTAAGTGTTGAACTAACTTAGCATCAACACTTAACATCTTAGTGTAAATCACCTAGAGGGGGGGTGAATAGGTGATAATGCTAATCTAGAAACTAAATGCGGAAGCAAAAACAATTTGCACAAACACTTAATACAACCAACAAGTGTAGCCGAATTCCCCGTGAAGGGCTCTGGACTAACTCCTCTTGATTCCCCTAGATAAGGGTTGAGGTGCTATATGAAGCTCTCGTGGTTAAGTACAAGTGAGGCACACACACAAGCAAGCCAAGCATATAAGGATGAAATAGCAATGTGAATTAATGCAAGGCACAAATGCTAGCAAGTATGAATGATATGGCAATATGAATAATGCTATGCACAACACAAATAGAGAGAGGGTAAGAGATAATGGATCAAACGCAAACACAAAGATATGTTTCGAGGTTTGAGCCCCTAGCTCTACGTCCCCGCCTTCACCGAGAAGAATTTCTAATCCACTATCTTGTCCACCGAGGACTCCCACCGGGGGAACCTTCACCGAGAAGGATTTTTACAACAAGGGAGTACCGAACTCCTCTCTCAAACACCGCCTCACAACCGAGGGGTAGGCCCGTAGCCAAACAACAACCAACGCCTCTACCGAAGAGGGTTACAACCAATCTCCACCTCACAATAGAGGGAGCAAACACCAACCCAATACAACAACCTCAACCTCTACCAAAGAGGGAGCAACACAAGAAATCAAGGGTTTACAATAAGTGGTATGTCTCAACCACAAACCTCTTTCCTTTTTCTCACAAATAAAAGATCCTATAGAATAGGATAGAAAATATAGCTCAAGTGGAAAAACTAGGTGTTTGAAAAACAAAACTCAAAGAAATAATCTTGGGAAAACTCTTGATGATAATAGAAATGAAGAACAAACACAAATCTCCCAAAATACTATTTTCTTTGATTTTTCCCAAAACCTAAAACAAATAAGATAAATTTCTTTGGCACAAAACTCTTTTGAAAACTTGTTTAAAACAGTAGAGAATGTCTGAAAATTTTGGCTCTAAAAATCTTATTCAAAACCCTAGAGAGATGGGGTATTTATAGGCCCAAAAGAAAACTAGCCGTTAGGCTGATCTGTCAGCCTGACAGGCTGGTGGTCGACCGGCCGGTCGACCGCCAACAGTCAAAAATATGACCGTTGGAGTAATCTGGTCGACCGCCCGGTCGACCGCCCAGATACAGAGAGCAGAGCTCTCTGGTCCGGTCGACCGGTCGGTCGGCCGGCCCACTGTGCTGCCAGACGTGCACAGTTCTGTGCACGTCGGTCGACCGTACGGTCGACCGGCCCTTGGTGCGGTTGACCGTGCGGTCGGCCGACCTGGCCTGTCAGCCACTGTTCTGGGTCAGAAAAACATGTTAAAAATATTTTAATAAATCTTATAAAAACTTCTAAAAATCCCCAAAAATAGTTTTAATATTTTGCATTGATATATAAACATGTGATAAAAATTTCAACTCAAATATCAAGCATATGAAACCATTTTTGTGTTTTAACATTTTTACCAAAAATCAAAACTTGTATTTTATCAAACTTTGATTTTTCAATACATGAATAGGATAGTCAAAATAAGTTTGTTTAAAAGTTAAGCATGCATGTATAGAATGAAACTACTATACATAAACCAATTAAACTTGTTTTGATCAACTATTCATGAAAACAAATATTGGTTAAACCAAAACCGAAAAACCAATATCCAAACATAAGACGTGTGTGTTGTGCACTTGAGCATATCAACTATTCTTATCTTTACACATGGATCTAAAACACACTAAACTAAACTAGGATACCTAAGTCTTCTTGACGATCTTCAATCTTCAAGTCGGCTTGGTCCCAAAACTTGATCCACCGAGTGCAAATGAGTGATCTTGAAGCTCGGGCACCGGAATCACTATGAAAAGCTCCAAAAACTCCTTTATTGAAGCTAATCACCAACTAATATCTTGATACATGATCTGAAACTAAAATCACAAGATTATTAGTAAACATAACTACTAATCATCATCAAAACTAGAGAGGAAGACCTCCGGGCCAACAATCTCCCCCTTTTTGATGATGACAAAACTCATGGAGTTATATATGCATGGAGTAAAATTAAGCTTCAAAGAAGCTCCCCCTTAACTCATGCATAAACAATAAACAATAAATATGTAATGAATGACAATGTATAAACAATAAAAGGCTCTAGATACCCAATAAAATGTTCAAAAATAAAACATGCTCTAGATACCAATTAAAATTAAACTAAATTAAACTTAATATATGCAAAACATAAATATGCATATATAAAATTCAATCAAACTCAAAATCTTTCTCCCCCTTTTTGTCAATCATCAACAAGGGGTAAAAACCAAAACAAAACAAAATCTTCTCCCCCTTTTCAATACAAAGAAACAATCATCAATAGGGGTAAATAAAGATAATGTTCTCCCCCTTTTTGTCTAAAACAAAAACAAAACCAAATAGGGTGATATCAATTGAAAATATGTCAAAGTAACATCTTGATACCATTGAAAGTAGATATAGATCAATCAACAAATGGTATATGCGATATACATTCATGAAGAGGAAGATGTGAAGCTTCCCTACATAGATACATTACATGAAGGAGGGATGACAAGCCCTAATTCACATAACGTACACTATGCAATGCATAAGAGGAGATGTGAAGCTCCCCCTACACACGTGTACCACATAAAGAAGAGATTGTCAAGCTCTTCAATACAAGATACACTCATCATGAATCTATATGTAGAAGAGATGTTAAGCTCTCCTTGCATATAGGCAATACAAATCAAAACTTTGCATTTTAATTTTTTTATTAAACAAAATTTTGAGATACCAAATTAAAATATTCAAATAAACATCTTGATATCAAAAGAGAGTATTTTCTTTTTAAGTATATGATATCAATTTAAAATTTTTATTTTCTATCATAAAGCTAGGGAGTGGAGATACAAATACCAATTGAAATATGAAGATCGAATTTTCTCCCCCTTTATGAAAAACAAACAAAAATAATGCGTAGGCTTGAATACCAATTGAAAAATTGAATCAATTGAAATAAAGTTAAAACTCAAGGTGTTGGGTTATGCTAAAGCTTGAGTAAACAAAAACTAACATTTGTGATATTTTTTTTTGAACACAATAAAACATATATATGTATGAAAGATTAGATACCAATCGAAATTGATACTATTTGAAGTGAAAGCATACATACATACAAACATATATGAGTATACAAGAGGTCAAAATTGATACCAATTGAAAGAATCCAATGATACCAATTGAAACGACAATAATATCAAATGTATATCTCATATTATCTATCCTCCCAATCATCCTTATGTTTAAAAGATTTTCAATGTAAAGCATACACAAGGCATGGTCTCCCAACCAACCGCCCTTGGATGGTAGGGGTTTTCAAAATAGATTTGAAAATAAGCTTTGTTTAAAAACTCTACCAAAATGAAGAATATCGTAACTACTTAAATAAAAATTTGTAAACTAGTACGAAATCCTTCAAGTAAGGAATAAAACAAAATTATTTTTCATGAGACATGAAATCCACAAAATAGTCAACACTCATAATCAATAAAGCATAAATATGACTCATTAAAACAAACACATGAGTAAACAATAAATGTGAGTGTACAAATAGATGTGAAGATCATAATCATGAAAGATATTCAATTAAGCTCAATATTCTTTGAAACACGAAAATATGAAAATCATCAAAACTATTTAATCTTCAAGGTATATGTATGTCCTATACAAACTAAAGTATACATACATATCCAAACACAACGAGTCCACAAAGATATATGCATGAAGGCACGTGGCTCAAAAGGATGTATATGTATAATCAATAGTTTGGATAAAATGGACATATACATGAAGTTAAACATGAACACAAAACATGAAACAAATCCAAAAATGGGAATACAAGTTTAAAATACATGAATCATCAAAACTAGACTATACTAGCGCATCTAATGGGAACAAATAAGCAATCAAGCACAAACATATATAGATTTATTTGTGACCCACTATATGCACAAGTATAAATCCTAATCTTAATGAAAACTAACATTTAAACATATATTTAAATCATGAAGTATCAAAACAAGATATGAATCATCATGACAAACATAAACATGATTATTAAGAAAATTCACATGTTATTAAACCTATGATAAACATGATAGCTAAACAAATGGTGAGAACACAAAAATGTTGGTCCATATTAAACATGGGTGTCTCAAAAGGCTATACATGCATGTCAAGAGTCTAATAATCATGGCATTTTCATAATGATCATATAAACAACAAAACATGTTACAAATAATGAATATGAAAAGCATGCATAAATAAATAAGGAGTAAGAGACTGTTACCAAAACCTATGAGGCAACTCTCCATGTCTCCAAAACAAGGTGGTCTTCCCACCAAACCTTCCCTTGAAAGTGATGCATCCATTGATTTCCATGAAGCTCGGAACGCATCCACTCCAAGGTACCGCTACTCTCACGTCATGTGAGAGCCCACACCTACATCATAAACACTAGGGGTGGTCTTTGGTACCCATATCTTATTTGATCCATGGGGGTTAGTTCCTTCTCTAACCCAAACAAAATTCTTTGCTAAATTTGAAACATGTATTCTATCATAGCAAAATTTAGCAAGGTGGCCTTTACGCCCACAAGTGTACAAGTGTACACATGAGCATACATAGTGTGATGGTGTCCGTGAGGAGCATGTGTATGCCGTGGGAGGTGTGCATGAAAAGATGGAACTTGTTTCTTTCGAAATAAAGTTTCCAAACGTGTATGGCCCACTACACATTGGCTCAAAGTGGAGCCCAAACAATCAACACTCTTCTTCAAAACATTTATATCATTTTTAACACTTGAAGATAAAGTGGAGCATGTAAGGGGTGATCTAGGTGAAACTACCCTAGCATGGCAAACATGGGAATCAATCTTATTTTTCAAAACTCATTTTTCTTTAAACAAACATCTAAATCATTTGAAATAGAAATTATTTTATTTTTCAAAGCAACATTCTCTTTTAAAACAAAATCAATTTTTGAAGACAAGTTTTCATTTCTCTTCAAAATATTTTCACAATCATTTTTATTTTTAAAAAAAATATTTTCTTTTAGTGCAAAGTCTAGTTGAGATCTCAATGAATCCCTTTCATTATAGACCTCAACCTTCTCTTGCAAAACCTTGTCAAGTCTAGAATGCAAACTTTTATTTTCTTTTTCAATTCCTAGACTTTTCTTTTTCAAAACATTATATTTTTCAATCAATTTTTCACACACAATAGAAAGTTCTTCATTTAAAGTATGGGCATCAACAAAATCACTACATGAAGAACTAGCATCATCATTATCTAGTTGAGATTCCGATTGTACCTCAAGGGAGTCATTCCCTTGGATCATGAAGTATTGTGACTCGGATTCTCACTAGACTCCTCCTCTTGTTGGATAGGCAATTGAAGCTTGGAGGTGGTGGTGGTTGTCAACTTGTTCCACACTGCAAAAGCGGAATCAAGATTAGAAACAAGCATAAGATATTCTTTTGAAAGCGTGCTTCTAATGGCCTCAAGGCTTGTACATTGGCCCCTATATGATTGCGGTTACCAAGATAGCATTTCTTGGTAGCGGCAAGAAAGACATTCAAGCCTAGGGTCTTCAAATAGCAACTCATCTTGACCTTTCAAATATCAAGTCTAGAAATATCAAACATAGGAGGGCTATCTATGAGTGCAAACTAAATGTGTGCAAGCAAACAAATGTGCAAACGCAAGTGGTAGATTAGCAAACAAGGATCTCACTCCTAGGTTGTTAAGCCTAAGTATCAGGAGCATAGGCTCTGATACCAATTGTAAATCACCTAGAGGGGGGTGAATAGGTGATAATGCTAATCTAGAAACTAAATGCGGAAGCAAAAAACAATTTGCACAAACACTTAATACAACCAACAAGTGTAGCCGAATTTCCCGTGAAGGGCTCTGGACTAACTCCTCTTGATTCCCCTAGATAAGGGTTGAGGTGCTATATGAAGCTCTTGTGATTAAGTACAAGTGAGGCACACACACAAGCAAGCCAAGCATATAAGGATGAAATAGCAATGTGAATTAATGCAAGGCACAAATGCTAGCAAGTATGAATGATATGGCAATATGAATAATGCTATGCACAACACAAATAGAGAGAGAGGGTAAGAGACAATGGATCAAACGCAAACACAAAGATATGTTTCGATGTTCGAGCCCCTAGCTCTACGTCCCCGCCTTCACCGAGAAGGATTTCTAATCCACTATCTTGTCCACCGAGGACTCCCACCGAGGGAACCTTCACTGAGAAGGATTTTTACAACAAGGAGTACCGAACTCCTCTCTCAAACACCGCCTCACAACCGAGGGGTAGGCCCGTAGCCAAACAACAACCAACGCCTCTACCGAAGAGGGTTACAACCAATCTCCACCTCACAATAGAGGGAGCAAACACCAACCCAATACAACAACCTCAACCTCTACCAAAGAGGGAGCAACACAAGAAATCAAGGGTTTACAATAAGTGGTATGTCTCAACCACAAACCTCTTTCCTTTTTCCCACAAATAAAAGATCCTATAGAATAGGATAGAAGATATAGCTCAAGTGAAAAAACTAGGTGTTTGAAAAACAAAACTCAAAGAAATAATCTTGGGAAACTCTTGTTGATAATAGAAATGAAGAACAAACACAAATCTCCCAAAATACTATTTTCTTTGATTTTTCCCAAAACCTAAAACAAATAAGATAAATTTCTTTGGCACAAAACTCTTTTGAAAACTTGTTTAAAACAGTAGAAAATGTCTGAAAATTTTGGCTCTAAAAATCTTATTTAAAAACCCTAGAGAGATGGGGTATTTATAGGCCCAAAAGAAAACTAGCCGTGAGGCTGATCTGTCAGCCTGACAGGCTGGCGGTCGACCGGCCGGTCGACCGCCAACGGTCAAAAATATGACATTTTGCATTTTGCATTGATATATAAATATGTTAAAATATTTTTAATAAATCTTATAAAAACTTCTAAAAATCCCCAAAAATAGTTTTAACATTTTGCATTGATATATAAACATGTGATAAAAATTTCAACTCAAAGATCAAGCATATGAAACCATTTTTGTGTTTTAACATTTTTACCAAAAACCAAAACTTGTATTTTATCAAACTTTGATTTTTCAATACATGAATAGAATAGTCAAAATAAGTTTGTTTAAAAGTTAAGCATGCATGTATAGAATGAAACTACTATACATAAACCAATTAAACTTGTTTTGATCAACTATTCATGAAAACAAATATTGGTTAAACCAAAATCGAAAAACCAATATCCAAACATAAGACGTGTGTGTTGTGCACTTGAGCATATCAACTATTCTTATCTTTACACATGGATCTAAAACACACTAAACTAAACTAGGATACCTAAGTCTTCTTGACGATCTTCAATCTTCAAGTCGGCTTGGTCCTAAAACTTGATCCACCGAGTGCAAATGAGTGATCTTGAAGCTCGGGCACCGGAATCACTATGAAAAGCTCCAAAAACTCCTTTATTGAAGCTAATCACCAACTAATATCTTGATACATGATCTGAAACTAAAATCACAAGATTATTAGTAAACATAACTACATGAGTTAATCATCATCAAAACTAGAGTGGAAGGCCTCTGGGCCAACACTTAGGTCAGCTTAGGTCTCTTCAAAGACAATCTTGGCTTACTGCCTGCTTCACTTGATCAGTAGAGTCCAAGTCGCTGATTTGTCCCTCAGAGATGGGTAAAAACTGATCGTCAGCTTGTCTGTGGCTTGTCTTTTGTAAATGTCGACAAGTTAGATGTCGTTCAGACCGGTTGGAAAGCTGTCTGAGAGTTTTATCTTTTTCAAGTGTCAACAAGACCCCCTTCAAAGTTTTCGTAAATCCGCAATGGGATAGTTCGGATTTCGAAATACTTTGAATTGCCTCAGGCGTTCAAGAGAGAGCATTCACCAAGTAGAATTCTCCAAAGAAATTAAAACATTGACTGAAAATTATTCAAAGGTTAGGAACGTGATAAAATCAGTCTGAGTATGAGAACTAACCAGGGACAAAAGGGAGCAGATATAGGAATTCGTCTGTTCAGAGGTAATGTGGACATAACAGGTTCATAATCGCTAGAAAAGAGGGTTCGCTGTTCAGAGGTGATAAATTGAACATAACAGCGAGAAAAGTCCCTATCGGACTGAAAAGTTAGATCTGGGTATCTGTCAGTTCAGAGGTGGTAAACTAGACATAACTGATTAGGAATCACCAGACACGCAGACTTGTCGTTCAGAGGTGACGAACTGGACATAACGACAAAGAAAGGTGAGATTGGGTATTCATTGGTTCAAAGGTGATGTACTGGACATAACCGATTAGAAATTACCCAACTTGGAGGGGTTTACTGTTCAGAGGTGACGTACTGGACATAACCGTTTAGAATTATCAAACTCAGAATGTTTACTGTTCAGAGGTGACAAACTGGACATAACAGTAAACAAAAAGTAGAGATTTGGCTATCTGTCAGTTCAGAGGTAATATGGACATAACCGATTGAGAAGCCACCAAGCTCGAAATTTTGTCATTCAGAGGTGACGAACTAGACATAATGACAAAGAAATAGTCCCTACTGGACTGAAAGATGAGACTTGGCTATCTGTCGATTCAGAGGTAACAAGGACATAACCGATTGAGAAGCCACCAAGCTCGAAATTTTGTCATTCAGAGGTGACGAACTGGACATGATGACAAAGAAATAGTCCCTACCGGACTGAAAGATGAGACTTGGATATATGTCGGTTCAGAGGTAACAAGGACATAACCGATTGAGAAGCCACCAAGCTCGAAATTTTGTCATTCAGAGGTGACGAACTGGACATGATGACAAAGAAATAGTCCCTACCAGACTGAAAGATGAGACTTGGCTATCTGTTGGTTCAGAGGTAACAAGGACATAACCGATTGAGAAGCCACCAAGCTCGAAATTTTGTCATTCAGAGGTGACGAACTGGACATGATGACAAAGAAATAGTCCCTACAGACTGAAAGAAGAGACTTGGCTATCTGTCGGTTCAGAGGTCGCAGGGACGTAACTGATTGAGAAGCCACCAAGCTCAAAATTTTGTCATTCAGAGGTGACGAACTGGACATGATGATAAAGAAATAGTCCTATACTAGACTGAAAGATAAGACTTGGCTATCTGTCGGTTCAGAGGTCGCAGGGACGTAACCAATTGAGAAGCCACCAAGCTCAAAATTTTATCATTCAGAGGTGACGAACTGGACATGATGACAAAGAAATAGTCCCTACTGGACTGAAAGATGAGACTTGGCTATCTATCGGTTCAGAGGACGCAGGCATGTAACGGATTGAGAAGCCACCAAGCTTAAAATTTTATCATTCAGAGGTGACGAACTGGACATGATGACAAAGAAATAGTCCCTACTGGACTGAAAGGTGAGACTTGGCTATCTGTAGGTTCAGAGGTCGCAGGGACGTAACCGATTGAGAAGCGACCAAGCTCAAAATTTTGTCATTCAGAGGTGACGAACTAGACATGATGACAAAGAAATATTTCCTACTGGACTGAAAGATGAGACTTGGCTATCTATCGAGTCAGAGGTCGCAGGGATATAACTTATTAAGAAGCCACCAAGCTCAAAATTTTGTCATTAAGAAGTGACGAACTGGACATGATGACAAAGAAATAGTCTCTACTGGACTGAAAGATGAGCCTTGGATATCTGTCGGTTCAGAGGTCGCAGGGACGTAACCGATTGAGAAGCCACCAAGCTCAAAATTTTGTCATTCAGAGGTGACGAACTTGACATGATGACAAACAAATAGTCCCTACTGCACTGAAAAGTGAGACTTGGCTATCTGTCGGTTCAGAGGTCGCAGGGACGTAACCGATTGAGAAGCTACCAAGCTCAAAATTTTATCATTCAGAGGTGACGAACTGGACATGATGACAAATAAATAGTCCCTACCGGACCGAAAGATGAGACTTGACTATATGTCGGTTCAGAGGTAACAAGGACATAACGATTGAGAAGCCACCAAGCTCATAATTTTGTCATTCAGAGGTGACGAACTGGACATGATGACAAAGAAATAGTCCCTACTGGACTGAAAGATGAGACTTAGCTATCTATTGGTTCAGAGGCCGCGGGGACGTAACCGATTGAGAAGCCACCAAGTTCAAAATTTTGTCATTCAGAGGTGACGAACTGGACATGATGACAAAGAAATAGTCCTATTAGGGGAAATAGGATTTAATTATGAACTCCATGGGGATTTTGATATCTCCTTCGGATGCTATTTGAAAGAAATTGTCAGAGGTATATTGTTAACGTGACAACCAGAAAAGTCCACTGAGGACTGAGTGGGAAACAATAGACTTTAAGGGGAGTCTACCAGAGACTCGTTGGGGAGTTAGAAAATGAATCCCATAAGAGATTACATGACAAAGGTGATTGTTAATGTGACAAAAAGAACTCCGTGGGGATTTGTAAAGCAATTTGTTAGAGATGTGATGTTAACTTGACAAGAATTCATTTACTATTGAGGTGCTTGAACATAACAGTAATTCGAGTGGACTTGTCGTCCTGCTGAAGAGAATGACAAGTGGGGTTTATTCACTGTGGATATTGGTTTTATCCATTGGGAAGTAGATTATAGTCTTGCTACCAGAGGTTTAGTGTTAACATGATAGGTTAGACTCATCATTTTGTAAGGGATATGAATACCTTTATATGTGGTCTCACCATTCCATAGATGGGAATTGGTAAGTGATTTTGGAGAGGGAATCAAATGAGAACATGTCCCTTAGGATTTTAGCAAATCCTCAGCTGTCAATGGATTTGGTACGCCTTTACCAACTACCGTTTGAGTCGGGCTAGCCATGCTATTCCCCTCAGCATGATGAGTTGTCGAGGACTTATGTTGGGCTTAAAGGCCAACATTTTCCTCTATCCTTAACCGTTAAAGGTGTTGGATTATTTGGTTACTATATTTGTAACCTTGATTTTTCTTTAAGACAATCAGTGTACGATCAGCTCTATACTGGTTTATGGTTGTATGATCTCTTTTAGAGAAAGAGAGGAGAGCTCCTTCTGCATATCTTAGATTTGAAGGTCTTGATCAGAGGTGTAATGTTAACTTGATCATGAAAAGATTCCTATCAAGGATAATATTTTTTTAAGAACCTACTGTTGATCGGCATCATGAGTAAATCACCATCTGAAGTCATAAGGCGATATGCGCCATTTGAATAAATTGTTTCTATTACAAACGGTCCTTACTATTTGGGCTGAAATTTGCCTTTGGTTTTGTGCATCATAATCATAGGTCGTCTGACGGCTAAAACCAAATCTCCTTTATGGAAGACTCTTTGCTTGACCTTCTTATTGAAGGCTTTTGAGATCCCAGCTGGATACAACTCAATGTGTTGCTGAGCTTGAAACCGCTTCTTGAAACCGCTTCTTATCTAAAGATTCGAGCTCTTGAAGACGCAACCGATCATTGTCCTTTGTTGTCATCTTAGTCAATAAAGTGACTCGCAATGATGGCATCTGGATTTCTAATGGTATGACCGCTTCGCATCCGTACACCAGGGAAAAAGGCATATTGCCTGTGGGGGTCCGAACTGTGGTTCGGTAGGCCCAAAGATATTCACTAAGCTTCTCATTCCAGTCTCGCTTATTTGATGAAACAAATTTTTTGAGTAGCATAATGATTATCTTGTTGAATGCTTCCGCCAAGTCATTAGCGGCAGGATTATAAGCAGTTGATGTCACATTCTGAATCCGGTACTTATCACAAAACTAGTAGAACACCTGACTCACGAATTGGGGACCATTATCATAGATGATCCGCCTAGGGACACCAAATTGACAGATGACATGGTGTTTGATGAAATTAACCACGTTAGAAGTTTTAACTTCAACCAACGGTATAGCTTCTGCCAACTTTGAAAAGTAATCGGTTATCGCTAGGATAAACCGCTGTCCTTTTGTCAAAGAAGGGCTGATTGGCCCTACAACATCGATTCCCCATGCTTCAAATAGCCATGAAGTAACGGTTGGATGGAGCAACTCTGAGGGCTGATGTATGAAGTCTACATGGATTTGGCAGGCTTTACACCTTCGTGCATATTGGATGGCATCGGCTATCATTGTTGGCCAATAATATCCAAGCCTGTGCAATCGGTCTTTAAGTTTTGGATCTGGTTGATGAGCTCCACATATGCCATCGTGCACTTCTTTGAGCACTTCCTGTGCCTCTAAATTGGAAAGGCAACGTAGGAGGATACCGTCATACGAGCGACGGTAAAGTGTCTTTACTATAGGATCATAGTAAACACAGGGAGACCTTCGTCTGATGGATACCGCTTCTTTAGGGTTATCCGGTAGTAAACCATGCAGAGAATAGTCGATGAGGGAAAATCGCCAATCTCTCGGTTCAAGATCCATCGAGATATTATAGACCTCTTTGGTTCTCAACATATGTTTAGAGCAGATAAGGTGTCGAGTCGGCACTGTAAAGTGATACTTGGTGTTGACTGGCAAGGCTAGCATTATTGCTAATGCAGCCGAGCATCGGCCCTAGTGTTCTGGGATCGAGAAACGTGACCGATGTAAAAGCCATCAAACAGATTAGCCATTTCGATGACTGCGTGATAATAAGGTACTAAATCTTCGTGACGGACCTCATATTCGCCTTTAACCTGATTGACAATCAGTTTTGAATCACCATAAGCTTCAAGGTAGCGTACACCCATTTCATGAACGAGCTGAAGGACAATAAGTAGAGCATTGTATTCTGCCACATTATTGGAGCATGATTCTGTCAGAGAAAATGCTCTAGGAAGGATATGATTTTGTGGAGTGATAAACACAACCCCCACACCGGCAATGATCCTGCCTTTAGCTTTAAACTGACTTGAGTCCCATTGCTTTAGCCGTTGATGGAACAAGACCCATGACTTTTGGAAGTAGAGTTGACTACCTTCATACTCCCTTTCAGGATAGGAGTTAGGCAGTGGCCTTTTATGTTCTGACTTCAGAGTCTAAACACCTACTTCGATCAGTGCTTGGATTTTGTCTTTAAGGACATTGCACCTGCAAGTAGGATGATGAACCATCCTATGGAAAAGACAATAGTTGGGATTATTCGTTCGTCCCACTTCGTCTGGGCGTCTAGCCTCTGGCAACTTGAGCTTGTTGTCTTTGTTGAGCAAGTGGAAAAGTGTCACCACATGCTCATCTTTGAAGGAGTATTGTCTTTGATACTCTAAAGTCCTGTTAGAGTTACCTTTCTTTGATCGAGTTCCTCCATATATTTCCAATGCTGATGTGTCAGAAGATTCAGCTATGTCATAGCTTTTATTGTTGATTCCCCACCTGCTTTTGGGGGTCTCAAACTTTTTAGCTGATTTTTCAGCTATCTCGGTTTGTTCAATAAGTTCCTTCCAAGTGTGGGCTTTGACGGCTCCCATGCGAACTTCTACTTTGTCGAGGAAGTTATGCCTACACGTCTGAAGCAACATAGGCAAAGGCATACCTGTAGGGCACATGAGAGAAAGGTTGCGAAATCTCTCTACGTAATCCCGTATAGATTCTCCTCCTTTCTAGACTGTCGAAAGGAGCATGCCCATGGTCACTTCGGTATCATCCTCATAGAATCGACAAAGGAATCGTGTTTTCAAGTCGAGCCAGGAATTGATGGAGTTCGTGGGGAGACTCCTGAACCAATCAAAGGCTACCCCCTTGAGGGTGCTAATGAACAGTCTGGCCATGATAGCATCATTACCTACTACATTACCAGTTTGCGATCTGAAGTAGTAAATATGCTGATTTGACGAGCTCTTACCATCATACGAGTACAACATTGGTGGCTTGAACTTTGGCGGATATGGGACTGAATCCCATTCTAAGGGGTAAGGACGGACCGCCCCTACTTTCTTCAGTTCGTCCCTTTGGGTTAGGGATGCAATCTGAGTCTGGATGCCTTTGATCACTTCGGCATCGATTGAAGAGCCCTCCTTTGAATGATCAGTCTTGGAAAGTTCATCGTTATTGTTCTCCTCATTCTCATAATTACTACCGGTTGTGTTATCATTATTCCGATTTGTCAGGAGCTGAGCCGATATTTGCTAGATATTGTCCAAGATTTTTTGCTGGGCCTTGGAAGTCTGCTCCTGCGCCTCCATGCGATGACGGAGATCATCATCATTGTTGCTATCAGCCATGTTGGCTGATACAAACCTTACCTGCACAGAGTTGATGGTGGAGGAGGAAGCGTAGTCGCTGGCTTCTTCTTCATCATCAGACCATTGGAATTTGTGTTTCAATGGTTCTGGCAACATAGCTTCTGAGGAAGAAGGTTGTCCATGATTACAGGGTATTGTACATTGGAAGGTACCCTTTTGTTCGACCGGAACCTGACCTAAGCTGGGGCTATAGTTGGGCCCTGGAGAACTGAATGAGGGAGTGCAGAATCCCTGTTTCCTTCTTTGAGATCGTAATAGATCCCTTCCTCTGCTTATCATGTTGACAGAGGCAGCTGCGAGGTAAGGGCCTTCACTGTCTTCTTCTTTTGAGACTTGAGTTTCTCAGAAGTTTGGACTGACAGCTGGTTGAACACCGATTGCTGGCTCGGAGGAGAAGTTGTGGGGATTGGTCCCAAACAACAGTAGACGGAATGTACCGTCACAGGTTGACACCTCACTTGTCTGCACAGGGATGGCGAGATGTGAACTGGCTCTTTGGAGCGGAGTTTCCACTTGTTGCTCAGATAATCCCGCAAGTCTGCATTACCTGAGTCCAATTGATCCAACATGGAGACTCGAAGAAACTGGATGTTAGCCTGCTTGGGTTGAGAAACCCTGCGCTTAGCCTTGAAGACTTTCTTTTGGGCTATAGGCGAAGCTAGGACAGCTTCCCCTGAAAGAGTAGCTTCGCAAGGAGAAGCTACTGTTTTAGCTCTGTTGCGCAGAGTTCTTCCTGTGAGTGAGGCTGGAATAGCCTCGCTGTTAGCACTCAGTGGTGCTTCATTTTTAACCTCGTGGCCAAGGTTTTTAGCACTTAGTGCTTTGGTTTTGTCGCTAGCGGCGAGCCCAACACTGCCCAATAGTGCTGATGATGTAAGTGGGGCTGCAGTAGCCTCGCTGTCAGCACAAAGTGCTTAAGCCCTAACTTCGCGGCTAAGAACTTTGGGAGCACCCTTAGGCGCTGAAGCTGCAAAAGCACCGCTGTCAGCACCTATGGACGATCCCTCAGCTCCGCTGCAAAGAGCGAACTTAACGCTTGAAGCATGCTGCGATGCTTTGCTCGTTGCCTTCTCACAAAGGTGGTTAGCACCGCTAGGTGCTTTAGTTTTAACTTGGCGGCTGGGAACTTCACGCGTACCCTGGGGGACTGGTGCTGTGTCTGCCGTGCTATCAGTAACTTCGCTCGGAAGAACGAGGTTGACGCGAGGAGTCACTGCTCCTGAATTAGGCGAAGGCATAGTCGTCATTCTAGCCTCGCGGCTAATGGCCTCAGTGAAGCAGGCGGGCATTTTACCTTTATCTTCGCATGACAGGCGTGGCTTAACTCTGTGAAGAGCTGAAATAGTCTTACAGTCAGAGACTATTTTAGCTTCGCAGGAAGCTGAATCAAGAGATCTATCTACAACTTTTACAATCCACATAGCCTTAGCAAAGACTGTTTTAGGTTCACAAGGAACCTTTATAGCTTTGCGCACAGTGTTAATATGCTGGCGCGGGGCTATGTTAGTCTCTATTGAGACTGTGCTAGACTCGCATAGAGTCTGTTTAGCCTCGTCGGAGGCAGTAATAGGCTTACAGAGAGCCTTATTTGTCTCAACAGAGACTTTCTTCCAAGAGTTAGTCAGAGGGGCTCTGGCTACGCTGACCTCCTTGCGCACATGTAAGGGTCTGGTGCTACCTCCAGAGAGAAGTGTTCAAGCCTCTCTTGGTCAAAGTGAATAACCAGTGTCTCAGCAATAGACCCGAAGGTCTGATCGTCAGATTACGACACTTGATTCTCAGCAGTGGAGAATGCAATCCCCAACGGAGTCGCCATCTTGTTTTTCATTGATTTTGCAAAGGGGAAAACTTACAAAAAAGTGCCGAGGAGCGAAATTACAAGTAATTCTTTGTAGGAAGAAGATTACAGGTACATCTCCTCTGAGATTTATGGGAAAGTGTGCCGGTAGGAATCTGATCAGCGCGCGATCACTTTATCCCTTTGACGATGCGATCGATCAGACAATCAGACTGCCGCCTGATGGGATTCCTTCTCGCCTGGTTCGGGGAATCGAAGAACAAAAGGTCGGTAGAGCCCTCTTGTTACTTCTCGAGCTGCCTCTGCTTGAGAATTCCTTCTCGCCTGGTTCCAGAAATTCCTTGAGAGGGAGGAAGAGCCTAGGGTATTAGCACCCTGAATTTATCTTGTAGGATTAGAGAAGTGATTCTCTGAATTCTTGGAAGTAAGAGAGTAGATCTCTTGTTGGCTTATACTTTGAAGCCACCAAAGAAGCTTATGCTCTTCAAAAGGCCTCTTGGACTTGAATCTTTTCAAGCCCCTGAGCCTAGCCTACTAGTGGGCTATTTATAAGCTCCATAGGGAGTTATGGTTCCCTTGATTATCTCCCCTTAATGAGAAATCATGGGTGTAACTACTAAATTTGATCTCGATCACAATGATCTCATTTGGAGATTTGGTTGGTCAAAGATGACCATAAAAGATTGGCTCAGATACTCCCTTGATCCTCTCCTATTAATTGAGAGATCTCCCCTGATCTTCTTACCTGATTAGGAGAGTCAAAAGATTATGGCAAGCAACTGCCAAATTTGATTTCGATCAAATGATCTTATCTGGAGATTTAATTGGTCAAAGATGACCATAAAATGACCCGCATCGGGGCTAATGAAAAGCTTCATGAGAAGCTATCAAGAAAGCTTCCAGAGAAGCTAGAATTAGCTTTCGGAGAAGCTAGAATTAGCTTCAGGCGAAGCTGTAAGTTAGCTCTCTGTGGAGCTATGAAAAGCTTCATGAGAAGCAATCAAGAAAGCTTCCGACGAAGCTAGAATTAGTTTCAGGCGAAGCTGTAAGTTAGCTCTCTGTGGAGAGCTTCAAGGCAAATCTAGATAAATTTAGCCTCTCAGTCGAGACTATCCCTTTTGGCTCATGCGATGCTAAGTGTTGAGTTAACTTAGCATCTTAGGCCTGCTTAGGCTCTTCAAAGACAATTTTGGCTTACTGTCTGCTTCACTGGATCAGTAGAGTCCAAGTCGCTGATTTGTCCCTCAGAGATGGGTAAAAATTGACCGTCAGCTTGTCTGTGACTTGTCTTTTATAAATGTCGACAAGTTAGATGTCGTTCAGACCGGTTGGAAAGCTGTCTGAGAGTTTTGTCTTTTTGAGTGTCAACACTCATAAAGGGACTTCTTGAGAAGACATGCCTTATTTTCTTGACCTTTCTGAATAAATCCTTCAGGTTGTTTCATGTATATCCTCTCCTCTAAATTCTTTAGCTTGCTTTATATATATTCTCTCCTCTATCTCATCATGCAGAAATATTGTTTTCATATCCAGCTGCTCCAATTCGACATCATCTTGAGTTATGTTGGCAACAACAGCTAAATGGATGTATGTTTGACTACAGGAGAGATGATCTCATTGTAATCAATACACTCCTTCTGATAATACCCTTTGACAACTAGTCTTGTCTTGTATTGTTCATTGTCCTTCTTTTTAAAGACCCACCTGCAACCTATCGATTCAAACCCCTTTGGCAGATTTATCAAATTCTATGTTTGATTCGTCTCTAAAGGCTCCATCTCCTGTTTCATGACTATTGCCCATTTGTCATTGTCGTCTGCCTCGATTGCCTCCTTGTAATGACTAGGATCTCCAGCTTTCATTACATAAAAGAGACTTGATCCTCTTTCCAGCCATATCTGATTGGTAGTACTGAAACTCTGTTTGACCGCCTCAAGGGTTAGGTTGCACATGTCGCTCCTGAGTAGCTTTCTACCTGTCTCCATCTAAAATTGAAGGGTCTTCGTCTGACCCGACAAGCTTTATGGGGTCATCGAGAAAGTCAAGCTCCTCTCTCTGAGAACCTTTTGAACTGTTTGAAGCTTCACCATGCGTCTTGTCCTCTGTTTTTGGTTTTACTTATAACATCGAATTTTCATCAAAAATCACGTCTCTGCTAAAAAATGCACTCTTCTTCTTTGAATCCCAAAGCCTTTATGCTTAGTTCTGTTGGTAAAATCGATGAAGTAACACCTCTTTGACTTGGACTCCAGCTTGTTCTCTTTTAACTATCAACCAAACTGTATGCTAGGCAATCAAATATCTGTAAGATTGAATAATCAACTGACTCTCCTCGCCATATCTCTTCTAAGATCTGAAGATCAACGCGTGTAGATGATGACATGTTCACTAAATAACTCGCTGCCTCTGCCCAGAAACCTTCTGACATATCAGCCTGTAATCTCATATTGCAGACACGCTCTGTAAATGTCTGGTTCATATGCTCTGCTACTCGGTTTATTCTGGCTGCCCTGGAATATGCAACTGGTGCTCAATACCTTCACTGGCTAAGTATTCCTTAAATTTCGTTGATGTATACTCACCCTCATTGTCTGACCTCAAGAATTTCACTTGTCGCCCTATTTGTTTCTCCACCCATGACTTTCTACTCCTTGAACTTTTGAAGTACCTCTGATTTCTGTTTCAAGAAATACACACACACTTTTCAGGAGAAATCATATATGAAAGTAATATAATAACATGCACCCCCAATGGATGCAACTGGCAAAGGTCCCCACACATGCGTGTGTATAAATCTAACAAGCCCTTAGTCTTGTGCACTGAGGTAGTAAAAGCTACTCCCGACTGACAACCCATAATGCAAAACTTACATAGGTTAAGTTTGCAATATTTAATACTTGGTAGAACTCTTTTGCTATGTAGGACTCAAAGACTCGCTCGCTCATGTGTCCAAGATGCATGTGCCAAACTCTTGTAGTGTCCTTCGCTATTGTTATGAAAGCATCACCAATCACCATGCTTCCATCACTTTGTACAAGTTTGTCATACGCTCTGCTTTGAGAAGTGTCATGGAGCCCTTAAAGACCTTTAGAGCTCCATTTGTACCTGAGAACTTGCACCCTTGAGCTTTAAAGGCTCCCAACGAAAGAAGGTTTTTTTCTCAGATCTGGAAGGTGTCTAATGTCCTTCAGTGTTCACACATGTTCGTCAAACATCTTCATGTGGTATATTGCCTATTCCAACTGTCTTGCATGCAGCATCATTTCCCATCAGGATTGTGCATCCTTCAAAAGGCTCATATATACTAAACCACTTCTTCTTTGAATATATGTAGTATATGCACCCCGAGTCAAGTAACCAAGCATCTGAGAATGTCCCTTTGCCTTTCATCGGAATCACCAACAGAACATCACATGGTTCTTTAACTGCTTCTTCGGCTACGTCAACTTGAGTCGATTATTTCCCACTGGTACTAGCTCCATCAGATCTTGGACCGCCCTTCTTTTGTAGTATCTCTTTGTACTTGAAGTAATTCTTCTTCATATGCTCTGATTGTTCGCAGTAGTAGCAATTATTATTTCCGCTAGAAGTTTTGGTACCCTTCTTAAGTCCTCTACTATATGATCTTCCCCTCTGTTCCTTGACTATCAATCCTAATGCCTCCTCTGTAGAATCTATCTTCTTCATCGGCTTATTATTTTGAAGCATCTGTCTGACATCTTCCAACTCTAAGGTCTCTTTTTCATATATGATGGTGGTTGCCAAGTGATCATAATTCTGAGGAAGATAAAACAGCTATAGAAGAACTTTGTCTTTCTCTTCTAGTTTCACCTCCAGTGCCAACACATCGCATAAAATCTGATTGAATGCATTGAGATGTTGTAGAACTGGTGTTCCTTCTTTCATCCGAAAATTATATAACTGCTTCTTCAAGAAGAGTTTATTAGATAAACTCTTCGTCATGTAGAGACTCTCCAACTTACACCATAAACCTGCTTATGTTTTCTCGTTCATTACATTGTAAAGAAGATCATCTGATATGCATAATATAATAGTGGCCTTGGCTCGAATACGAGATCCACTCACTCGTCGTCCTCCATCTTGGACAGCTTTTTCTCAGCATCAAGCAGGGCCTTGTGAGTGTCTTCTTTCGGGAGTAATTTGTTACTCTCATCGTCCACAATAGGAAGTTATTTTTCCAGTCGAATTTCTCCACCTCGAGCTTCATTGTGGTCATTTTACTCACTATAACTTTGATATTAATTGTTCTAATAAACACTACCAAATAATAAGAGTAGTCAAGAAAACCCAGAGCAATCTACTGTAACAAGAATATAACTAGATCACCATAAGAGTAAGAAAAAAAAAAAAACAAAGATTTTGTGAGAGGAGGGGGAGAAATTCTTATTAACTTGAGAAGCAAAAAAATAGAGTTTATAAGGATCTCTCAAACTCTCAATACAAGGGTTGATTCAAGGTTCAAGGGCTCATTAAAGCCAATGAAACAATCCCATATTTATAAGAAACCAACTACCCAGAGTTTGAGTCAAAACAGAATCAAAATTTAACTTGCAACAGAATCAGAATTCGGGTCAGATTCGCGCGGATACGCCCAGATTGTTGTTGTTGTCAACAGGGCTATCAACAGCATTCTCCCAAAAGTTAGTCTAGCTCAGATAGTTTCGCCGAAGCTGTCGAAAGCTGGTATCAACTTTCAAAAGCTTCAAGCTTTTGAAAGTCTTATACATTTCTGTGCACATTTTGGCTTCTAAATCTGTTGGAATCTCCTCCATCTTATCACATGGTTTTCTCTAATGAATGTGAGGCATCCAAGATACCAACACGCATAGAAAACCACAGGGGTGTTTCGTGTAATGTACCTTATCGATAATGATAACCATTCATTTGACTGAATGACGGTTTAGATTCTCAAAATATCCTTTCTTGAACTTAGAGTGAAGCATTAGTAGCACAAGCACACCCTTAACAATGATGACAAGGATGTTTGTCCAAATACTTACTGTTGTTCACTACTCTCCCTTACCTCATTGTAAACATATTCTCTCTTTTCTCTAAGAGCTTGTTGTTGTTGTTATATAAGGTGTATATTTTGTAGTTGTCAGTATCCACCATGTAGGAATTCTATGTGAAACCATGAGAAGTCACTTGATTTTTATCAGAACATTCTAGGTATGTCTTAGTCAAGTTGGATAAAATTGTCTGATGTTTCTCTTTTCCCTAACAATTAATCAAGAGTATGTATGCAATATCAGGTCTTAAAATTAATGAAGCAAGGCCGAATGATAAGCTTTCATACAGAGGTGCTTGGCTGTTGGTGGAACTTCTGAACCCTGATCCCTTGACAGGGCGACCTGAACACGGAGGTCATGACCGTCATGCTTGTATTGCAATTAAAAATGTGGCAAAGCTCAAAGAAATTTTTGATAAATCTGGTAAGTAGTCAAAAGCTAGGGTTTAGTCATGACGTTACTGCATGCATGATACATCTAGGACCTACTTTGTTTTTATGTATCTGGGTGATTGGAATGCTGGAGGGCTTAAAATCGGCATGAGCATGGATGATTAGTAAGTGGCTGAATACTGTATGTGTGGTTTTATGGAACCAGGGTAGATCTAAAATGTAATTTTACCTGTTTCCAAGTCCACTGGCTATTCTAGGCTAAATAGAAATAGAGCTTACATATGTTATACATGCATAAATAAAGCTTTCATGTGGTTTCTATGGAAAGTAGACGAGTCTCACGTTGTACTTTTGTTCATTTCCTAAGGTAGATTGTAAAGAAGCATGTATCTCATATTGATGAGATTCATATGCTCGGCCAGTTGGTTTCGTTGCTGCGAAGAAGAGAGTTGGTTGAGCTCGGTGGAGCTCATTTGGATGAACTACGAGAGGCTTGATCTCTTGAGCAGAGGGTACCTAGGCAGCCGTGATGGCACAATAATTTGGTAATGCAGCCCGTATGAAGCTATTTGGTGTATTTGGGTTCTCGAGAATTGACAGCGGAAGCTGATTTGGACTTCACGTAAAGGTGAAGAGTTGTGATCTCAATAATCATTTGATCTTCTGGTGAGAAGATAGTTGAGCTTGCATGAGGAGAGCGTGCATCCAGTTTGTTGAGCCGATGTTGGTGTTTGATGTGCTCTACTCAAATTTAATTGGACCGTCTTGAAGACATTTGGACTGGAGTGCCAGTCAGTGTTAGCGCATGTTAGGCTCTTCTTGAGGTCATTTGGAATGGTGTTCTATTCACTTCTGAGTTGAAGATACATTCGTTTGTCGGGTCATATGGTGTTGTTTCTCTTCGGTGGAGTGTTGGGAAGGCATGTATGGTGCATTCCATTTGGAAAACTGAGCTGAAATTTGGAATCTTTACAATTGATATTGGACTTTGGAGAGAGTTGCCTGAGGGAAACGACAAACTCAATTTGAATTGATTCAATCATTTGGATCCGTTGAGATCGTTTGTGAGTTTGGAGAGAGTTACTAGTGGCGACAACAAACTCAATTATGGATTGAATCAATCATTTGAATTTGGTGTAATCATTTGAAATCAATTGTAAATGTGCTGGCGATTCGTTTTTAGGAACCGGTTGGTCCGTTCGGCCAAGTCGAGATTGTGTGTCTAATTCGTCAAGATCGTGTGTCGATTTCGTCCGGAGCGCTCAAACCGAGATCGTGTGTCGATTTCGCCAGGTGTTCATTGGAGTTCAGCTCAGATTTGAAAAATCTTCACCGAGGTGGAGAATGTAGAAAGAAAGGACTAAAACAAGAGAGAGTTTTTTAACTCTATAACAGGACTTCGATGAAAATCACCTAGAGGGGGGGTGAATAGGTGATAATGCTAATCAATGGACAAATTAAAAATTAAGATGTAACAATCACCACACAAGATTCACAAGTTGAATGGAAGCAAGTAAATATAGCAATGATGATGATAAGCAAGTAATAAGTGCAAGAATGTAAACCAATCGCAAACACAAGGATATGTTATCAAGGTTCGAGCACCCAGCTCTACTCCCCGCCTTCCCCAGAAGGATTCTAGCTACTTCCACTATCACAAAGAAATCACAATTACACCGGAGTACCCAACTCCAAAATCTCGATTACAAGCAATTTCTGAGTAGTCAAAAGACCACAAACTCTCTCTTTCAAATGTCTCTTCCCTTACAAAAGGTCCTTAGAGAACAATGAGTAGGAATGAAGCTCTTGTTGTAAGTGAAGAATGAAAATTAAATCAGAGAGAATTTTAAAAACCACTTCAGAAAATGAGAGAGAATTTCAGCACAAAAACCAAGAAACAAAGCTCTTTTGAATGCCTTAAACTTTTGAATTTTTCTTGCAAAAATTGTTGTTTAAAAAATCTCTCCCCAAAACACCCCTATTTATAGGAGAGGGCTAGGGTTTAGGGATAATACAAACTTAAGGTTAATTAAGTCATATTAGATTCAAAATATATCCCTAAATCAAATTTTTAAACACAAAAAGACAAAATAAAATAGCTCAGAAAAATGCCCGTTACTGTTCAAACGGCTAGTCCGGTCGACTGGCCGGTCGACCGCACGTACAAAAAATCTGACCGTTGCAGGCCAGCGATCGACCGCCCGGTCGACGCAAACTAACCGAGAGCAGACTAGGTTACAGTCGGTCGACCGTGCGGTCGACCGCAAAAACGTGCACACTGATACATGTACACCCAGAACTACAGTCGACTGGGCCGGTCGACCGACCAAACCTGTCATAGGTCCGGTCGACTGTCCGGTCGACTGGTTCAGGTCAAAAACCAGGTTTTGGACAGAAAATTAAAGGGATTTTGATTTTGACAAAAATACTTTTGAACAGGGATTAGCATAAAACATAAATATATATCTGTAGGCAAAATCTTGTGCGCAAAATATTTTTGTATAAAATATAAGAAATTATTTTGGATCAAGTATGTGCGCAAAAACGTGTGTGATAGAGCTTCAAACCTATCCACTATTCTTTAACAAACTATAAAACTAAAAACAAAATAATTGAGGACTTCTTGAGCAATCTTCAAGTCTTTGAGCCATGCTATCCTTACTAGAGCCTTCTTCTTCTATGATCCTTCCTTGATGTGTAATATGCCTTCATAGCTTCATGAACCTAGAAGTTGTTGCAATAGCAAGCAATGGCCTTCAAACATGGTACTTATCCTGAAACTTATCTTAAGCAAATTCATTAGTACCAAATAGCTCTTATTTGGTTTGTCATCATCAAAACGCAAAACAATTTGAGAGTGTAACCTCTTGGGCCAACAATCTCCCCCTTTTTGATGATGACAAAACAAATAGGCTATAAACAAAAATATAGGGGAGGAGAAAACTCCCCCTCAAATTATGCTATATGAAAAACACAAGAATTTATTGAAAACAAAAGAAATGCTCTAGATACTAATTGAAACCAATTGAAACAATAATGAATAATGAAAATCACATACTAATAAAACACAAGAATTCTCAAAAACGCATGAAAACAAAACAAGACAACAAAAACATATGTAAACTCATATAAACTCATATGGAACCAAGACCATATAAATTTATTTTTGTCCATGTAAACTTATTCTCCCCCTTTTTGTCATACATCAAAAAGGGTTATGAAAAACATGTCTATTCAATAACACAAACATTAAGTTCTCCACAAATAAACGAGAATCTAGCAAAATCAAGTGGTTTAGTGAAAATATCGGCTAGTTGTAAATCCGTGGAAACATAATCAATATCTATATCTCCTTTCTCAAAATGATCTCTAAGAAAGTGATATCTAATCTCAATGTGCTTGGTCTTACTATGTTGATTTGCATTCTTAGTCATGTGTATAGTACTAGTATTATCACAAAATATTTTTATATGATCAAAATGCAAATCAAAATCAAGGAGAGTATGTTTCATCCAAAGGACTTGTGCACAACAAGCCCCCGCGACAACATACTCCGCCTCGGCGGTTGAGAGTTGTAACACCCCGTTCCTGGAATACGTACTTAGTTGCGTATTCAGATTTCTCGATTGTATTTTTAGATTTGCTCTTGTATTTATTCTGTATTATGAATTCTTTATACGATTGTTTTGTCTTGGATTTGGATTCGTGGATTCGGAGTCAACCTTAGTTTGAACCGAAGGCCCGATCCCAGAGTATTGCTCGGTTTGGACATTCTGGCATTCCGATTTGACCGATTTCAGTTTTGAACATCGTTTTCCAATATTCTAGATTTTATATGATTTTCTAGAATTTTCTGGAATTAAGTTGAAAATCTTCAAAACCGGTATCGGCCAGTTTCGTTGACCGATTCCCGGATTTTTAATTTACAAACGGTTTGGAATTTCTAAAAAGTATCTTTAGACATTATTTCTTAAAATCTTATTTTCTATCCAAATGCATTTTCTGAGATTTATCAGATTTTATTAAAACCCGGCCAATCCGGTGTATACCGAGATTGACGGTTGACCTTATGATTTTATCTCGAAAAGGAAATTGAATTTCTGAAAACCGATTTCACCGAAAATTATTTTATAATATTTATGATTTTTGAGAATTTTTGGGAAACTTTTCGAGTTACTTCATTTTTGAGCTTTTCCGGTGTTTTCCCAGTTACCGAGGAATTACCCCATATATTCTACTTTGTCTTTTTCCCATTTTCTCTCTCCTTCCTCAACGCAGATCTTACCAACCTGGGATTCTGCATTTATTGTGTAGATCCTCCCCATTCCGCATTTAATGCACTTCAGATCAAATCCCATCAATTATCATGACTTTCTCTCTCCTCTTTGAAACGCAGCTTTGCTTCTCCCTTGAAACGCCACTTTCACTCTCGCGTTTGGCCTATTTTTGGCTTAAACGTAAGCCTCCCATTTGGGCTGCGTTTGAATGGGAGAAACGCATGAATCTCTCCTTTTGATTCTTTTGTCTTATATGGTGTATATTCCCCTTCTCTCTCTTCATTTAATGCCTCTCTTCCCAAAAGTCTTCTCCTTGATATTATAACCCTTCCCCATCACTACAACCGGCCAAGTGGCCAAGAGTGATATCATATCCCTCAATTTTACAAAAACCCCCTCATCTTTATTTATTTGCATCACTTCACAAACTCAAATCCTATAAATACCCCTCTCCTTCTCTCTCCCTTCATTTTACTTCTTCTTCTTCTTCTTCTTCTTCTTCTTCTTCTTCTTTGCTTCCTGCGGCTCCCAACAGAGGAACCACCGAGAGAGAGCTCCTCCTCTTGCTTCCTTTGTCCACCATCTCCACCTCCATATACACCACTTTAACCACCACCAAGTACACCACCTTCAACCTCTCTCCATCACGTGTGAGACCGGCCACTCCTTGGGATTTTGGCCGCGTTCTTCTCCGTTGGCAAACTTGGAACCGGTCACTCCTTTTGGATTGGGGCCGTGTTTCTTCTCCGGCGGCAAAACTTAGGGTCGGTGCCCTCCTTTTGGATTGGGACCGAGCTTCCCTTCGTTGGACGCAGCAAGATCGTTGTTAGGCGAGTAATTCTCGCTATCCGCTTGCCTTCGTTTTTTTATTGACTATGCGAGTGTTCTCGCTTGATTTTCCTATTTCGGCGAGTGCTTTTCCTCGCCAAGAACTTGTATTTTTATCAACAAACTATAACTCTTAAAAGCTGTTACTGCTCACTGTTTCCCAGTATTAGTCGACTTGCCCAAATCATAAGTCGACTAAACCCTTGAAACGCAGCCTGGTTATTCTGGAACGCACCCTATTAGTCGACTAATCATTCTTCCTAGTCGACTAACCTTCCTGAGACGCGAATTTTGGAAACGCAGCTCTGGGAAACGCGGCTCTTGAAAACGCGGCCTTGTGAGACGCGACCATGTGAGACGCGACCTTGAGAGACGCACCCTTTCCATGAAACGCGGCCTACTCTTTCATCCCTTATTGACTAACTCTTTCTTGTGAGACGCGGGCTTGTGAAACGCGGATTCATGAGACGCGGACTTGTGGCAAGACGCGGGCTTGTGGAACGCGACTTCGTGAGACGCAGTTTTGCGAAACGCAGCATGCTAGTCGACTACCCCTTGCGTCTAGTCGACTAACCCTTTTCTGAAACGCGGTTCTCTGAAACGCGGTAAGTCGACTTGGTTCCCCTTCATAGTCGACTTACTCTTTGTCCAGTCGACTACCATTTTCTCTAGTCGACTAAGTTTGGCTAATTGCCATGTTTGATCGTCCTATTGACAATAGACCCTTCCCATTGACCTTGTATTTATCATGTGCCTCCAGTTGCTCAGCTTCTCTTGATTCTATTTAACTATTTGCCAGATACAATCTGTTACACTCTGTTCAATATGTTATCACCTGACACCTGTCATGCTACTACTTGATCCTGACTCATGTTGTACTACCTGTTCCTGTCAAGTCCTGAATGGAACTAAGTGCCACACGGAACAAAGTGCCACGCCACACACGTGGTGGGGGCCACCTCTTGAATCTGTGGGGGCCACCTCTAGAATCCATCCCCTCAGAGCAAAGTGCCACATGGAACAAAGTGCCACACCATACCCGGTGGGGGCCACCTCTTGAATCCGTGGGGGCCACCTCTTGAATCTGCAGGGCCATCTCTTGTTTATACCTGACTCCTGTTATGACTCCTGTTATGTCCCCATTCCTGATCATGTCCTGCTTACTTGATATACTATTATAATTAGACAACTTGCACCTGGTTTGGGGGAAACTGATGGGCCCTGATTAATCATGTTCATGGTGGCACTATCGAGTCACGCGTGGCCAAATACTTGAGGGATCACCTGGCGGCCACCAGGGATTCCGTGGGGTGTGCTGGCACCCCTACTCCTGATTATTCCTGCCGAGTATGCACACGCCCTAGACCTATTTCTAAGGGATCTGCGATACTCTATTCCTGTTCGGGCGTCCATAAGTCCCGGTACCTAGCAGTACGTTCCGGCTCAGCACCGGATACTCCTGAACCGTTGTCCCGGGCATGTACGGGACCCATCCAGAACATGATTCATCGCACTTAATCAGTTTCCAGATAACTTGCTCTATAAGTTGTAAGTAGAAGTATGTGTAATGGGACGCATACTAAAACCTACAACTTAGACAGCCTAATCATAATAATAATTCTAATATGATTCCGTCGTATTGTTTTGTAACTCGAGCTGTACAAGTTCAGGTTACGGTGACATGAGGTAAAGGTATATGGATGAGGGTTTCCTTGTTTGGATTATTCCTTCGAGGTACTAATCTCATGGAGCCATAACCTAGACCTGCACAATTGGATTTACTCGTAATCGGTTTTTATTCTGTTTTATCGGTTTTATGTTAACTTAGGAGATAACTAGTATTGCTCTATCCACTTTACTGCTTATCCTGTTATACCATGGATGCCACCTACTACATTCTATTTGTTCCTACATGCTTATGTCTACAACATAATTTTCATGCTTATAATCCAGATTTACTGATACGCATGTGCTTACCTATACTCGCCATTTGGCTTTCGTATTACTACTCGCCTGGGGAGTTTCATCTGACTCCCCTGGATTCTCACGTCCAGGTCCTGGAGCTTGGAGCTAGAGGATTCTTCTTGCTGAGGACCAAGTTTACTTCTGTGGAGCGGTCAGATCAGCTGTAGCTCCAGTCCCATCCTTGCACCTCCTGATTTGCTCGCGATACCTCCAGCTATCTCGTGAGCATCCTTTTGTACTGCTCAAATATGTATATTTCTTGTATTCTCGCAATTGCGCCTATCAGGTGATGTAATATTATTATAATATTAGATCACCTCTGGTGATAACTCTGTAATTGGACTCATATATTGGAATGTATAATGCACCACTTGCTTCCGTACTCTGAATCTTGCATGTACTGATGCTTAGCGTATATACGTGAGGGTATTTCTGACCTGCGTATATACGTCGCAGTGACGTCTCCGTATCCGCGGGATCGGGGCGTTACAAGAGTGCTACGGAATTTTGTTTCCTAGAGGACCATGAAACAAGACAATTACCAAGAAATTGACATGTCCCACTAGTACTCTTTCTATCTACTCTACAACCCGCATAGTCGGCATCCGAATAACTCGTCATTGAGAAATCTCCGGTTTTCGGATACCATAGACCCATCCCAATAGTGCCCTTAATATAACGAATAATGCGTTTTACCGCAATAAGATGGGACTCTTTAGGACACGATTGAAATCTAGCATAAAGACACACACTAAACATGATATCCAGCCTACTTGCCGTTAAATATAAAAGACTTCCTATCATGCTTCTATATAATTTAATATCAACATTTTTACCTTGGTCATCTTTATCAAGCTTGGTTGTAGTTGCCATGGGAGTGTTGCAAGTCTTTGAGCCTTCAAGTCCAAACTTCTTTACAAGTTCCTTTGCGTACTTGGCTTGACTTATGAACGTCCCGTTTTGCAATTGCTTGATTTGGAGTCCAAGGAAGAAATTGAGCTCACCCATTGAAGACATTTCAAACTCAAGTTGCATTACCTTTTCAAAATCCTTGCACAAAAGCTCATTAGTAGAACCAAAAATTATATCATCAACATAAATTTGCACAATTAATATATCATTATCAACATGCTTAGTAAATAGAGTTGTGTCTACTTTGCCTTTAACAAAATCATTTGAAATTAGAAAACTAGAAAGCCTTTCATACCAAGCTCTAGGAGCTTGTTTCAATCCATATAAAGCTTTATCAAGTTTAAAAACAAAATCGGGATGAACATGATCAACAAAACCGGGAGGTTGAGAAACATAAACTTCTTCATTAATAAAACCATTCAAAAATGCACTTTTCACATCCATTTGAAAAAGTTTAAAATTTTTGAAAGATGCAAAAGCTAGTGTCATCTGTATGGCTTCAAGCCGTGCTACGGGTGCAAAGGTCTCCTCAAAGTCAATTCCCTCAATTTGAGTGTAACCTTGGGCCACTAACCTAACTTTATTCCTAATGACATTTCCGGACTCATCCATCTTGTTTCTAAAGATCCACTTAGTACCAATTATTGGTCTATCGTGGGGCTTAGGAACAAGGTGTCAAACTTGGTTGCGCTCAAATTGATTGAGTTCCTCTTGCATGGCAAGCAACCAATATGGGTCCGTCTCGGCTTCGAGAATGCCTTTGGGTTCAAAATGAGAAATGAAAGCAAAGTTACCATATAGGTCATGGAGTTTGGAGTGTGTTGTGACTCCTTTAGATGCATCACCCAAGATGAGCTCCTTAGGATGATTTGTAGCGTATCTCCAAGCTTTAGGAAGCGGTTGAGAGCTTTCCTCTTTATCCTCTTGAACATCACCAATAGATTCTTGCTTTTCTTCTTGAGCGGATGAGTCCTTCAAGGATAGTCTCTCCATGTCTTCACCTAATGGTTCAATCTCTACAACATTCTCAACAACCACATTAGACTCTTCAAACTTAACATGCATGGTTTCTTCAATAGTAAGTGAAGATCTATTAAAAACTCTATATGCTTTGCTAGTAGAAGAATATCCAACAAAGATAGCTTCATAAGCCTTAGCATCAAATTTACCCAAATTCTCTTTAGTATTTAAAACAAAACACTTGCATCCAAAAAACTTTAAAATATGCAACATTAGGTTTTCTAGAATGATACATTTCAAAAGATGTTTTGGAAGAATTCTTACACACATAAATACGATTTGAAATATAGCATGCGGTGTTTACGGCCTCGGCCCATAAATATTGAGGGAGGTCATATTCACTTATCATTGTCCTAGTCATCTCTTGAAGTGTTCTATTTTTTCTTTCTACAACTCTATTTTGTTGTGGAGTCCTAGGACAAGACATTTCATGCTTTATTCCCTTTTCATCACAATAAGTCATGAAGAGTTGGTTAACAAACTCACCACCTCTATCACTCCTTATTCTCAAAATCGAAAAACCTTTTTCTTTTTCAACCCTTTTTCGAAAGATTTTGAAATATGAAAATGTTTGATCTTTACTTTGCAAAAAGAAAACCTAAGTGAAACGGGAAAAATCATCAACTAAAACAAATACAAATCTACTACCATTTAAACTTTTAGTTTGTGTTGATCCAAAAAGATCTATATGAATTAGTTCTAAGGGCCTAGTAGTCATGATATCCTTAATTGGTTTGAAGGAAGACTTGGTTTGTTTCCCAAGTTGGCACGCACCACAAATGCGGTGTTTCTCAAACTTCAAGTAAGGTATACCCTTTACTAAATCCTTAGAATTAATTCTAGCAAGATGGTCAAAAGATGCATGTCCTAATCTTCTATGCCAAAGCCAAGAATTTTCATCAAAAGCATTCAAGCATTTAGTAGAACAATCTAAATTAAGCATGTCAATAATGTAAACATTATTATCACGAAAACCGGTAAGAATACAAACATCGGATTTAACATCAAAAATCTTGCAAGAAGAATCATCAAAAATAACTTTAAGTCCACGGTCACAAAGTTGACTAATGCTAAGCAAATTATGTTTTAAACCATCTACTAAAACAACATTCTCTATAATAGGAGATGCACCAATTTGAATGTTACCTATACCGATGATAGTTCCTTTGGAGTCATCCCCGAAGGTGATGGAGCCACCTTCCATGTACCTTGATAGGGTTGTGAAGTTATTGATATCCCATGTCATGTGTCTTGAACAACCACTATCAAGGTACCACCGCTCCCTACGTCTTGGAGCCTTGGTGTGTACCTACATCAAACAATTTAGGACTTGATTTTGGTACCCACATTTTCTTGGGTCCTAGAGGGTTAGTGCCATGAACCCAAACAAGATTATTGGATCTATTTAATTGATCATAACAAAATTTAGCTAAATGTCCATTTTTACCACAATATGTGCATCTATATACTCTACCATATTTAAAAGCATAATGGGTGTGTGATTTGTGAGCATGAGCATTGTGAGCATGAGCATGAGAAGTGTTAGGTGTAGAGTGAGCATGAGGAATCTTAGCATGAGATGTGTGCTTTTTAAAAATTTTTCTTCAAGTTTCTTAGTGTTAAAAGCACAATCTTTCAAAACTTTTTCAAAATCATTTATTTTAGATTTAAAAGAAGAAATTTCTTTTTCATCAACAATAGGAGATTTTCCCTTACAAGAAACCTTGTAGGCATTAAACTCATTTTGAAGAGAAATAAGATTAGAAGAAATATCATCTTTTTCTTTAGAAACCATAGCAAGTTGATTTTTAAGAAAAGCAACTTCTTTTTGTAATTTAAAACATTCAATCTTTTTATTGTCATAAGTTTCAGAAAGTTCAACAAAGGCATGTACAAGAACTTCCTTACTTAGTTCATCATCTTCATCATCATGAGATTGAGGGGTTACCTTAGGAGTGTTTGCCATGAAACACATGTTCGCCGTATCCACCTCTTCTTCGGACTCGCTCTCCGAATCTCACGTTGCCTTGTATGCTTTCTTTTCCTCCGGCTTCTTTGGCTTGAAGGAGGAAGTCATCTTCTTCTTAAACTCCGGGCAATCCGCCATGATATGTCCGGGTTTGCGGCAATTGTAGCAAATGATCCTTCTCTCCTCTTTACCTTCAAATTTCTTTCAGAAGTTGAGCTTGTTCTTTTGGTACAACCTCTTGACATTCCGCACAAGTAGAGTTAGCTCCTCATCATCTTATTCGTCTTCTTCATCGTCATCATTGGTGGATGAAGTCTTGAAGGTTATGGATTTCTTCTTTGAAGTAGTGGCCTCTTCTCTTGCCTTCTTCTCTATCTCATGGGCCTTTAGGTTCCCAATGAGACTAATGAGGTCCATCTCATCCTTGTCGTTCAATTCTTTTAAGGTGGTGGCCTTTATCTCCCATGAAGACGGAAGAGCCCGAATCACTTTCCGCACCTTTTGATCGTTGGAGATGTCATCACCTAAGAAAGAAAGACCATTAGTGATTTTAGTAAACCTTGTAATCATACTATCAATAGACTCATCATCAATCATTTTAAATGACTCATATTGGGACCTCAAGAGATCTATCTTAGCTCTCTTGACTTGTGAAGTCCCTTCGTGTGTGACCAATAAGTGTTGCCAAATCTCATAGGCGGATTGGCAATGAATTACCCGTGTAAGGTCATCCTCATTCAAGGCGGTTAATAGGGAGTTTTGGGCCTTGGAGTTAGCCTCATATTCTCTAAAGTTGAAGTCGGTCCAAGTGCTCTCATCACCATCGGGTGCTACATAGGGTTTGGTCAGGGACTTGGCCACTAAGCTACCCAAAGATTGCAAAAATATAGTCATCCTAACCTTCCAAATAGGGAAATTAAGTCCATCAAATTTAGGAGGGGTTTTAATGTTATCGGCCATGTTTACTAGTGTATGAATGTATGAATGAGAGTGTTGATTAGCAAATTTTAAGGATCTCTCTATGGATGTTAAGCCAAAACCTAGAGTCCAAGCTCTGATACCAATTGAAAATCACCTAGAGGGGGGGTGAATAGGTGATAATGCTAATCAATGGAAAAATTAAAAATTAAGATGTAACAATCACCACACAAGATTCACAAGTTGAATGGAAGCAAGTAAATATAGCAATGATGATGATAAGCAAGTAATAAGTGCAAGAATGTAAACCAATCGCAAACACAAGGATATGTTATCGAGGTTCGAGCACCCAGCTCTACTCCCCGCCTTCCCCAGAAGGATTCTAGCTACTTCCACTATCACAAAGAAATCACAATTACACCGGAGTACCCAACTCCACAATCTCGATTACAAGCAATTTCTGAGTAGTCAAAAGACCACAAACTCTCTCTTTCAAATGTCTCTTCCCTTACAAAAGGTCCTTAGAGAACAATGAGTAGGAATGAAGCTCTTGTTGTAAGTGAAGAAAGAAAATTAAATCAGAGAGAATTTCAAAAACCACTTCAGAAAATGAGAGAGAATTTCAGCACAAAAACCAAGAAACAAAGCTCTTTTGAATGCCTTAAACTTTTGAATTTTTCTTGCAAAAATTGTTGTTTAAAAAAATCTCTCCCCAAACACCCCTATTTATAGGAGAGGGCTAGGGTTTAGGGATAATACAAACTTAAGGTTAATTAAGTCATATTAGATTCAAAATATATCCCTAAATCAAATTTTTAAACACAAAAAGACAAAATAAAACAACTCAGAAAAATGCCCGTTACTGTTCAAACGGCTAGTCCGGTCGACTGGCCGGTCGACCGCACGTACAAAAAATCTGACCGTTGCAGGCCAACGGTCGACCGCCTGGTCGACCCAAACTAACTGAGAGCAGACTGGGTTACAGTCGGTCGACCGTGCGGTCGACCGCAAAAACGTGCACACTGATACATGTACACCCAGAACTACAGTCGACTGGGCCGGTCGACCGACCAAACCTGTCATAGGTCCGGTCGACTGTCCGGTCGACTGGTTCAGGTCAAAAACCAGGTTTTGGACAGAAAATTAAAGGGATTTTGATTTTGACAAAAATACTTTTGAACAGGGATTATCATAAAACATAAATATATATCTGTAGGCAAAATCTTGTACGCAAAATATTTTTGTATAAAATATAAGAAATTATTTTGGATCAAGTATGTACGCAAAAACGTGTGTGATAGAGCTTCAAACCTATTCACTATTCTTTAACAAACTATAAAACTAAAAACAAAATAATTGAGGACTTCTTGAGCAATCTTCAAGTCTTTGAGCCATGCTATCCTTGCTAGAGCCTTCTTCTTCTATGATCCTTCATTGATGTGCAATATGCCTTCATAGCTTCATGAACCTAGAAGTTGTTGCAATAGCAAGCAATGGCCTTCAAATATGGTACTTATCCTGAAACTTATCTTAAGCAAATTCATTAGTACCAAATAGCTCTTATTTGGTTTGTCATCATCAAAACACAAAACAATTTGAGAGTGTAACCTCTTGGGCCAACATTCGATTGACCGTGCGGTCTACCGACATACACATGACTTAGGTCGGTCGACCGGCTGATCGACCGATGTTGCACAAGGAACAGGAACCTAGTTGGATCGGTCGATCGACTGACTGACATTTCCAGTAAGTCTTATAATGCCAGAGGACTTTGTGCGGTTGACCAAGCAGTCAATCGCACACTTGGGTCCGGGCGATCGACCGACAGTCGAGTCAGAACTGTTTTCCATGGATTTGCAATGGGGAAAACTTACAATAAAAAGAGTTTGAAGAGCTAAATTACAAGTATCCTTAAAAAGATTACAAGTAGATCTCCTCAGAGATTCTGGAGAAGTGTGCCGATAGGAGTCTGGTCAGCGCGCGACCACTTTGTCTCTTTGACGATGCGAGCGATGAGATTCCCTTCTCGCCTGGTTCGGGGAATCAGAGAACAGAAGGTTGGTAGAACCCTCTTGTTACTTCTCAAAGTGTCTTCAATTAGGAATTCTTTCTCGCCTGGTTCCGGAGATTCCTTAAGAAGAAAGTATTAGGGTATCAGCACCCTGAATAGAGAAAGCAATTCTCTAAAAAATCTCTGAATTTGAGAGCGCACGGTGCGTTATGAAGAAGCCTCTGCTTGTGGAGCCCTCTTGAAGAAGTCTCTGCTTGTGGAGTCCTCTTCGCGTGTGTGGTCTTTTGAGAAAGAAAGAAGCCCAATGATCCTCTTCGAAAAGCTCTCTCGATCGATTGATTGCTCCTCTTCTTTTTTTCTTGTGCCCCTGGCGGGCTATTTAAAGGGAGAGCAAGGGTATAACCGTCCCTTGAAAATATAGAAACAGATTGAATCGAATCTGTTTGAATCCGGAAAGTAGCCTTGCTGCGAGGCTAAGATCAGCTTCTGCGAAGCTAGAATTGGCAGGTCGGTTGATCTTCTTGATCCTTTCCATATCGTTGGAGGATTTCCCCTGATCTTCTTACTCGTTTTAGGAGAGTCAAGAGATTGTGGCAATCAACTGCCAAATTTGATCTCTGCTTTGATCTTAATTGGATTTGATCTGATTGGATCCGATCTCATCCGGAGATTTGATTGGTCAAAGGTTGACCATAGCAGACCAACAGCGGAGCTGCCCGCATTGAGCTCGTAACGGAGCTAGAGGCAGCTTCTGGCGAAGTCCGAAAGAAACCCTTTGGCGGAGCTAGATATTGCTTGTGGCGAAGCTACCATATACCCTTTCTGCGCAGTTGTGAATGGCTTCAAGGCGAAGTCGGGTGATTTTAGCCTCTCAAACGAGGTTATCCCTTTGGGCTCATGTGATGCTAAGTGATAGCATCTTAGACCTGCTGAGGTCTGTTCAGAAATAATCCGGGCTTACTGTCTGCTTGCTGGATCAATGGAGTCCAAGTTGCTTCCTTGTCCTTCGGAGATGGGGGAAAACTAGTCTTCGGCTCGTCTGTCACTTGTCTTTTGTAAATGTCAACAAGTTTAGACATCGTTCGGACCAATAAGAATCTTGTCTTTTTTAAGTGTCAACAAGACCCCCTTCAAAGTTTTCGAAAGTCTGCAATAGCTCAGACTTCGAAACACTTTGAACTGCTTTGATCGGTGGAGAATGAACGTCGCCATAATGGTTGAGTTCAGCTTCGCTTTCAATCCTGCTTTGGGACATAGATTCGTCGAAGAATTGCACAGAGGTTCGTGACTCTGAGTAGCTTCGCGTGCGGGTAGCTCCGCATCTGGGCTTCCGGAGATACGTTCGCCCTGGAGCGTTTGTCGCTTTCTCGAGGCCAACTGCTGTGGGCAAATACGAGGAGGATTGCTCCTTTCTTCGTGCTGATCGAGGGAGATATTCTCTGATTTGCACGTTTCCAAGGGAAGATATTCCCTTTCTTCAAGGCGCAATAAGTGCCTTTATGAGGGAGACGTTTCTCCCTTTGCACGGTTTCAAGGGAAACCGTCCCTTTTCTCAAGGCGCAGTAAATGCCTTAAATGCGCTCGTGCTTCCACGCTTGAGGCGGCAGTGCTCAGGCCATGGGGCCTATAAATAGGACACTTGAGGTCCTCTGAAGAGAAGTGATCTGCTCTTCTCCTCTTCTCTTGGTTGAGAGAGATACTCAGATCTCTGAAGTAGTGGGAATGCCCACTCTGGTCATTATCCGGCCAAGGACCGGTAAGTCTTGATCATTTAATGACTTCACCGATTTTAGGGAATTCATCTCCCTTAATTCAGCTTTAACAGCTGCTTCAGGGATTAGTTTTTCTTACTCTTCATCTTGCAATTGACTGGTCTGCAGAGAAGGATTTTGACATAGCTTCCCCAACGAAGCTATCATTCTGACTTGATCACAGAAAGATCATTGTATGTTAAGTCCGCTACATAGGCAGAACTTGGGACCTGATATCTTCAAGGTTGAGCCAGTCTTGCCATATAGGTGAGGCTAAGACTGTGTCCCATAGGATCAGTCTGGCTTAGCCATATAGGCGAGGCTAGGACTTGGCGTTTGCTGAGCTAGCCCATCACTGCTGTGCGAGCGAGGCTTATCCTCTGCTTTAACTGAAATCGGATTGCTTTGCCCCAAAGAATTCGGCTTTAGCGCTTTTGCAGTGTCTTCTGTGTTTAACTGCTAACTTGCTCCAATTTTGCATTGCAGTGAGCTATGTTCGCCGATCTTGTATCTTGATGAAAGAGACCGAAAAGTTGCCTTATGCTTCCCGGTTGAAGCTTTACTTTTAAGCAGGAGGAACAACTTGGAGAAGCTGATGTGTGTCCCAGAAGCTGTTGGCAGTCGCTTATCCGAGATGATCCACTTCGAGGCGAGGCTGGTAGTCGCTTATCCGAGATGATCCACTTCAGGAAAGTGGACGTCACACCTGTGAGATCACTGACATCACTGCCAATCCCCATTATAGGTGATCTATGGTGTTGGCGGCGATAAGTTCATTGCCAATTTTCATCAAAGGTGATCCAGCTTCCTGGTGGCAAAATCTGCCATTATGTGAAAAATTATGGCCCTGTCCTCGTGGCACAACTGGTTACGGCCTTGTGCAGAAGGAAGGCCTTTCGTGTCCAGTTGGTCTGGTTTGGAAGCAGATAAAATCACTTGTATGCCTTTTGCGCAAATGATCCTGTTGAGCAACTGAATCTGTCGTATGAAATGCAACTTTGATGTAGTATCAATGTACCTTTCCTCTTAAATCAATGAAAGTTCATTTTCTACTCATCTGATTTTTGCCTGCCTTCATTGAGAATTTGGCCATAGCGGGGCTAAACTTTGTGCAGAGTTAAGGACAGGGTCCTTTTTGAATGAGCTTCGCACGATGCTGGCATATCGGCGAACTGTGCCTTTAGTGGGCTAAGGCAATCTTTTTGGCGAAGTTCTTGATGAACTTATGTGAAGTCCGCACTTTGACTCATTGGCGAGGTTAAGCCTTAGTGGCTGAGTCAGCGCTTCTCGGGAAGGCGCTTTAAGCAACGTTTCAAATTGAAACGGTGGCCCGTGCCCTTTTCGAGGCATCGTTTCAGGCGCTGATTGGCCTATAAAAGCCCGATCGGGCTGAGAAAGAACAGATCTTTTTTTTTCCAGAGAACTTTTAATTTTTCTTCTTCCTCTTTCCTTTCCTCTTTATTCAGAAAGCTTTGAGAACTTTCGCAGCTCTTCAATGGCGCCCAAAAGACGAGCGGGGAAAGAAGTGGCAACTTCTGCAACGGAGGGTCCTTCTCCTCCTCCGGTCATCGAGCGACCAGTCGCCGGTAAGGGACTTTCCCTTCTGATCAGAGACTGCGGTCTCTCTTTTAAAGCTGATATTTGGCTATCAAAACGATCGAACATGACCTGTTTTTATTAGGGATCCGTTTCCCTGAATTTCCCTTATTTTCTTGGACGGGAACTAAGAACTGAACAGTTCTTGTCTAAGCTTCCGTACGAAGCTATTGCTTGGGCTGTCTTCGTCCTGTTGAGGAACAGGATACGGGTCTGTCCCTTCGATCATGGCCGTCAGGAATGGTTTTTGACCATAATGCCCTTTTGATGACGTTAGCCCTTAGGGCTATACCACTTTCTGCTTAAGCGAAGTTAATACTTGGGCATTTTCTGCAAAATGCAGACTTGTCCGCGAGATTAAGCTTTGTTGGAGCTATCGCCTTGCTGGCTTTGCTCACTGGGCGAGACTATGCCTTGGTGAAAGTTATGTCTTCACGTTCGCTTGGCTGGTGAACTAATCATAGTTCGTTTTGTTCTTGCAGTGCACTACATTTCCGGTCCCTTGAACAATCTGTTTGGGATGACCAGCGGAGTTGATGGCAATATCAGCTTGCAATTTCAAGGCAAGCTTCTCTGTTTAGTGAGCAGAGCTCTCTTGTTCGAGACACGCTTATTCACGGTGGTGACCAGCACGCCACGAGGAGGGAATCAGATTGCAGACGTGCTTCCTTGTTGTGCCAAATAACCGCAGTAGGTTCGCAGAGAACCTTTTCTGTCTCTGCAGAGACTTTCCTTGAAGATTTAGCCAGAGAAGCTCTGGCTGCACCGGCTTTTCTGAATTCAAAATTAGACCCGAGGGTCTGTTCGTCGCATTGCGACACTTGATTCTCGGCAGTGGAGAATAGAATCCCCAGCGGAGTCGCCATCTTGTTTTCCATGGATTTTCAAAGGGGAAAACTTACAATAAAAAGAGTTTGAGGATCTAAATTACAAGTATTCTTAAAAAGATTACAAGTAGATCTCCTCAGAGATTCTGGAGAAGTGTGCCGATAGGAGTCTGGTCAGCGCGCGACCACTTTGTCCCTTTGACGATGCGAGCGATGAGATTCCCTTCTCGCCTGGTTCGGGGAATCAGAGAACAGAAGGTTGGTAGAACCCTCTTGTTACTTCTCAAACTGTCTTCAATTAGGAATTCCTTCTCGCCTGGTTCCGGAGATTCCTTAAGAAGAAAGTATTAGGGTATCAGCACCCTGAATAGAGAAAGCAATTCTCTAAAAGACCTCTGAATTCGAGAGCGCACGGTGCGTTGTGAAGAAGCCTCTGCTTGTGGAGCCCTCTTGAAGAAGTCTCTGCTTATGGAGTCCTCTTCGCGTGTGTGGTCTTTTGAGAAAGAAAGAAGCCCTCTGATCCTCTTCGAAAAGCCTCTCGATCGATTGATTGCTCCTCTTCTTTTTTTCTTGTGCCCCTGGCGGGCTATTTATAGGGAGAGCAAGGGTATAACCGTCCTTTGAAAATATAGAAACAGATTGAATCGAATCTGTTTGAATCCGGAAAGTAGCCTTGCTGCGAGGCTAAGATCAGCTTCTACGAAGCTAGAATTGGCAGGTCGGTTGATCTTCTTGATCTTTTCCATATCGTTGGAGGATTTCCCCTGATCTTCTTACTCGTTTTAGGAGAGTCAAGAGATTGTGGCAATCAACTGCCAAATTTGATCTCTGATTTAATCTTAATTGGATTTGATCTGATTGGATCCGATCTCATCCGGAGATTTGATTGGTCAAAGGTTGACCATAGCAGACCAACAGCGGAGCTGCCCGCATTGAGCTCGTAGCGGAGCTAGAGGCAGCTTCTGGCGAAGTCCGAAAGAAACCCTTTGGCGGAGCTAAATATTGCTTGTGGCAAAGCTACCATATACCCTTTCTGCGCAGTTGTGAATGGCTTCAAGGCGAAGTCGGGTGATTTTAGCCTCTCAAACGAGGCTATCCCTTTGGGCTCATGTGATGCTAAGTGCTAGCATCTTAGACCTACTGAGGTCTGTTCAGAAACAATCCGGGCTTACTGTCTGCTTGCTGGATCATTGGAGTCCAAGTTGCTTCCTTGTCCCTCGGAGATGGGTGAAAACTGGTCTTCGGCTCGTCTGTCACTTGTCTTTTGTAAATGTCAACAAGTTTAGACATCGTTCGGACCAATAAAAATCTTGTCTTTTTTAAGTGTCAACAAGATCCCCTTCAAAGTTTTCGAAAGTCTGCAATAGCTTAGACTTCGAAACACTTTGAAGTGCTTTGATCAGTGGAGAATGAACGTCGCCATAATGGTTGAGTTCAGCTTCGCTTTCAATCCTGCTTTGGGACATAGATTCGTCGAAGAATTGCACAGAGGTTCGCGACTCTGAGTAGCTTCGCGTGCGGGTAGCTCCGCATCTGGGCTTCCGGAGATACGTTCGCCCTGGAGCGTTTGTCGCTTTCCCGAGGCCAACTGCTGTGGGCAAATACGAGGAGGATTACTCCTTTCTTCGTACTGATCGAGGGATATATTCTCCAATTTGCACGTTTCCAAGGGAGGATATTCCCTTTCTTCAAGGCGCAATAAGTGCCTTTATGAGGGAGACGTTTCTCCCTTTGCACGGTTTCAAGGGAAACCGTCCCTTTTCTCAAGGCGCAGTAAATGTCTTAAATGCGCTCGTGCTTCCACGCTTGAGGCGGCAGTGCTCAGGCCATGGGGCCTATAAATAGGACACTTGAGGTCCTCTGAAGAGAAGTGATCTGCTCTTCTCCTCTTCTCTTGGTTGAGAGAGATACTGTTCCTTTCCATATCGTTGGAGGATTTCCCCTGATCTTCTTACTCGTTTTAGGAGAGTCAAGAGATTGTGGCAATCAACTGCCAAATTTGATCTCTGATTTGATCTTAATTGGATTTGATCTGATTGGATCCGATCTCATCCGGAGATTTGATTGGTCAAAGGTTGACCATAGCAGACCAACAGTGGAGCTGCCCGCATTGAGCTCGTAGCGGAGCTAGAGGCAGCTTCTGGCGAAGTCCGAAAGAAACCCTTTGGCGGAGCTAGATATTGCTTGTGGCGAATCTACCATATACCCTTTCTGCGCAGTTGTGAATGGCTTCAAGGCGAAGTCGGGTGATTTTAGCCTCTCAAACGAGGCTATCCCTTTGGGCTCATGTGATGCTAAGTGCTAGCATCTTAGACCTGCTGAGGTCTGTTCAGAAACAATCCGGGCTTACTGTCTGCTTGCTGGATCAGTGGAGTCTAAATTGCTTCCTTGTCCCTCGGAGATGGGTGAAAACTGGTCTCCGGCTCGTCTGTCACTTGTGTTTTATAAATGTCAACAAGTTTAGACATCGTTCGGACCAATAAGAATCTTGTCTTTTTTAAGTGTCAACAAGAACGAATTCTGGACCCGACCTGGAGCTGTTTTTAGGGTTTCTTCTCCTCCCAATAAATAGAGGATGTAAATCCATTGTTAGGGTTAATGATTTCTGGTGAGAGTTCTTGAGAGAATCTTGTAATCTTCTTGTAATCTTATGTAAATCATATATAGATCTCTCTCTTCTGTCCGGGAGCGTAGGCATCTAGCTGAGCCTCGTAAATCTTGTTCTCTCTCTTTGTGTGTGTTTGCGCATCTAGGTTTTGTATTCTTGGCATATTCTAACCCCAACACTGGCAATTCTAAATAGAGCATCGTATGGCTCTATCTTTTATATGTTGAAAATAGAGGCCATACGTTTCTTCTGGTCCTTTTAAATTTTATGGTCAGCATTGGAGTCCTTTTACAACTTGACTCCTTGGGGTAGATAATATAAGTACCCGTGTAAGCCCCATTTACTGGTATCAGCAGAAATGTTACCACGCTAACTCTAATTTAGGCGAAATGACCAAAGCTACAATATTATTATTCAGCAGTAATTTCTGTAAGTATTTCCTATCAAACCAAATAGCCAATGGCACGTTGATAGCCAAGTATGAAAATTTGTCATTCCATCCTGGATACTTCTTAACTTTGAGCTAAGCATTAGCTGGCCTCATTTAACATCAAAAGAGCGTGAATGATGATGATGCTTATGACCCACCACCAAATAAAAAGAGTCTTTCTTTAAAGCTTGGGGAAAGTCCCCCTGAAGAGAGAATCCTCAAGCACACCAAAATTTGAAGTCAAACCCTTCAATCTCTACACGTGTAACTGTTTTCGGGAATCTGTTTATTTATGGTGGGTTCCTTTCTGGCTTAAAATAGGATACTGATGTTTGTCTTGCTTATCTGGATGCTCATATCTACTGCGTGTTTTGACTTTGAGTCTTTGACTGATGATAGAATTCTGTGATTGGCATTTCATTTATAAAACTCTAGTCTCATCGGCTGATATAGTAGGACTGTGGTCAACCAACACGCACAAAGATGCGTCTTTTGGAAGATGCACATTCTATTTCTACAAGCAATCGAAGTATACAAGTCATAATAAGTACCATTAAGAGTCTAATTAACTCTGCTTTGTTTGTTTGCTCAGGAGTCAGCTATAGTCTCAGTCGCTCTGGTAGGCCCGCGATCTTCACAAGAACCCAGATGGAAATTCTCTGGAATTCACACGAGTGGACTGAGAACGGTACCTCTCGTTGAAAACCGAGGGAAAATGATAGAACCAAGAATAAACTGCAGATTGCTTTCATAGAAACAAATCACCTGCTGTTGCATGTGTTTTATCACATAGAGACTACACACCCGTCATCGATGTTACTAGTCTGCAAGTCTTGTTCTGCTTTACATGACTTACTGTTATGATTTATGCAGTATAGTTACCAGATCATGAGAGAAGCTATTACATTGTTGCGTCACAATCGCGGTGACTACTTTGTATATGTATGTGGATGCGTAGAAACAACAAATATTATGTCCTATTGGATACTCTATAATTTCTTGAGCTTTGGTACCATGAAGAGAGAGAGAGAGATCACTTATCTCTTGTATGTTGACTACTGAAAATTTCTATAATTTAATGTTAACCTCAGATTGACACCTCAAAACTTTTTAATCCAACGCACAATTTTTTCGTTGGGGGTCTATTCAAAAACAATTTAAAACTTGCGGATGTGAATATCAAAATATTTAAAAATATTGAAGGAAAAAGAAAAAGAAAAGAATTGAATTTAAGAGTCAGCTATAAAATATCCAAAGAGAAATACGGGGGAAAATAAAGAAGAAAATGAAAAACAGATTCTAGTCCAACAAAAAACAGATTCCGGGTCGCTCGCGTCATCCGCGTTGCCACGTGGCCAGAAACCAAAATAATCCATCGCCCATCCCCCAGCTGTAAAACCCCCGTGCCTTCCTCGTGACACCGTGTCCCCCAGATCCACCGTGTACCCGCACCGTCCACCGTGTACCCCACCGTGTGCCCGTTCTCCTTTTCAATTAATTAATTCTTTGGCTTTTCCGCTCCCTCTCTCTCTCTCTCTCAATCCATTCCCCGCACGCGGCTCACGACCACTCTCTCCCGGCCCCACCTCAACTCGCCACGTCACCACCCCCCTTCGTCCCCGTCGTCAGTCACCACGTCACCATCCCCCGCTTCAATGAATTATTAATTCTTTAACTTAACCGCCTGGTTCTCCTCTTTTCTCCGTACCCGCGTACGCCGCGGTTTGGTGGTCAGCGCTCTTTCCCCCGAAGCTCCCCCGACCGCGTTCACACGCCTTCAGCCCCCTCCGCCCTCCCATATATAGCCACCTTCACTCGCCACATCCCTAAATCAAAAAATTTTCGCTCTCACTCTTACTGATTAAAGATTTCAACTGGAACAACGAGGTCAAAATCGCCGCCCTATGAATATTTTCGAGGACGACCTCACCGCCTTCTGCTCCTCCTTCTTCCAGGAATCCCTTTTCTCCAATTTCCCTCTTCCCGAAATGCCCCTCCCCTCCCCCTCCCCACCCGGAAGCGCGACCGCTGCGACCAGGAACAAGAGCCAGCATTAATGGCGGCATTAACTGAAGAGGTCTCCAATTCCAACAAGCGGTCTCGGTCCTCGGACTCTGAAGAGGAGGTGAACAACACAGGCTCGTCCAGGCTGTCGGCGGGCGGGGCCCCACAGCGTAGGCTGTGGGTGAAGAGCCGGTCCCGCGACTGGTGGGACCGGGTCAGCCACCCGTCCTACCCGGAACTCGACTTCCGGCGCGAGTTCCGCATGAGCAGAGCCACGTTCGACCTCATCTGCGACGAGCTCGGGTCCGCCATCGCCAAGGAGGACACCACCCTGCGCGCCGCCATCCCCGTCCGCCAGCGCGTCGCCGTCTGCCTCTGGCGCCTCGCCACCGGCGAGCCCCTCCGCCTCGTCTCCAAACGCTTCGGCCTCGGCATCTCCACCTGCCACAAGCTCGTCTCGAGGTCTGCACCGCAATCAAGACCGTCCTCATGCCCAAATACCTCGACTGGCCCAATGCCGCCGCCGCCTCCGCCATCTCTGAACAGTTTGAATCCATTTCGGGGATCCCAAACGTGGTCGGAACAATCTACACCACCCACATTCCCATCATCGCGCCCAAATTCAATGGCTCCGCTTACTTCAACCGCCGCCACACCGAGCGCAACCAGAAGACGTCCTACTCGGTGACCGTGCAGGGGGTCGTCGACCCCTCCGGGATCTTCAGTGACATATGCATTGGCTGGCCCGGGTCGCTGCCCGACGAAAAAGTGCTTGAGAACTCGGTGCTGTATCAGAGAGGGGTCGGCGGGCTACTGAACGACTGCTGGATCGTTGGGGGCGCGAGTTACCCGCTGATGGACTGGGTGCTGGTGCCGTACACGCACCAGAATCTAACGTGGACGCAGCACGCGTTCAACGAGAAGGTCGGGGACGTGAGGGAGGTGGCCAGAAAGGCGTTTGCGAGGCTCAAGGGGAGGTGGGGGTGCCTGCAGAAGAGGACCGAGATGAAGCTGCAGGACCTCCCGGTGGTGCTCGGCGCGTGCTGCGTGCTGCACAACATATGCGAGATGAGGAAGGAGGAGATGGGACCGGAGCTAAGTTTCGAGCTCGTGGACGACGAGATGGTGGCAGAGAACGGGATCAGGTCGGTGAGTTCGATGCAGGCCAGGGATAACATTGCCCATAATTTGTTGCATAGCGGTCGCGCAGGGACCAATTTCTTCTAGCTTTCTTCTTCTTGTATGTTACATATTAGGAAATAGGAATTCTTTTGGTTGTGATGAATAATAATAATAGAATGAGTATATACTATAGATTTTGGAAAAGGGCTTTTAGAAGGGAATGGTAAATAGGATAGCTGTAAGAATGCCCCTCGAAATGAGGTTTTTTTTGGGTGTATCAAGAACCCATAAAGGTTACTAAATGTTATAGATTTGTTCTTCGATGTTGGTTTTTTGGTGTTACAGTCACCCCATCAATGGTTGAACTAAGGTTTGAGTAAAGGAATTCAATTTTCTTTTGTGACATGTTGAGAAACACACAATGGAGTTTAACTGTTCTTTGTATTTTCCTTGTTCCTTGAGGATTTAGCAATTGGATTTGGTGAGCAAGATGTTATGAGAATTCCAACAGAAAGGATTTAGCAAAATACTCCTGTCATGTTTGCTTAATGATGAATGATGAGTTTACTTTGGTGATGCTGGGTGTATCTGATGTGAGGGGATCTTATGATTTAATAACTGCCGTGATGTTTGGAGAGTTTTGGAAGAAAACACAAAGTTGCAAGAAGAATTGTGGAGGAACCATTGGTCAAATTTTTAGTGAATAATGAGGACTTGCTGAAACATCTTTCTTGAAATCTCTTTATGATGATTCAACATAGAATCTTGTTTCCAAATGTAGGTTTTGAGTCTTTTTCCAAGAAATTTGTGTGCCTGAGAGATTAGCTGATTTTTCTTTGGATTTAGAAGGGAACATGTTGTCTGGGTTTTACAGTTAATGCACCTCAAATTGTGTTGTGTGGGGTTTTCTGGTTACCGTCAACTCAAGGTTATGGACAGGAACTCTGTAAGGAATTCATCCTCTTTAACCATCTGTAGCCTGTCTTGAGTAAGTCAAGGATAACATGGATTTTACTCTGTATCATCAAGCTGACTGTAGGAATTGGGTATTCAAAGAATCATCCAACATTTCCAGTGTCCATTTATAGAGGACGGCGTCCCAAGAAAGAATGTTTGTAAAATACCTAGTGATTACTCCATTGCTCTTTCTCCTGTGTAAAAAAAATGTTTGTAAAGGATTTAGGGATTGATTTCATTGCTCATTATCCTGTGTAAAAAATGATGGTTTCTGTCTTTTTCCCGGCATTCACTACTTATGATCATATTTCTGCCTTGTGATAAACATCAGGAATCACTAAAATGTTAGAATGGAGGGAAATTGTTATGGCGGATATTTGGAAAAAAACTGCCAATTGCAGGAATTGTGTAATTGAAGAATAATGGTATTAGCCCAATGGTAAAAATTGGTGATTGAACAAAGAAATATGGGAGCTAAAATATAGCGAGGAATGAAAGTATTTGTTTTACTCTAATGGGTTTATAAACATTGTCTGATTTGCCGTTATGACTTGTTAATTTAGGAAAAGATTGTGTGTTCCTATTCCAGAATTCCAAGGGGTCATAGAGAGAAACTGTAAAGGAGGGAACTGACTTTATCTTGGACCGTGAAGCATGGGTACTTCGATTGTGTCACACCTGTTTTGGCTATATATCAGATACTTAGCCAGATAGTAGATGGATACATGTGATGTACACTTTTTGACATTTCAAAAGGGTTTCACAACTAATTCGAGATTTACCACATTTGGTATCATTATCATTTGAAAAATAATGAGATAAAATGATGCTTGGATAAGGGGTTCAACAACACATTATAGTTTATGCATGTGCTTTTTCCATATCTATGTTCTTGTGTCATTGGACTTTTAAATCGTATTTGGGCTATTTAAAAAAAATTGTGCTTTATGGTATACGTTTTATTAATTTTTCATCTGTTCGTATTTCAACTAAAGGATATAATAATATGATACTAATATGTTAAAGGTATATTTATTTGTTGTGTTACCCGCCATTATTATATCTTAGTTTTTCTATTTTTCCCTATTTCTAATCATATTTTCTTGCCATATCCATATCAGTGCAACTTAGATCTTAGGTTTTGTTGTCTGAGAAGGTTATTCAGTTATGCAGTCTATTATTATTTTTTTTATTATTATTGTTCCTTTTTTTTCCATATGGTTCTACCTTGTTCCGGGGAAGCAAAGACTGCATCAAGCCTTCTTCTACCCTTTAGGCACTTGTAAGGTGGTTGCATTGTTATGACACCTTCAACTTAACTTTTCTGTTGTTCCCAAACCACGCTTCCCGTTTCCATGCACACTTGTTCTGCCGTTGACCTACTTTTTATCCCTTAGTTCAACTCCTAGCATTCTTCTAGTCTTCAGGAGATCATAAAGTTGTTGAATTTATTTAACAACCTTCTGTTGATTTGTTTGTTGGTCCAAAATGACTATGCTTTTCATACTTAATTTGCTGTAAATCTACATTTGTATCATATACTTTCAATTTCATCATCACGCATGGACCTTACTTTGTTTTCATGTCTTCAATGCCCTCTGTATGTGTATTTTTTGGTTTCCTGTTCATGCACTTAATGTGTTTCTGGGTATCTTCCTCATCGTCTCTAGTTTATCATAAAAATTTCAGAACACGTCTTGACTTACTAAACTGAAAGTTGCCGGGGAATTGTTTAGGAATTCACCTCAGGTAGGTACTGGAAGACTCAGGGAAAGCTTCAAGGGAACTTATTAGAAAGGATTTAAAGAATTGGTGTCAAAGGAATTTGCTTTTTAGTAGAAATAAATGGCAAAGAAAGATTTATGTGCCTCAAATAGTTGATAGGGATATTTATTGATCACAATATACATGTATGCAGACAGTGCATAGTGTACCTGCATCTATGTCACCCCATGACACCTATAACAGTGTTGTTCGAAGGAGAAGCTGCAAAAACTATGTACGTTTCCTATTAAGTGAATTTTATAATCATCAAACTTGCAAAACACAGGAAGAACTGAAACGAGAAGGGAAATTCAGATTTTTATCTAATGTTTGTGATAACTTTGTGTAATATAGGTCATTTGTGCATGTCTGTGTGATTGCGTGAACGCTCGTGCGTATGTAATATGTGGCATGATGTGTGAACTTGCATTTGCAATTAAAGCGGTATAAGAATGTAAATGCATGTCCTGCTGTGCTGTGACATAATTTCTGGATTTTGGTCAGTCTATTAAATACAATATTGTCATATACGACGGCTGCATTTGTTCACCCTGCTTTAATAATATTTTTTTGGAGAATTACAAGTTCCAGTGTTCAAAGTTGACAAGGATATGTCATGTTTACCCATTATTTGGATCATAGATTATATGTCTTGACCAAGATTTGGCATTAGTATATGTCTTTAACTGTCACCTTTCCCCTTTGTACCTGGTGGAATTTATAAGCTGTGTTTGAAAAGATTTTTTTCCCCATCTTAGAACTTTCTTTTCTGCAATGTAGAAAGGCTAGTTTTCAAGTTCGTCTCCTTATGAACTCCTACTGAGCTCTCTGAATTGACTGCAAATATTTCAAACAGAGCTCCATCTGTTGATAGGACTATCTGTAAAGAAATACCATACTACCTTAAGGGCACTGAGTAAACAGTCACTAGCAACAAAGACTTTAAGCTTGTTGGCTGTATTTGGCAATAAATTTGCTTAATCAAAGAAGATCAAAGATCAAATAATGCGTTGATTTCATTCTACTTCCACAACCCCCACCCAAAAAAAAAAAAAACCCACCCTTTTTCAATTCTCTTAGAGAAAGATCAACCTAAAGAGCATTCATTCTATTAATAGAGAGATATATTACATATCGGAGCAGGGGTTAAGAAAGGCCCCTGTGCGAGCAAAGTAAAAGTAGTGGGAAGGGATCATAGGCTGGTCCTTATTCTTCAGTTTTTACCGTTTCTTGCTGAATTCCTGCATCTCTTGCCCTTGAGATGTCAAGGACTGCTGCTTGTTGTCAGAAACAAAGGCAATGTTTCCTCACTAGCTGAAGGAGCCAAATACTCGAATCTACTTGCTTTGGTACACCTAGGAAACATGGATGTTGATACACGGTATATATGGATAAGGCAAAAGTACTTGAAGGAAGGATACAGACACAGTGACACATGCACGCACGCCCACACATACACACATGCAGACATGCACATACATTGTTACATATAATATCAGATAGCAGTCAGCAGTAGATATTAATAGAAAAGTAGAAAGAAAAGCGGAAAAGACCTTTAGTGATTAACATCCTGGAATTCTTGAATTAAAACAGAGAATACCCCAAAAAAAAAAAATCTAATTTGATGCCCAATCTACAAGCCCGTGATGCCATTGTATGTTCCTAGTGTAATATTTGTGCTAAAACAGTGTTCAACCTTTGTCAATGGGTCATTTTTATATTTATTGATATGTGATTTTCGCATGTTTGACATATAATCTTTAGAATTACACAGCTCCAACTCATGAGGAGACAGTGTCCTCTTTGTTTAAGTGACATGCGATGGATACAGTCTATACGGTTGATAACCCATTGAGGGAGATGGGAAGAGAGACATGTCATAGAGAAGTTGGGAAGAGAGGGCTGAATTGACGAGGAACAGGCAGCCACAACGGAGAAGCATGGACCCTTTCGAGAAGCTATACTGCTGTCCACTTTATCAAGAACAACCGCTATCGCATGGGGAAGAGCTGAAGGCTTGATCTCTTCCATTGCTCCAATGCTATCTATATATCTGGGATTGTGAAACAATAATGCATGGGGCTATGGGCTCTAGAGCAACTCATAGGCATAGAGAAGAAACTTGACCTTGATATAAAGAGGAGTAATCTGTTGGTGCAAGAATGCGTGGTCAGCATACCGGAATGTAGCAAGGATTGTGGCCACGGTAAACTATGAACTCCTTGGATGAAGCGCAATGATTCAGATTTAGAGGTAATTTTACAATAATGAGTGAGTTTATGCCTATGTACACATTTATGTATTTATGTGCTTCTGTAGGTAACTTCTTTCACATACCAGATACTAAAACAACTCTCGACAGGAGAGAACCTTGGAGGAAAAAAGGTTTATGGTCAGCTTCAGATAGAGGTGATATTGAGCTTTAATTTCCCAGGGTCATGCTTAATTTCCTTGAAGTTTGTTATGACTCGACAATTATAGATCTCAGAAATCTTTTTATGTTCTCTTAGTGACATATTTCTGCTCATAGTCCTTGTTCATAGTTCTTCTTGCACTTTTCTTCTCTTTAAGTGAAAAAAATTGCACACTTTTTATTCCATGTGTCGAAGAAATGGTTTCAGATGAACCCCGAGAATAGCTTCAATGTAACAAGAAACTTGGCAGGTTAGATTGGTTGTGGTCAAGATACAACCTTCAAGATGAAGTTTCTCAATCAGACCCAACCCAACATCTTCCCTGGTCTAGATTCAGGCTGGTTTAGGTTTGTATCTGACTAGTTTGGGTTTCTATTTTGTGGACTCATCTTCTCAGGTCACGATTCTACGGAAGATTGGATAACTTGTGACAATTGCATGTCCTGAGCTTCCTTTATATTTTTTTTAGTTTTTTAATTCTGAATAACAAGAACTTATGATGTTTATACTTATTTTGTTCTACCTTGTTCAAGATTTTTTTTTTTTTTTTTTTTCCTTTGTCAAATGTTCTTAGATATCTAATATATGGTTGCACTGCGAGAGGATATGGAGAGAAGAGGAGCTTCTCAGTCTGTGCTTCTTCATCAAGTTGTCTGCGGAGATGATTACAATCATCAATGGTGGCAGGGAAATGTCTTAGCCATCTCAAGAGGTGCTTCTCTAATCGTTTTCTTCTTTTCATGTCGCTTCTTGATATAAAGTGGAAGCTTGTCACCTCCTCAGGCAATGAGGGCATTGGAAATCTTGCCAGCAGTGGTGGCGGTTTAGCTCAACTGCAGCAGATCCATTGCTTGCCCTGGAGAGTCATTGACAATTGACACTTCAACCTGCAAACTTTTTGTTGAGAAGAGTTCAAGGTACATGAAAGACTGCAAGGCGAAAAGGTGGCGATATCCTATGATCACCTCATAGTCAATGAAACGTAGAGACTTAACCGATTTATCCTTCATTTAAATCATGTTACTTGAATAGATCTTTAAAAAGATGCAAACAGTTTTTCAATTGCATTTTCTTTTGAATCTGAGGGGCTATATTTCCCATGACCAAAACAACATCAAATGTGGGAAATACTAAGCAATTGGAGTCTGTGGGAAGAAATGAGCCTACGTTTGTTCATTATGTAAACTATGATACCTCGCAAGGGAACTTCTGCGATAATTTATGATACCATCAAAAGCCATTACATGTCCAAGTGCAAACCTCTGAAGCTTCAACCAAATGTGACACTAACAATCCAGATTTAATATCATTCCAAGCAGACAAAACCAGTGTGAAAGAATGCTGATTCAAGATCAACAGTGGTTTTTCTGCTAGTTCACCTATCATATGTGAGTACTTGTAGGTCATTTGATTAAATTACAGCCTTTCTTGATCTAAAAAATCATCAGCAACAAGATTGCCAACAGTAACGTATCTGACAGCCAACATCTCTTTCAGCCATCAAGCTGTCAAATTTTTATTTCCAGAAATAACTTGTACAAGAGAAACTCAACACTGTTTCCACTACCATTAATTGTTATATGAAACTTGCTGCAACACCTGGAAGCAACTGGCCTCAGTGGCAAAATAAAAGATCCCACTGAATATTTACAATGCTAGCAAATTCCGGTAAATAAAAGAATATTATCTTAAACAATCAATAAGAAAACATCACCATTAGAACGTTGTATTTCCTAGCTCAAGAAACAACATGGCTCAGCACAAATAAGCTATGGAAAACATACAATCAACCATCAATCTTAGCACTCGAATGCTTATTGTGTACAGCTTTCTTCCTATTTCCTTCTCTCCTTGAGAGCTTCAGGAGCGAGGGAGGCTAAGCAGTGAAATCTCTAAATCACAGTTGCCATGGCTGCTACCTCTGACACAGCTTGTTTTGGAGGAAAATCATTCGGTGGAGTTGAGATTTGAGGAGCTGAAACTTTTTGCTGGGTTTCCTCCTGGTAAGCAGCATCATGAATTCCGAGTGCGGCACGGCCAGAAGGATCGAGATTCTTCGACCAGGCAGCATCCCATTCTACTGCTTTGGCAGTGCTGCAGGCCACACTTGGACCTCCGGGAACTGTCGACCTGGCAGCATTCTGCCCAGGAAAACAAGGAAAAATTTCTTTCAACATTAGTCATGAGCATTTTGATTAAGTTCTGCTAAAATGGAATTTAAATGTGGATGAACACTATATTTCACCATCCTTCTGTATGTCACATAACTGGTAACAGAAAGGTATTACAAGAGACAACCAAAATCCGTAAGGAAAAACAGGAGGTAACTTATTGCTTAGCCTAGCTCTTACGAAAGCTTTTAACAATTTATGGATTAGTCATGGCATTAGCGTTTTTATTTGTGAATCCTTTTGTTTAATTTAATCCTCGAAGGAAATAATAAAAAATATGTATGTACTTTTTTTCTTATTTTATTAAGATGTTTTGCTTCTGTGAATTATGCCATACTTTATTTCAAGAATTATATGTTCGTTGATACAATACCCCAGAAAGGACTGATTTAAGAGTGAGGAATTAGTGGATTTGATCGTTTTCTTTCCTCCCGTCCTTTGTTTAGTGCGATGGAATTCTTGAAACAAAACAATTCCACAATTTCAAAATGTAAGGAGCAAACCCAAAATGCCATGTGATATTTCATACAGAACTCATATTACATGAAGAATGGGCAGATTTGCAAGGAATAGCAATGTTGCATTTTGTAAAACAAGTAAAAAGATTAGGAAATATATTTTTTATTACATGATTGGCAATGGAAGTCATAGGTTGAATGCTCTTGCTATCAAAACAATTCTACGATTTTAAACAGAGGGCAAGTAAGCTTGATATGTTATCCGTTAAAACACTTGGACTATTAGCAGACTTGAAAGATCCTACAAAGAATAGCGAAATGCATTTTATTAAACTGGATAATTAAGAAGAGTTCTCAGTTACTTCGAAATATTTTGCATTACAAATAGTTTGGGCACACTCATTTCAGTCTCACATTTGCAGGACTGCAGAGATAAGAATCAATGCTATCCTTCCCATGGTTTGCCCATTGAGCCTCTCCTTCCAAGGTGGACATTTTGCTATTCGTCAGACAGGTGACATAATGACCAGAGAAGGTGGAGAGGGGGGAAATGTAGTACTGCGGCAGCAGTTTCTTGCAAGTTCAGGACTAAGTAAACCATAATGCATAAAAGGAAAATCAACTTCAGAAAAGAGGATGTTTAGTTCCCTCTGCTCCAGTCCAAATTAGAACTAACAATCCAATTTTGCCCTGAATCTCCCTGCCTTTGGTTGTTAATATTATGGGCCCTTTTATATTGTTCCTGGTAAGGGAACATCCATCAAATGAAATCTTTCACAACTCCTTGTTATAACTTTTAACCAAACTAACTTATTTTTAAAACTTAAAAACAAACATCACCTTAGTGGGCCCTCCTTATCTTGTCATTATAGTTTCTTTTTTTTCCTTTATCATCTTTGCTCCATTCTCCATAACAACTTCTATTACGAAAAGCTCCAACATCGCCTCTGACTAATCATTCCTCATCTTGTTCTTCCTAGGTATAGCACATTTATCTTAACAGTAGATTTTTTATTATTAAATAATATGAGTTTGTGAGACATACACTTTGCTGAAGCAGACTGCAAACCTATTTCAGAACTTCGTGCCTTGCAACTTCTTGTTTTAACCGTCCAGTCAAAAATATGGACAAACCCAAGTCCTGAGAACTGTAATCCCAATGCATTTCACAAACCACCCAATTTAGCTTGAGTGAACCCATTGAGATACTACTTTCAAAAGTAGCTTTCTCAAAGTCTTATGCCTCTTTCCTGGAATCTTTTCCTTTTGGGTGACAGTTGAAATTTCTTATTGACAAAAATATTCAATTTATTAACTCGTTTTTCCCTATTCCTAGCACATTGAGAGAAGTGAGGTTGTTTACTTTAGAACTACTTTGATGACCATAAAATCTGGAACCCAGGGAACTTTTGATAAACAAGAGCCCTGACACCGACTTGTGATTCCTCCTAATCATCATCATCATCATCTAAGCCAATCAAATCATATTGGTTATGCAGCATGACTGAAACTAAGAAAGCTCTGGGAAAAAAAACTTGATGAGGTTTAATGAGCGACTGTAAACCTCTCCCAAAGTTGGTGCCAATATCTTAGCCAAGGAAAACTAGGCTTAATGATATACTACTCACAAACAAGTTGCAAGCCAGTGGGTCCAGGATTGATTCCCGATAATGAATTAGATTGCACCAATATCAATCCTTTTTATTCCAAAGGGAAGATTCCATGAGTTACCCAGCATCAAAAAAACTATCAGTACGTTGTTGAATCGAAATAAGGAATGCCAATTTTTGGTAATTTAGTCATCATTCAATTGTTTTCGAGTTGGGTTTGTCCATTCAACTATTCAAGGATACAATTATTTCATTGTTTAATTTAAGCTTGTGCAGAAGGGGGAAACCCTTCAACTTCTACAAGAGTAAGAAGCAATCAAGCAGTCAGGAAGAAAGAGAATGTCTATTTGAAATTTAGTTGCATCTGCTTGGTTTGACTTAGATTGGCTTGCTTTGGTTTGCAACTTCAACATTGACATCAATGATTCAATATTTGTCTTTACCGCTTCAATATTTAGTTGTTGCTCAGTTTTTGGTTTAAAGAATCTTTGTTTAGAAACTCTTTATGTAGTCTTCTTTGTACCAAGCTAGGCATTATTAATATCTATACTCTAGTTTGAGGGAGAGTATTAGTCTATGTAGCACAGACACTACTGCGTCGTGTCGTGTCGGACACACCTGTCATGTGTATTTTAAAGAATTTGTCACGTATCCGTGTCGTGTCATCGTGTCCATTTCAATGTTATCGTGTCCGTGCAACATAGGTATTAGTGTGTAATACATGCACTGTTTTAAATATCAGCTGATATACCGGTATATCGACCGAGATACTAGTATTTTATCTAAAACGATACGATATGTATAAAATTTTACCGAATATCGTTTTAGACCGATATGGGCAGATATATCGCCACCTGGCTGATATATCGGCCGGTATCCGAGATGAAAATATCTGATATATCGCCACGTGACGCATTTGAGGAGCTTCTACAAAAAGTAATTATCCCCTATGAGTTTATAACTCTAAACTTACTTTAAGTAGTTTCATATGATTTATGTAGGCAATTACATGTATATTCTTCATCTGATATGATGTCCGATTTGACGTCCGATAATTTAGTACCATAACGCGATATATCACCCGGTATCCGGTATATAATTTTGCCGACCGATATATCGCCGAAATCCGATATTTAAAACACTGAATACATGAAAAGATATTCTTGTAATCTTGTATTTATCTATTATCTATATAAAAGAGAGGTTAATCCTCATCTAGGATAAGTCGTCAATTCCTAAAGCCCTAACAACATTCAAAAGTAAAAAGGATGCATACGGGAAAAGAAGTATATTAAACTGCATCTTAGGGTGAATTTGATGTAATATGTATTTTTCTCCCTCAGAACTTATTTCTTAATAATTTATAGAAAACACTGTGGTTCAGCTCTAGCAAATAAGTGCAAGAGAAATAACATGGCAAAAGAAAGGTGTAGGTGAACCATCTGTAGATAAACATAGCTGAAAAATCCAGCAAAAGATTGTAATGTAAAGATCCAGACCTTTGGATAGAACTTCTCAAATATGGTGCGGTAGTAGTATGCCTCCTTCGTTGTAGGAGTATTCTCAGGATAAACAAAGCTAGCATTTTGTAACATGGCATCTGAAACCTGGCAAATTAACACAACCAAGACTAGTAATGTAATTGAAGTATCAAAATTAAATATTTCTTACATGAACAATTATGAAATATGATAACGATACAAAAGAATTATCATCATCATATATAGGTTCCTACAAACTGAAAGAGTTTTTTGTTTCAAATCACTCCTTTTAAGCAAAAGTTATGAAGATGATAAATACATGTTCATTTGCATGGTCCTTCAATCCATCTATCCAGCTGTAACCAACCCCGTCACTGAATTGTTCCTTCTGCCTATAAAGGATGTGCTGACGACAAAGAGATAGGAGATTGACATCAGATCTGAAAGTTTGCACAAAAAACAAGTGCTCATATCTATGTACATAAATATTGTAATTTATAATATAAAAATATTCCAGACCTTAGGCAGATAAGGATTCTCTTCATTGTCGAAAGCATTACGCAGAACCCATTTCTCAATCCGACCAAGATCACGTCTTATCTGGATTTTGTTTGAGCAATGCAACAGCATCAGCTTAAATGCAAAATTGTATTTTAATAAACTTGTCAAATTACTAAGAAAAGACAATTCTTCCAAAATCACGAGAAAAGACTAAATTACCTAGAGTACTTTATGTTCCTGCTAATTTTAAAGTATTTCTCTAACAATTTAACTCCTGAAAACCTAGATATATAAAGAAGTGTAAGGAATGTGTTCTAGGGTGACATTAAACTCTGTGTCATTATAGTGACTGCCTGTTCCAGATGAACTTGTTAAGCATGAGAAGAATTTTAAAAAAATCCAATTAATTTAAGAGGACTTTTGATATCCACAGCAGAATAGGAACTCAGAATGTGATGCCCAAACGTATAAAAAAGGGGGAAATAAAGCCAAGCTAATTTAGCACTGTCCATGAAAAGTGTGTTTCAGAATAGCACTGTCTAACTATCTAGAAGCAATCCTGTCTCTACCTTAATGCTTTAAAGAGAGGCTTTACAAAGTTGCGCGTTCGCATCTCAAAAAATCATACGAAAGGAACATATCGTGGCCAATTTAATTTTTATTGCTTCCCACTTTTACATGTGTGCGGAAGCATGGCGTGGGCCTCTGTATGTGCCTGTGCGTAACTGTATGTGCATGCAAGCATGTGTGCGTGTGTGAGTGTGTGTCCATAATGGATTAGACTGGTTTTAACTGTTCATACCTAATGCTCTTCACAAATACCAAAATATAGGTAGGATAGCATATGTTTTATTCAGCTTAACTAAATAATATGGTAATAACATCACATGAGAAGAAAAATAAACAATGCATAAAAGAAAATACTAATTTTTTTTCTCTGCCATTAGTTCAAATATCTTGCATCCATTTTGGTCATAACGGTATCAATCTAGTTTGGCATGCAAGTTATAGATGGATCTTTAGTTGGGTTTCGTCATACACTAAAAACTCTTAAATAGATCTTTAGTTGGGTTTCGTCAAACACTAAAAACTCTTAAATAAATAATCAATTAAGTGCATACTTTGCACCTTGCAATTCTGAGATTCTTATGCTTCTATCGTCCTAAACATTACTGAAGGCCTCTTACATTCACAGCACGTTGCATACAAAATCACCTGAAGATGAAGAACGAAAGGACAACTCTTACCATTTTCCATTCCGGATCAATGGCCATTGCTACATTGAGAAAATCTTTGTCCAAAAATGGAACACGGGCCTCCAAACCCCACGCTGATGTTGATTTATTGGCCCTCAAGCAATCATACAAATGAAGAGCTTTTATCTAAAGTTCATAACAAACCAAGGTCAGTGCTACATTCTAAATCAGTTTGAAAAACTATCAGTTTAAAGAAAAGCATACATAACAACACGTCAAAGATAAAAGTAGAATAAAAAAAGTAGTTTAGTGTTGAAGCTTTGAATAGTAAAGAATAAAATAAAAGGATGACATCTTTCTCAGCAGAAACCATTAGACGGTGTGAAACAGAATCACAGCATGAACACTTCTTCCAGGCATTCAGCTTTTCAATGAGCAAAATCTTCATCACAAAATTACTTTGTCTAGAACCTGCAGATTTTTGAAGTATGGTACATTGCCGCTTTAATGCATAACAGATTGGACAGTATTCACTAAGGCATTAGATTTCACTGGTTTAGTTCAGAAGCAGAAGAAACTTAAAAGATATTAGAGTACATCGGAAATTATAATCATAAATTTTACAAAAAGAAAATTATCTCTCAATATAAATACCTTTCGACATGTTTCCAGATGAAACTCTTCCTTGTTGGGTGCTTTATGGAAATAAAGGTAACCCCCAAAAATTTCATCTGAACCTTCACCAGAAAGAACCATCTTTACACCCATTGACTTAATTTTGCGTGACATTAGAAACATTGGGGTGCTTGCTCGAATAGTGGTCACATCATATGTTTCTATGTGGTAAATGACTTCTTCAAGTGCATCAATACCCTCCTGAAATGGAGAAAAACAAAACAAAAGTTATCACCTTCTTGCAAATTTATAACTCATGCCCTTGTGAGTTTATGGAATATCAGATGTTACCTGCACCGTAAAGTGGAACTCATGATGATAAGTTCCAAGAAACTCTGCAACTTCTTTGGCAGCTTTCAGATCAGGAGAACCCTGTATATTAAGAACAGTTACCATAGCTCAATGAAAAAGTTCAAAAGGAAAAGCATAGCCTATTACTGATATCAAGCCAATCAAAAAACATGTCCAACTCCGCATATCACTTGTACCTCTGTGCACATAGTTGTGCTAGCAAAGTAAATGGATATGTAAAAGGGCATCTAATTACAAAAGGGAAACAAGTTTTTGAACTAATACAGAGCATGCACATGGTTATGTGCCAAGGAAGAAAGATAACCTTCAGACCAATGCAAAATGTATGCAACTGAGATCCCCACTGCCTGGCAACTTTGGCCTCTGAGAGGTGCCGAGAAGCAACAGCAGCAACAAGTGAGGAATCAAGTCCGCCAGACAGGAGCACCCCAAATGGTACATCAGTCATAAGCCTCTTGAGCACAGCCTACATTGATACAACAAATAAACAGAAGGTAAAAGATTGAAAAGAAAGCTGAAGAGAGGATGAACTTTTCAGTAACCAATTGTATAAAATAAATCCACATATCACCAGACTTCCAGCTTAGTTGCTAAAAAAAATATTAATTCATTAGCATGTCATACTTAACGTGACAAACTAATAGTATTGAAGGCCAAACATGAAAAAGGACTTCCATCAAGACTACTGGTGAACCTTCGTAGAGAAAAGGGGATAAAAGGGGACTCTGGGATATGAGAAGCCTCTAAAATGCGGAGCTTGTTAAGGTTCCAAATCAATCTCGGAGTGAAAGAGAAGGAAATAAAAATTAACAAAGGCCCCAGGATTGTTGATTTAGCATGAATTTGGATAGAGGGGTAGAAATTGGTAATATCCAAGTAGGTATTAAATACACAAGAGGCAATTGACACTAAATCTTTTAAATCACAGCAGTAGTTTCTTCATCTAGTTCGGTCATAATGCACAGATCAGGTTGTGATCTCAAAGACCAGCATAATAGGCCAGCTAATATTGGCAATTTTAATAACCATAATTACACTATAAGATTGAATATACATATAGTGCCTACTCATTGAACAATGAAAAATAGTAATAGATGGACTGTAAACTGATGCATCTAGAATCCAATGGTTCCAGTAACTGGTTTGCAGAAAATAAGATGTATTGAGAATACGAGACGTGCCTTCTCGAAGGCACCACGTAAAACTAGAGGGTTATAAGGAGTCGATGGTATTTGTTCTGAATACCATGGCGGATTGTACCACCTCCGTAGCCCACCTGCAAAGAATCGGAAATGGATAAGAAATTCTTACACGAAGTTAGAAATAGATTATATGTAGAGTATACAACCTCGATGGTGACACAACTTTCATGCAGCATTTATGAGACACATTTCAAAAGTACAAAGTTTAAACAATTTTTGCTGGAATATTTGGGCATGTTAAATCTTAAAGCATACCATTTTTGCTGGAATATATATGCCCAGGAAGAAATGATACAAATCGTTCACAATCATCGCTCAAAGCTTTCATTTCTGATGCAAACCAAATCGATCCTGGAAAGACAAACAACAGCCAATTCAGACCCCTTGTTAAATATGTATGGCATGTGTGGATAAGACTTTTCCAAGGTAAATTTCCAAGTTTAAAACAAGAATCACATATAAAAGAGAAGACTTTCAAGGGTTGTTTGTGGGTTCAGTTCCATTAAATTATGAATTATTATTGTTTCCAAAAAATTGGCAAAGAACTTTCTTAAGAAATTGTTTGGCGGAAGATTTTAGTCTGGTCTACAAAAGATGGTAAGCAGATGGATGAAGGCAATTGAATGCTCTTTCTTGACATTTTTGTATATGACAGGATACATAAAGGGTTTGTTTGGTTGTCGCAACTGACCGTAATTCGTAGTTGTAATTGGTAAAGTCTTTTACAATTGTAAATGAGTTACATGTATGTAAATTTTACGGTGTTTGGTTGGTAATATAAAATTGTAAAGTGGGAAAGTGTATTGTACTTTACGGTGTTTGGTTGTCGTAATGTATAAGTCGTAAGTGAAAAAAGTTGACCACAAAATTAACTATTTAGTGATTTAAAAAATTTTAATACTGCAAATAAATATTTAAAAAGTTAAATATTAAAAAAATTTAATATTAATATAAAAAATATTACAAATTGTATGACCACAAAATTAACTGTAACTGGGCTGTAAGTGAGTGGTAACTGAGTTGCAAGTGAGTGTTAGTTGAGTTTCGTAAGTCTTTTACGAATTACGGTCCAAACAAACGCCGTAGTTGTAACTGGGTAGTAAGTCATTTACGAATTACGGAGTTTTACGCGAAACAAACGGCCCCAAAGAAAGCTTTAGCATATATGAGATGTAACTAATGCAAAATCCAGAAGAGAATTCTGTGCCAGTCATTTCAACCTGGCATCCTTCCCATTTAGATCTTATATTTTTCTAGCTGCCGTTTTGAAACTACAGAAATATAACACATAACTAGCATACAACTTCCCTCCAATGCTTTGCAGCAAACAAGGGTAATAGCACGGAAACAAGTGCAGATCAATTCCCTTTCTTAATGCATGCAATGTGCCCATGCATATGTTTATATTAGGAATGTCTGCATGAGATCAAGTAGTTCATATTGAATTATCAAGAAATACAACATTCAATCTATAAATCAAATCAGTCCAGCAAATCATAATGTAATTCACCACAACTCTTTGCTGGCCAGTGTTAGGTGTAAAGTCTGCTTGATAAGCATGATTAGCTTAGAACCCATCAGCTTAAGCTTTTCAGGTGTAGTAGTAGTTTTTTTTTATTATTATTATTATTTATTTATTGATTTTTTTTTTGGGGGTGGGGGTCCGTTTTTTATTGGATTCCGCAGAAAATACCCTCTACCGTCATAAGATTTGGCAGTAAATCCCATGTTCTATAGGATTTGGCAGAGAAAACACCTGAAGAATCTAAGAGTTGGCAAAAAAAATGTGCACAGTATCTTACATTTGGCAGAAACTGTCAAATCTTATAATAATATCAGGGTGTTTTTTTGCTGAATTCTTTACAGCATGGGTTTTCTGTACTTCCAAACAATAGGGTCTGTCATGAAACGCTACTAGTACATGAGGGTTTTTTTTGCAATTTATTCTATATTAATCTATCCCCATAATTTGCTTTCTAAGCGATTATGCTCATGTATGAGACCTTTTCACAGTGCCCACAGGTCTAACTAAGGGAGTTTAAGCTTGATTGATATGCATTGTTAGCCAACAACCCATTAGCTAGACTGACCGTCTGTATACCAAATGTGCCAATTCCCACTGAAACAGCTATAAATGGCAAAACTAAATAAGCAGCTGAAATGGGCTCTTGTGTCATTGGAGAACATTTAGTGTGCATAACTTACTCTCAGAAAATTTCTATTCACTGACCGAAAGCTCCAACATGCAAAGGCCTTTTGACAATTCCTAGAACGTGTGCTACACGGATCTACTAAAGTTTAAACGTTAGTACAACAACAATAATAAAGCCTTTATCCCAATTTTTGACAGTTGGGACATGAATCCTTTTCTTTCATTCAACTCCATTAAGGTCCAAAGTTTGAAAGTTAGTAATAAGAGAAAATTCAACCTTGTATGTTTGAAAGAATCTCACAATTAGGTTGATATTTGCATGGAGGTAAGTATAAGAGCAAATCTGATATCATCACTTATAAACAATCTCACATAAAGTGTAATATCTAAGTGCCAGTAGGTGAGACAAACTTCATTCTAGATAGATATAACCAGAACCAGAATCTGGTATAGTTCAACATCTTAATCTAGGGAGACTCACAGAAATGGGTAGAACTCAATATTCACAGAAGAAAAATATGAATATGCGAGGGGAAAGAGAAACACTGTGCATACTAAAGAAATGTTGTCAACCTCCCAGCCAACCAAAGTAACTAAATAGCAAAAGTAAGAATAATAGGTGATTCAGCTAGAAAGTCTTGTTGTGTCTATGGAAAAGGTGGAAGAACGATATATGAAATGGAAGATTACTTGTCATTGTGAAGCTCTGCTTAAATCTTTTTCAAGTATCAAATCCTTTCTATATGTAGTAGATATCAGAAGAAATCAGAAAGCAATCTTATTTGAGTTATCTTCAAACTTGCGAGGGTTCTCCTTTCTCACAGAAAAATAACTGACCAATTCCTCCTCCAGGTTCCAGCAGCATTTTGACTTGCACATTCACATTCATTTATAATGTTATTCAGAAATTTCAACTAACCTTGTGACTAGAACAGATCTAACATATTTGCAGTATATGCTTGTTGTACTAAGATTCAGTAAAACACACACACAATATACAATTATGTGGCACAACTCTCAGACATGACATAGTTCCAAGATTTGCTTGTTGTGCTAAGATTCAATAGAACACAAAAAAGACATGACTATGGGCACAACTCTCAGACACAACTTACAACTTGATTTGATGCTTTCTTGTATGCTATTTGCTAAAGTTGTTGGTTATCCATGACCTAGCCTACATTTCCCAATATGAGGATCCTGGAAAATGAACACTGTTTGCAAATATCTCAAAACAGCAAATAAGATTGCATAGTTCCTGCCAGACTTGACATTTTTTGCACTTGCAGATGTCACTTCTTTCCACTACGGCATTATCTTTGCAAAATATAATCAGTTCTAGTTTTTTAACTAAAAAATATGTTCACACTATAGACAATGCGACCTAAAGAAATTCTAATCATAGTTAGCCAAATTACGTTAAAACTTGGTTTAACTTAGGAAAAACTTAAAAAAAAAAACTATGCTTCCATGTCTATATAACTTCATTTAGACAAAGAAGGCAAGAAGCTGACATGAAAACTTTCCATGCTGTTCATATTTTTAATTTTAAAACAAAAAATATTATATTAAATTAAGCTATATCTCAATGTCATTTTATTTTGATAATTTTAATCTTGGATGTGATATATTCATAAAACTTAATTACTGAACATATTTGTACAAATTGAAATAATAGAAAACAAGCAAAATATACATGAAAGGGGTTTATCATTTGTATAGGATTTCAAAATAATGTTTTCAATTATGTAGTTACAAATTAAATTATATCACCAACATATAAAATTTCACACACACAAACACACAAAACACATATTATCTTATAATTCGCCTTTTACAGAATTGAATCATTTCAATCGCAATGTACTCACTATTCAATTTTTCATGATCCTGTTATTTGTATCCTCTGTAGAACTTTTTTCTTATAGATACGGAATTAAACAATATATTCACAACAAGTTTAGTTTTTTTGTCATAGCACGCTATGCTAAGTATGATCATGACAACAGCTGTGTTTGAAATCATCTATGATGTAAGGTTTAATCAGAAAAAAAAATAAGGAAAAACGAAACAAAAGTGTGTGATGTCAAAAACTATCCAAGCTCTTAGTAACATATTAGAGTGTAATTAAGTCAAGAAAGTCTAATAACATACCATCAAGACCCCAACCCATGTACAGCGGGGTAATGCCAATAGCATCACGAGCAGCAATGAAACTTTTATCACGAGTGTCAAGTAGAACAAAAGAGAACATCCCATCTAGCATATCCACAAAGTCCTCTCCGTACTCTTCATACTGTCCAAGAGAAAGAGAAGGAAAAGTAGAAGAAAAATCAATTGACTGCTACCAACATCCACATTAGTAACTCACATGGTATAGTTTCCAGAAATTTGTGAACTTGAAAACTGTCTGAGTCCTATATATTCTCATCATGATATTCCTCATGCTATCAACCAACGAAACAGTTGAGAACTTGGTTTCTTATAAATAACTCACAAGATGTGCAATAACTTCACAGTCACTGCCAGTGTTGAATTGGTGCGACTTGAGCTTTAATCTCAGTTGCTCATGGTTGTAAATCTCTCCATTAACCTAAAAAGGAAATAAAGCCACTGCATAAACATATAGAAAATAAAGATAAAATAAGACCTATCATTTCCCAACAAAAACGAGAGATATTCATATAGTTATATGTACATGTTACAACAATTATAATAAGCAGTGAAAACGTATGAATAAATCTAAAACGTTGCAGGAAACCTACCTTTAATGAATGAATGTTAAGGATAAGTTAAAGAACGTATCCCATAAAATGTTATACATTTGCAAGAGTAAAAATGATCTCCTAATTTACAGAGAGAGAAAAAAAAAGATTTAGGGAGGATGCGGAAACCCATCATCCAGTGAATTGGAGACGAAAGAAATAGAATAAGTCTTCATAAAACATCTGCTAATTCCTGAGAATGCTCCATGTTTTATGGATCAGAATGTTGGCCAAATTAAGAAAGCTTAAAAAAATCTCCATAGTATAGCTGAATCAAGAATGTTAGTACCGGGAGTGGCAAATGTAAGAAAAGCTAAGAAATTAAAAAGTAGCTTAGATTGAAGATAGGATGAGAGCATCAATTCAGATGGACTGGGGCATATGTAATGAAGACAAAAGAGTGAGCTACGAAATGATACTAACAGAATTATAAGGATTAAGTGTTCTTACCATCTGTCAGCATCTCCCATTCTTTGTTATTGACGAAATGGGTCGCCAATTGAGATATTCAAAATTGAGCAAGGAGAAAAGAAGACTCGGTGATAAGGTTTCTTGAAGATGGGATTTCTTTTTGACTTTCTAAGGAGAAGCTTGTCCATACATTAAGATCTACCCAATGCTTAGTGAAGTGAAGTGGTATAGAAAAAACTAAGGACTTCACACTGAAAATTCTTTGCTTTTAATACTTGCACAATAGAAGGGTCAGGAAGCGACAAATGCAAAGTAAAATTACAGGTCCAAAGCTTCAGGAAGAAAGAACGAATCTGATCACGCAGGACACCATGGTCATACCATTGCCCATTTCGCAATAGAAAAGGTCATTCCTTGAATCATTATTGTCGAAGTTGTTAAGCCCTCTTAAAAGCAAGAGCATTTTGCCAAAATACATCAAGGAAGCAAAAAAGAAATATGGTAGTTGCTAGGTAGGGGTGTCAAACGAACTGAGCTGTTCGCAAACAGTTCGGGTTCGGCTTGATATTTAGCTCGTTTCTAGCTCGCACAACTAAAAAACGAGCCGAACTCTAGCCTAAAATCGAGCTCGAATTTATAAAAGATCCGAACTCGAGCTTAAAATCAAGTTTGAATTTATAAACGAGATGAACTCAAACTAGGCCTATTCGTCAATTTTGGTTCGAATAAGTTCGATATATCATATATGTACACACATGTATCAACTATTCATATTATGAACAGGACTATGAGAAATCAAATATATTTTAATTGTCAAGGTGTACATGTATCAATCAGAAACATAATGATGTGAAACGTATATGCATGTATGGAAATCAGCAATAAAACATTCAATCACGCTTCACCATATGAAATAATCGTTGGTAGAAAAAGATTAAAGATAATAAAGCGCATAGATGTAACAAAATAATATGTGCAAACAAATCCAATTCAATCGTGAATCAATTAAAGATAATATATTATGCGGCAAAAGATTCTACGATCAATATTAAAGCTATTGAATTCAAAGGCAAGCAGATACGCACAATCTCACTTTTGACAACACTTAAATCGTCAAAATATCAAAGATTAATTATCAGACTCAAAGTAACCGATTAGGATAAAAGCGTACCTATTGAGAATCACGTCAGACCTCAGTGATATGTAATCGATGTTAGTGCGTAGATCTCGTCATCACGAACGCAGCGGTTCGAAAATCGTCTGAATCGGAGTTCATATGTGCAAGTTAGCGGTTGAAAACTAATATGATGCCTTAACGAGTCTATTTAATGTTACGGATCTGTTTATTATAGCTCACTGGGTCCGGTGATGCAGCAGTACTGTAGAAAAAAAGTTGAATTTTTTATTTTCTTTTGTTAAAGAAATTGAGAAATAGAAGTAACGGTTTGAAAATGAGATTAGAAATTTAGATTAGGATTTTGAGAGAGTGAAGAAAAAGATAGAGAAGGGGATAAACTAACTAGGGTTTCACACTCTAATTAGAGTTTCTCTAAGGACTTCACACACAAAGAGAGAAATTGAAGAGCGATCACAAATTCACACAATTTTGAGAAATTTTCTTCATAATAATTTTTATTGCATATTGTTTGATACAATACAACAACAACAATAACTAAACCAGTGCACCGTTCACTGTCTGTCCCAAGCCAGGATAAAGGAGGAGCGTTGTGGTAGGCCTGTGACAGCCAACGTAAACATTGTCACATACTATGAATATGAACCAAGAACTAAAATGGCTTTGTTGTTGTTGTTGTATTGTTTGATACAAGAGGCCTTTTATAGGCTTTTACAAAATTGAATATAATTCAAACTAAAATTCCTAATCAAAATAAAATTATAATTCCAACTTTTTGAAACTTAAATTCCCAATCGAAGTAGGGTCACAACTATCAAAAGGAAACAAAAAAAATAAAGAAACTCAAAATAAAAAAACTAGGAAATAAAATTCTACATTTACTGAAAATGTGAAACAAGGCAACTTCTCCACCGGTGAAACACGTGTCATACACTTGGCTTGATGTCCGCATCACATAATTATGAACATGTGTTCATGTATATATGATAAGTTGGGGTGGAAACGAACCGAACAATTAACAAATAGTTCGTTAAGTATTCGTCCAGATATTCGATCGAATTAGATTCACGTGATCATTTAAGTGTAAACAAATACATTTTACTATTCGCAATTTAAACGAATCGAATCTGAACATTTTAGTATTTGATTTAATAGTTCGATAAACTATTCGATTAATATTATATGCATTTGACTCCTTATAAAAAATAAAATATTACATACATACCATTATATTTTACCTGGTTACCTCTCTATTCTTTTGTAATTAAGATGGCTACCATACATTTCATTTTAGAAAATTATAGTAAAATTATTTCTATACTTACTGCACGTGCTTTTGAATGTGCCAGGAAATTTACGTGTATTATCCTGTCGACAAATTTCCCTGTGACACGTCTTCTCAGGTCTCCCCATTGTGATTGTAAGGACTGAGGAGAATTTGAAGGGGCGGGACTTAATTTGAACCTTATATTATCAGTGTTTTAAATGTCGGTCGACATTTCCAAAATGTCGGCTGACATTTCGTTTTCAAGACTTCACCGCCACGACATCCCCACCCACATTTGAAATGGCGTTTTAGAAAATATCGGCCGACATTTTGGGAAAAACCCAATATGTTGATTGGTCTTAGAAGTTAGAGCAATTGAGAAATTTTAACAATGGATTAGTGAATATATGCAAAATGTTTAAGTTAATTATACATATCCTAAACATATTTATGTAGTTTTACATAAGTTGTGTATGTATTACCTTAATAAAAATTTTTAAATTACATTATTTAAGACATCTAGGATATATATTTGTTATCCGTCATGACGTCCGAAATTTACAAAATAGCCCCGAAATATCTCCGAAATCCGACATCCGATTACGTCATCTGACATTTCCCTGATATCCGACATTTAAAACATTGTATATTATATATAAGGTTCCAAAGCCTTCAATGTATAGACGAAAACTGATTCAGCTCCTTGCCTTCCAATGGATATCCGCCACGTGTCCCATTTCTGATGTTATTAGTAAGAGTTGATGGGACGAGATGATTCAACTGCTCGAGGGTTATTACGGCGAGCGCCTCACTTGTTAAAAGTTAAGTCGCTTGGGCTTCTCGAGATCCATCTAGCTCTATTATTAACAATTTTATAAAAATTATAATAATTACAATAAAATTATTTCTATGCCAGAAAACTAGCAGTAGTAAATTCAAAATCAAGGCAAAGCTTTCAAAAGCACTGCTGAAATAGATCTCCTCGTCCAACCCCAAAAGCCTCCAAAACCCTAAAGCTCTATAATGGTGAATACCAAGAGACCTCTCCCTCCTTCGTCCTAATCCTCATTTGAAGAGGACTCCTCTTCTGACGACGAATAGCATCCCACCACCACCACCAAGCAAGGTTCAAAAACTCTGTCGTTCCGGTTCTGACTCAGCCTAGTTAGAACTAGAATGGGCTTACCCGTCCTGTTACTGTGCCACGAGTTGAAGACTTAGCCAAGTTTTGCTTGACTCGGGGGTGACTCAGCCTGACTGGCGTATCGGCCGAGTCAGCGATGGACTCAATATGACTCAGCAGATACGCCCGAGTCGGGGCCAAGTCAGGCCCGAGTCTGCCTTGCAAAAAAGGGAAAAAAATCTAGGGCTTACCTCCAAGCCCATTGTTCGCCCGTTGTTCGACCGTATACAAGTCTTTCTCTCTACCTATCCCTCTCTCCCCCTACGATCTCTCTCTCTCTTCTCATCCTTTCTCTCTCCCTCCCTCCCTCTCTCATCTGACGCCGCCAGCCCGCCACCTCTAGTCGTCGCCGCCAGCAAGCCCTCATTGTCGCCTCAGAGCAAAGAGGAGGGAGAGGACAGAGAGAGATCAGAGAGAGGGAGAGAGACTGTCATCTCTATCTCTCTCTATCTCCCTCTCCCCCCACTCACCCGATTTCTCTCTCCTTTATCTTTTTCTCTCTTTTTTTAATTTTTTGATTTTTCTCGTATTTACCCCTCAAATCTTTCATATTTCTAAATTTACAAACCATCATTTCCCTAATTATCCCTCAAAACAAATTTATTTTGGACATGTGATACATGAATTTTGATGTCTACATTTTTTTACGATTTGTCATGATTTTTTTCAAAATTTTGAGCTCTCTATGTAGTGTTTTGCGCGTATTGACCGAGTTCGTTTCGCTATGCCGCGACTGATGTGGAACGGTGCCCGCCGAGTTGGCAGCCTAGATCGCGACTTTGAACCATGCCACCAAGCCCGTCGTTCCTCAAACCCAAACCCAGCAAGATGCAGAACCAGAATCAAAATCTAGCGAGGATGAAGACGAAGAGGAGCCGGAGACGAATATTCACGAATAGTATATGAATAGCAAATATTTGGCTTTAATCGAACTCGAATCAAAAAATTTATTCGATTCAAATTCGAATCCAAATTCGAATAGAGGAGAATGACCGAATACGAATTCGAATATCCAGGTATTCGCTTGAATTCGATTTGTTTCCACCCCTAATGATAAGAAACATGCTTATGAACATGTATCGATTATGAATAGGATTATGAAACTTGAAAGTATGTAATTATTATTTAGTTTATTTTAAAGAATGTTCTTTCAATTTTTAAGTTTATGCCCTCTTTTTTTAAAAGAATGAAGATAATGCTATTATTAATCAGTATCAAATTGAATCAAAATCACAATAGTAGAACAATTGTTCTAATTTTGATTCTTTTATATTTCTTTTACAAGCCAAAGTTGAACATTTGAAATTCAATCGAGCCAAGCTTAAGCACTCTACTAAACTCAAAATATAAACAAGCTGAACTTGAACAGTGCCAGCTCACTTGAGTTCAGCTCGTTTGCACCCATATTGCGAGGTTAACACATGAGATGGCACCTAATAAGGAGAAAAGAAAAAAGAATTCATGCAGACAGTCTAAATCTTGGGAGAAGGCTTTATTTATTGTCCATGTTGTCGTTGTTGATGATGTAGTCATTGAACCTGCTCTATAACCGTAATGAGTTGTCCATGATCCTTCTTTAATACAATAATGACTTTATCCCAAATCTTTGGGTGTGGCACGAATCCTTTGTCTCCATTCAACTCACTGAAGGGGGTTCTTAATTAAATTAACAAGTGTTTCCTTGTTAACCCTGTTTGTTTGGTCTACCCTAGACTACATTCCTATATCAACTACAATCCTATCACTCTTTAACTGGATATGCTTGTCGGTTTTATTTGCACATTCCCAAACCATCTCGTCAGGTTCTCCCTCAATTTGTACTTACCTGAAGTTACCTCCAACTTCTCATTGATGCACACATTTCTTATTCTGTCTACTCATATATTTTCATTCAGTCATTCGAACACTCTCATTTCAACTAACTCAATTTCTAGACATAGTTTTCCTTGATTGCCCAAAATTTTGACCCATAAAGCATGACTGGTTACAGAACTGTGATAAAAAAATTTCCCTTCAATTCCATAGGCATTATTCAGCGATCATATTTAACGCATGGTAAAATTAACAAGCTTTAGACGTAATATTTTCCTGTAAGATCTTTCACATTATCTTCTACGATTTTGTTACTTCGAAATCGTGCTCCCTTACATGATTCAAAGATTCTTCTCTCACGCCTTCATGGGTGATCTTCACTTGAGGCCAAGAAGACACAAAAAAAGTTCTTCATTGCACCAAAATGCTGCCCTCTTGTTGTGAAGCAGACCCTTCCATCAAAATTTGGCACAAGATTATATTCCAGCAAGCATGAAGATACATGAGTTATGGGACTAAAACCATTTGGACTTCGAGGCATCCCATGTCAAACATCCATTCAGCAATGACCGCTTCAACATCTCTTTATAAGCATATTGTACACAAAACTACACTTCCCTCAAGGGAAAAGATCTATGAATCTACTAAAAACTTTTCTTTTTTATCAACCAATTGATATGAGTCTTAACTATTTTTTTCTTCGTTAAATACAAAATCCCACATCAATGTTGCTTCCATTCGATCTTTGTTTAATTTGATTCTTTACATAAGAAAATAGTTTTTTGCATGTTCCATTGCATGAACCTAAACCAGCATTTCTGTGAAATGGAACTTCAATCTCATGCAGTCCCAAGTCTCAATCTTATGCAAGAGTCCTAGTGACATGGGCTTATGACTCGGGAGAAGTATCTTATTTTATATTTATAGTGAACTCCAATAATATTGACATCAAGGTAACGTCCACACCATGAATCTAATATATCCACATGTATCACACAATATAGTGCATAGAGATGTCTCTATTGTCCACACAACACCATAAAGAGATCTAAAGGAGAACAATGTGCTTTCAAACAATCAAAATAAGAATCATTCACAATAAACCATTTGCTTCGGATTAAATAGAGAACATGGAAAATGTGAGGTATTAAATATACGATACCACCTACATATGTGGGTATATGTGGGTAGAAGTAGTCAAGAAGTGGAAACATTTTCCTTCATCATCCACTTACTCATCCCTGCATCATCCCTTTGAGCCCATGTGACAAAGAACAAATGCAAGCTAAATGTCTCAAACTATCTCAGAAATACTGTCAGGAGGCAAATGGTTGCTAACTTGTGGGAATGTGATTCTGTTTGCTCTTATCATATTCCTTCATCATCCATTTACTCATCCCCGCATCATCCCTTGGAGCCCATGTGACAGAACAAATGTAAGCTAAATGTCTCAAACTATCTCAAAAATATTGTCAGGAGGCAAATGGTTGCTAACTTGTGGGAGTGTGATTCTGCTTGGCTCCTTATCATACTTTGTGCCTCAAAAACGAATGCAACTCACTATAAAAACCTAAACATTTTACATCAGATATTATATTCTCACATTGTCTCATTGAATTTGAAGCCTGGAGCCTAAATTAGATTGCGAACAAGCTCAAGGTAAAAACTAAAACATGGATTGTAAACAAATCATATTAAGTAAACAAATTGGCGTGACAAGCAAGCAAAAGAAACTTTGCAAAAAGTTCAAGCTTAATCCTAAGATTTGTTATAAAAAATAAGTTCACCTACATTGCACGCAAACCACTTATTGGACTTCAGAACCATGTTGAGAAGACCATCTTCAGAACCATGTTGAGAAGACCATTAGACAATCAACATATCATGACTCAGCTGTTATCTGACAGATTCTTAAATGACTCTTTGGTACATTGACATCAATGAGCAAATCAGCATAGATGCCTTGTATTTGATTTTAAAGAATATATTTGTGGCATCTAGACTTATTGACTTACTATAAAACTAACAAATTGAAATTTTGTAAATAAGCACAAACCGTAACAACAATAGATTTGTCCTCATTGAAAAGCGGCTGATCTCCAGAGGTAGGATCCATAATAGCCAATCGTTGGTGAGCGAGATAACAATCCTCATGGCAATGCAAACCACTCCAATCTGGACCTCTATGTCGCAACCTTCACAAAAGTAGATAAATAACAGTGTCAATAATAAAATAAAAAAAACTTAAATTTTAAACTTCAAATAAGAAATGTGTGAATATTTAAAAATGACCTTCGAGATAGCTCAATGATGCGGGATCGTTTTGCAAGAGAGGTGTCCGCACACCCAAGAACAGCAAGTATTCCACACATGACTGCAGAAAAAGAGTGCCACGCCAAAACAATGTGTAAGTAAATTAGGATGAGTAACGTAAAAACAACGTGCTAGTACCACAAGAAATGCAAGCTCTCACTATGCTAACAACATTCTTAACAATAAACTATAATAATTCCAAAAATTAAATAAAATACACAACCTTTCCTTTATTATGTCATCATTAATCAATCCCTTATAACATCATCATTAATCAATCATTACACCTAAACCTTCCTTTATTAAGTCAACACTTTGTAAGTACGTGAATCATAATTCACAACTACATGATCATGTAAAATACATGGAAATTGTTTATAAAATCTCTAGCAACTGTCAATTGCATGCATAGTATCCAAAAATATTTGCCACACTAAGTTTAAAAAAAAATCATGGAAGCTAGGTAAGCCACAGAAATGAGTATGATGATACAAACAACAAAGCACTATGTGTGCCAAACTTACAACCTATGGACAGTGTGCCAAATGCAAGATGTCTCAAATAAAGTTTCTAAACTCTCAACATATGCCACATTCAAGAGGTACTTAGCTTAGCCCATAGCATGTGAAATCTTCTTAATGCAATACAGAAAACATATGGAGACTTTAGCACACATAAAGAAACCAATTATCATGCAATGGTTGCACCACTAAAATAAGTAAATAATGGCAGATTATACTGATCAAATAACAAGTTACAAATGATCTATATAAATAACCAGGCCCATCGAATTTGTCAAACCCCTCATGGCTTCTTATTCCAAATGTGGCTAAAGCAAAGATAGTGAGACCTCCACAGCTCGATTCCTTTTGCTGCATCATCTCCTTTCTGCTTCATCCTCATTGCATGATATGATCTCCTTTCACTAAATCAGCCTTTTTCCCCTTTGTTTGTTTGCATCACATACAAGAGAGAAGGATCGGCCATTTTTTTGTGTTTTTATTGTAAGAAAGAGAAAGGTTCGCTAATTTTTCCTTTTTGATTGGTGGTAGAAGAAGAAGAGAGAGAATTCTCTAGAAAACCTAGGTTAACCCACTAGATTTAATTGGGTGAGGTCAGCCAGAAGTTAGGTTCTGTGGTGAACATCTTATGCCCAGTCCAAATTGGGCTCGGGACCAGAATGTCATAGTTGGGCTCAACATGTGGGTCAGGGCAATAAGTCAATTAGAGTTGGTTATAGAAAGAATTTCTTATCTTAATTAATAGGAAAAAATATCAATATGAAATCTGAACAAATTTTTTAGATCAACCAATTATGGATCAACATGGATTCAAGATATTGATAAGTATCGGTGTCTAAAACGATTAGATAGACTTTAACAAAACTAGTAAAGTACATGCACATAAATGAATAGAACAAGTTAACAAAGTTATTTATTATGTTTAAAATTTAGAAAGTAAAAAATAATAATAAACCGATAATGAAATGCAGAAGCAAAATTCTTCCTTTATGATTTTCACAACTAACAGTAAACACAAATGTCTAAAATAGTAATTATTAAATTTGTGGCGTAAGAGAACTTTGAATCACAACCTCATTTTTATGTTGCCCTTTAAAAATGAAAGTAACTAAAGTTTGCCACTAATTGTAATGAATTTCTATCAATTTCTTGAAACTAATCTTTCTCATATAGACTCTTACATATTAAAGATTCATATAGTTCATATAATATGATATTCCTTGTAAATTATGCTTAAGGTTGAGAGAGAGGACCCAAATTGCTATTTTTGATGCTAAGTCAATACTAATGTATAAACAAACAAGTCTTTCAAAATACAAAACCTTCAATGCATGACCACACTTGCTCCTAAAATGTGTAGCAATAATCGTGTTTTTTCTTACTCAATATGGAATTCATATATTTAGTCCTTTTTTTGCACGGTGTGACACAAATAGGTAACAGACACCAAGACGAAAAAATTCTTCTTTGCATACTTTTAATAGGTGGTCAAGGCCATAACAAAATGGAAAAAGGAAAGATAAACTTTCTAATGCGACTTGGTCCATCATCAAACCCTCACCCTCTCTTAACCTTGAAACTGCAGTCTTTGCTAACTCCAAAACAAGACATTACATGTTGCCCATCCCACTATACCACCCCATAAAACTATACTATATGCCAAACCATCATATTCTAACTTGTGTCCCAAACCCTCAGTTATCACTGTTATATCACACTATTGTTTTGTTGAATAAATGTTTACAAAATAGTGTTATGCCAAAGCTATGAGAAGAAATCAAGCCCAGACTGCCCAGTGTTATATTGGAAACACTCTAGGTTTTGAATATAAACAAGTGATCCTCTTTTCAAGAAAAAAGAGACTCTAGTAATATCAATAGCATGAAATGCACAAAGCATAGAAAATTATAACCAAGTAAAAAACATGAAAGTGGTGATGCAATTTCTATTAGTTTCTCAGAAACATCAATACATATACAAACCGATATTTCCCCACTACTGGGACCTGTCAAATCAAAATCACTCCATGATGAACCAAACCACAACTTACCATGACAGCATGACGTCCAGATTCCTATTATAATATAAAATTTACATATGCAATGTGTTAAATTTAGATTCACTGACATGTGAACTTATTATGAATACTGTAAGCTGCACCTAAAGAAGATGCATCTTCGACTGATGCCAAGGTTTGGTGGGCGCCATTAAGATAAACTACACATGCACGGGAGTCTTTATGATATTTAGTCTTCCATACTTGCAAACACCAACCCGTAGAGATACTAGATCAAATAGTGTCTTGATAATAACAATAGATTTCCACAAATTAATTAAAAGAAAATATCAATCATAAACTTTTATTTCATTCATAAATGATAATAAAAGACACGGAATGGGGAATTAAGCTTGTTCTTTATTCTCCTCCTTTACCTCTACTCTTTCTTTCAGAGTTAATTTAAGATTTATCTCGAAGAGGATAAAAAATAAATAAAAGGGAATAAATCTAACCTCTCCTTGTTTCTTGCGGTTCAAGCCGCCTCCACTGCTTGAATTTGATAGAGATTGGAGATCAGCAAACCCTAACTAATCCTTGAGTGGAAGCAAGAGTTGCAGAGGTTTAGAAAGAAAAGCAGCGAGCATTAGGGTTTCGCTTAGACGACGAAGAAGAAGAGTCAAAATGGGACGGCTGCCTGACGGGCGCTACTCAGTGCTTCCCGCTGACCGCCAACCGAAACCTAGCCGATCCGGCTGCAGATTTTTGGTCACATTTGAAAATCAGACCGACGGCTGCGATTTGTCCTGTGGGAACGAATAGGCCTGATCCTTTTGTAATTAATCAACGGCTGGGCTTCATTCTGCAATGGAACAACTTGATGGCTGCTGCATGGGAGGGGATACTTCCACCCCCAAAAAGTGACAACGGCACCTCAATGTTGAGGGCACCCCCTTTTTTTTCAAAAATGTCAAAATTTCTTCTTCCCCCCACCCCCCCCCCCCCCCTCGCCCCCATCCTCGGCCTCTGCCTCCTCCTCATCCCCTCCCCGGCCTCCCCATCTTCCTCCCTCTCTTACCCGCCACCTCCTCCCTTCCCCCCAGATTTGGTTGTTCGATCAGATCTAGCCAAAACATACTAGCCGAACAACTAGATCGGGGGCGGGGAAGTGGGGGAGGGAGAGGAGGAGGAAGCCTGGGATGGGGGGGAGCGGAGGGAGGCAAGGGAGTGGGAGTCACCAAAGGAGGAGGAGGAGGGACATTGGAGGAAGAATGGAGGAAGGAGAGAGAAGAAAAGGGTATTTTGAACTTTTCACTAAAGGTGAAATTGTCAAAAAAATAATGGCACACTTGTAATAATTTGTAGGGTGCCCTCATAATTTTTTGTGGGGGAAATATTTGCTCCCCTGATACATGATTCATTATGGACAAGAAATATTAATTAATATGCATTTGTAGTTACGCACACTAGTCAAAGAAATATGCACACCAACTGCACGTTTGTTTAGAAATCAAAAGTAATTGTCAGAAATTCTATATATATATATATATATATATATATATATATATATATATATATATATATATATATATATATATGCATATATATATACATATGTATGTACATATGTATATATGTATGTATAGATATACATATGTATATATGTATGTATAGATATACATATGTATATATGTATATATACACATATATATAGAGAGAAATGTAAATCAGCTGACACAGGAGGCAAATTCGTCCTATGTCGCACTCAAAAATCATATTGCCCGAATGAATTTTCAAGATCCGACCGTACATTATCATCTTCATATTCTAAAATATACACATATAAAAAATCAAGTGATTTGAAGTTCGTTTACTCATTGATCTAAACGTTCTATTTTGTTCTATTGTTAAAAAACCGTTAATGTTTGAACCCAAAAAAAATGTAGTAAACAAACTTCAAATCACTTGATTTTTTATATGTATATATCATAGAATATGAAGATGATAATGTGTGGTCGGATCTTGAAAATTCATTCGGGTAATATGATTTTTAAGTGCGACATAGGAGGAGTTGCCTCCTGTGTCAGCTGATTTACATTTCTCTCATATATATATGTATATATGTATATATACATATATATATGTATACATATATATATGTATGTATGTATGTATACATATATATATGTATGTATGTATGTATACATATATATATGTATGTATGTATGTATACATATATATATGTATGTATGTATGTATATATATATATATATATGTATGTATGTATCTATATATATATATATATATATATATATACATATATATATATATATATATATATATATATATATATATATATATATATACATATATGTATAGATATATGTATGTATGTATGTATACATATATGTATACATATATGTATGTATGTATGTATACATATATGTATACATATATACATATATATATGTATGTATGTATGTATCTAAATATACATGTGTGTGTGTGCCTGTGTGTGTGTGTATAGAGAGAGAGAGAGAGGAATCAGCTGACACAGGAGGCAACTTCGTCCTGTGTCGCACTTAAAAATCATATCTTCTGATTTTTTTTTCACGATCCGACCACACATTATCATCTTCATGTTCTAAGATGTACACATATAAAAATCAAATGATTTAGAATTCTTTTACACATTGATCTAATCGTTCCATTATATTCTACTGTTAAAAAACCATTAATGTTTAAACCCAAAGAAAATGAAGTAAACAAACTTCAAATCAGGTGATTTTTTATATGTATATATCTTAGAACATGAAGATGATAATGTGCGGTCGGATCGTGAAAAAAATTCAGAAGATATGATTTTTAAGTGCGACATAGGACGGAGTTGCCTCCTGTGACAGCTGATTCCCATTTTTCTCATATATATATATATATATATATATATATATATATATGGGATTATTGTACCTCAGCCGGCGGGACGTGGCAACATCAGATCCACAAATCTGTCATAAATTTTGGCGGACAAAAACCTGAACAATCCCGCCTAATTTAATGTCAGTCACCTCAACATTGTATTTTCTGAAAATACCCTCACTCACAACTTTTTACCTAATGTAAAAACATTTCCTTTTATTTTTATCATGGTCGCAGTATTTTTTGAAAAAGCGATGTATATGTATGCGACCTTGCTAATATTTTTTTAAGCCAAATTTTTTTTCATACACTATTTGTCGAACTCGTTCGCAGTAGTTAAAATTATAATTGCAGATCTGTTCGACTTAGATCGTAGAGTTTTAATTTTTTTTTTTTGGTCTTTTATTTTATACGAATGCGACGTTGGTCGCAGTATATGAAAGGTCCTTTTTTTTTATTACATACTGCGACATGGGTCGCAGTTGTCTCAATATGCGTTGTAGTGTCCTGCGACCATGGTCGCAGTGTATTTAACGTCATTTTTTAATTCCCGGGTCGCAGTTGATTATGTTTGCACTGTAGTCTTATGCGACCTTGGTCGCAGTGTCGACCCGGGTCGCAGTTGTTTATGTTTGCACTGTATACTTATGCGACCATGGTCGCAGTGTCGACCCTAGTCGCAGTTGTTTATGTTTGTACTGTATACTTATGCGACCTTGGTCGCATTATTGACTCTGGTCGCAGTTGTTTATGTTTGCACTGTAGATGATTGCGACCTTGGTCGCAGTGTAGACCATGGTCGCAGATGTCTATGTTTGCACTGTAGACTTATGCGACCTTGGTCGCAATGTCGCTCATTGTTTACATTTGCACTGTAAATAATTTATAAACAATAACCTAAATCCTATAAAGAGCGGCAAAAAAAGGGGAAAAATAATAATAAATAATAACCTAAATCTGACAACGAGCGGTCCAAAAATTGCCTTGTAGGCAAATAATAATAAACAATAACGAAAGTTACCGAAAGAGTAGCTTTTTATAAGGGGTATTTAGTAATTTAACTTCTTCCTATAAGCGGGCCGCAAGTTAGTGGGGTGACAAAATTGAGCCACGTCACCGCAGGCTGAGAGAGTTCTCTCAGCCGCAGGCTGATATACATTTCTCTCTCTCTCTCTCTATATATACACACACACACACACACACACACACACACACACTTGTGTCATTTCAAAAGGATTTGAGATTGAATCCATCCCACTCAAACACCAACATCTGACATTCGAATATAAGATCCACTCCGTTGAAGTTGATATATATTATTTCAAGTATCAATAAATCAAAAATCAAGTGCTTTGAATACTTTTTGCCCATGCATCAACACTATTAGAAAGCCCGTCAAATTACGTCAAATATTTGCGTCGATTATTGACATTTTGCGTCGAAAATTTACTTATTGCGTCGAAAATTTGCGTCGAAAAAATCACGCAAAAGACCTCTACGCAACCTTTGCGTCAAATATTCGATGCAAGTTGATACATTGTGTCAGTAATTCGACGCAAATTTTTTTAATTATTTTAAAAAATTTTAATTATTGCGTCAAATTTTTCGACACAATAATTTATATTAATTTTTTTATTTTACATTTTGCATCAAAATATATTTTCGACGCAAATATCCAGCTTCAATACCTGCATACAATCTGAAAATTTTTAGTATAAAAATATAATCTGTTGCATTAAATTGCATAGAAAATAAAAAATCGACACAAATATTGGTCAAATGTTGCGTCAAAAAAAAAAATTTTGACGCAATTTGTCAGCTTTCATACCTACACAAAATGTAAAAATATTTGCTTTAAAAAATATACTGGTTGCCTATAATTGCATCGAAATTGATATATTCGACGCAATTATTGACTAGATTCTTTAATTATGGACATTATGAAAAATTTTGGTATAAAAATACCATCAATTTCAGCAAATTGCGTCGAATACACGTATTTGACGCAATTATTCACCGCTAATTGCGTCGAATATTTATATTCGACGCTATTATTGACCCGTAATTGCGTCGAATCTTATATTGGACGCAATTTGTAAATTTTAAATCTGTAACATCAAATCACATATTTCATATCAATACATATACATTTCAATATCTGACCCATATACAAATCTGCAACATCAAACCCATATACATCACATATATTACATATATCACATATTTCAAAAATGTCATCAAACAACTTAAAATGTCACCAAATAACATAAAATCTCACAAATATATACAAAGTGCACATATCAAAGTAATTTTATAAAAGTCATATCAATACAAATACAAGTAAGATCATCTAAGACTTGACATTGAGTCTGTCACCAGTGTTGTCGCCCCCGCTAGGTTGCCTAGCGCTTTGTTGACTCGCCGTAAACTGGGCCATGAACAAAATCATCTCTTTCTGAGCTGTCTCCAAACTTGCGATCCTCTGCCGGCCGGTCTCCGACTGCTGCCTTATGGCCCCAACCTGCTGCTCAAGCTGGACGGTGTAGGAATCCCTCCTAATGGGCCTGGTAACTCTGGGAACATCCACGTGCAGCCCGAGCCTTGTGACACGTCCAAATGTCTCGAGGGTTGCTCGTGTATTGGCGATGCTCTTGTCGCTGCCATCTGCTACTGTCTCATCATAATTTTTCTCGAGCTGGAGTTGAAAAATTAACAAAGATATTATAAGTCAAATTAGAAGTCTATCATTTTCAAAAATATAATGATATATAAACTAATTTTTTAATACTTACACCAATACATATGGCGTTGGCGGAGACTGCCTTTCCCCGGGTGCGGGGCATAGGAAGCTTACCTTCAGGAGCATCGAGCGCATCCATCTTCAGAAATTCCTTATTGTAGATTTCCTTTGCGGTCGACTCTCTCCCGCGAGCCTCTCTCTATTAAAAATTCAAGAAATTTAAAAAAATTAAAGGAATGTAAAAAAGCAAATATGCTATAAAACCAAATGAATATAAATTTATACTTACAAATTTGCCCTTCCACGCTGAAAGAGCGTATCTACCTATCCTATGGGGTAAGTCATAGCGCAAGAGACCTTACATTTTTTTCCTCTTTCACTACAAATTTAAAAGTAAACAAGTAAGTGAACCGAATGGATAATAATATATAAAGAATTCATAACTTTTTTATTTTACCAATCCGCTCCCGTCATCATGGTTGTTCTTTTCATATGTCAACAAGAGATTCATCCAAGTCTCATTGTCAACTCTGTCCGGCTGCAATATTGTAGCATCACCTACCCTAGCAGCGATCAAAAGTACGACGAAGGGAACGATTTTTGTTGTCGTTCCACTTTTCCTGGCATTGTCGTTGAACCACTTGCGGAACTTCCTTGAAATATCCCCGTGTTATTCCAAGCCGACAGTGAAAAATCACCCTGCATATAACACAATGTCAGTTAGAATAAAATCTATAAAGTATAAATATAAATATAAAATCTCAATAAAGCATAACACAACTTAGAATCAAACTCATGATATAATGCTTCAACTCTGCCTGAGTTCTTGTGGTCGGCCAAGTCAGGGCCGAAAAGAACTCGTCATTGTGGTAGACATGACGACTAATGTGATCTGAAAGTGCGTCATAGTGAAGGCCAAACGGGCAACCATCTCCGTCAATCTAGATCGGGCCAACCGGCCTGGTTTTCCTCCTGGATTGGCTGGAGGATGATGCTGCCATTTAAAAGACCTGTGTTTTACAATTATAAACTCAGATATAAAGTTAGGCAGTATTACAATAGATATATGCAAGTCAACACAGAAAATGAAGTACACAACACATAAAATTAAACAGTCATACAATACATGCAATTATCTCATCTCTTGAAATAAAGTACATATATGCAATTAGATCATCTCCAGACATAAAGTAAGAGCAATCGTATATTAATTAGAATACGTTTTGAATTGTTACGCTTGCATAAGGTTAACAAGGTCAATAGAAGTAGACGCCACATTAGGATCGTTTCGGATGGGCATTACCTCCAAGCATTCACTTTCAGTACTTAAATCGAATGTATCTCTTGATTTTGTGACAATGGGCACCACCCAAGGCTTATCCAATAGATCTGGCACGAAGAATGCTTGCAATACCAAAGAAGGCAGAATGAAGGGATAAGTTTTCTTATTTGCCTTGTAAAGTCAATAAGTGCGAAGCCATGTTTGCTGTTTTGTTCTTATTGTTATCAGCACAGTCACACTCAAACATAATGATCTTCATGCACCCCTCGTCAAATGATAGTTCAATGATATTTTAATCACCCCGTAATAAGTAATAACTCCTCTCGGGTTATTATCATGCACACTTGCGTAGCTTGTCGTCGTCGCCATGACAATAACTCCGCTATTCTGAGTACAGTTAGACTCTTCGGATGACTTTGTGCGAAATTTGAAACCTTGTATATCAAAACTTTTGTATGTCTTGACTTAAGTTCAGGAGACCGAGACAGAGTTAACATATCTGCTTCTATTCTCGTCTCTCGTGCAACTTATTTAGTTAAACAAGGTTATTTCACAAAATTATTAGGATAAAACTATGCGAAAATATATTGTTGATAACATTTACACGTTCTCGGAACCTTTTCGGAATTCCATCCTCTGCATTTTGATCAAGCCATTTATAATTAGAAACTCTCGTTGAGAATCTGTCCTTAATGATTTTTCGATGTTGTATGTAAGATATACATGACATGTTGAGGCAATTACAATTTTTACATTTATGACAGCTTAAAATTTATATAGTGTAACGTACTCAATATAAGGGGTTACTACATCACAATTAAACAAGCAATGATTATGCGTTCTGTGCATTCAGCATACGTGAGTGTCCTGTACTGAGGTAGGAAGACACTGTTTTCACCAGGAACCGAGAAAATGCATGGTCGAGGGCTTTCTTTCTCGACATCACGGTTGCTCTTGGACTCTGCATTACTCTCCATATACCACAAGCAATAACTTAGGCAATCCTCTGTGATGTAACATTCAGCTATTGAACCCTCCGATCGCTGCTTGTTTCATACATAGGATTTTAAATAACCCAAGTACCTAAGGTTAACAGAAAATTCATGACATGTTAATTATATAGGATTTAAATTAATTACAATGATCAATTAATGCAAACAATTATGTCAGATATACACAAACCTTTCGACAGGATACATATATCGATAGTGTACACAACCACCAACCCTCGCCTCTTGAGCTAAATGAACTGTCAAGTGAATCATCACCACAAAGAACGCAGGTGAAAACTTCTCCTTAAGCTTGCATAGAATTAGACCAATGTCAGTATGCAACTTCTCAAAATCTTCCGTCTTGTTGCCTTTGGAGCATAATCATGAGCAAAAATCACACAACTCTATTTGCATCAACCATCTGCTCTGGTAACCCCACATTGTGAATTGCTACTGGAAGCAACTACTGTATTAGTACGTGATAGTCATGGCTCTTTAGTACCCCAATCTTATCTGAATTAAACAATGTGCAATATTAGAAGAATAACCACTCGAAACCTTCACACCACCTATAATAGTACACATCACCTTCCTTTGGATATCTGATAATACTTATGCAATTTTGGAATACATAAGGGATGTCGCGAACCTCTGGATGTTGCACTTGGTACTTTTGAAGGGCGCTTTATTTTTTTAATGTCCTCTTTTACATTGTCATAAACTTCTTGTTTTAGAGCATCTAGCCACTTAAGCAATTCCTCGTGAACATTCTTCTCGATATGCGTTAAATCCAAATTATGGCGAATTAAATTATCTTTCGAATATGACAATTCAAAAAGATACTTTTCTTCCTCCGCTGTGTGTCTGTCGGGTTCTTGTAATTCAGCCTAAATATGACATTGAGATTACTTACGCTTGACAAGACATCCTGCCCTGTGGGCGGGGGTAGCGGAGGATCCTCTCTGAAACGTTCATGCCCCATATAATATATTTTCTTTGATTTGTACAGTCATTCAGATACGATACACAACTAGGACAAGCAAGATAGCCTGATGTGCTCCAACCAGACATGATAGAAAAAGCAGAAAAGTCATTGATCATCCACATAGGGTTTGCTCGCATCTGAAAGTATTGTTTCATGGACGCGTCCCAAGTTGATATCCCTTGACCCCATAATATTGTTGGCCTAAAGGCCCATCACTCTAGTTTTGATGATAACTAACTCATGTAGTTATTGTATTAATGATCTTATGTTTAACAAATTTCAGATATTGATCAAGATCTTAGTAGGTGTTTAGCTTCAACAAAGGATTCAAAGTCAAGTTTTGAAGCTATCAAGTGTTGATTCAAGAGCTCATGTTTCAAGATCGCATCCAATACTCAAGAGGAGTCAAGCTCATAGATCGTGTTTGGATCAAGTCGTCTTAGAGATGGAGATAAACAAGAAGACTTCGGTTTAGCTTTGTGTAATATTTAGATCTTGTGTAAGGATATATTAGTTTTGATATGCACAAGTATATACACACACAAGTTCAATAGTTTTTTTATTTTGGTTTAACCGTTTCAGATTTTCAAGAATACATATATTGTTTTTATAAATAAATATAATTGAAACAAGTTTACATGGTTTATATATATGTTGGATTTCATCCATATACATTGATGGTTCACATTGTTTAGAAAAACTTATTTGATATATCTAGTTCATGGTTTCAAGTTTTATTTTTATCAAAACTTATTTTGGATTTAATGTCAAAAACTAAGATATATCCTTTATATGTGTATTGGATTCTATCTATACACTCTATGCTTCATCTTATTTTTGTATTTATATAAGGTTATGGATAAATCGGTTTTCCATTTCAGAGTTGGTTTTTTGAAAATATGATTTTTGATTTTAAGCTTTAATTCTATACCTCAGAAATAGTTCAACATGTTTGTAATATGTGTTGATTTTTTATCACAAATATTTGTACTTCAAATATTTACAAGAACTTATTTTTGTAAAATTTTATGGAATTTATTTGATTTTTAGGGTGTTTACAAGTCCATAGTTATAACCTGTTCTGAGGCTTCCCTCGCTCGACCGACCGGTCGACCGTCGCTGGGCTCGGTCGACTAAGCGGTCGACCGATGTGCACATACGTGCATAAGCCTTCAGCGGTCGACCAACTGAGAGACCAGAGGTCTCTGTCGACCGACCCAGAGAGCACTGCTCTCTGGTTTGAAACCATGTCGATCGACCGACCCACCGACCCAGAGAGCATTGCTCTCTGATTTGGAGCCCGGTCAACCGTTCGGTCGACCGATCTAGCCTGGTCATACGCACGGTCGACCGGTCAGTCGACCGTTTACCCCAATGGTCAGATTTTTGACCGTTGGCCGGTCGACCGACAGGCCATCTGGCCTGGGTTCTGCCCCTAACGACTAGTTTTGGTTAGCCCTATATAAAGGGGTCCTTGAGACCAGTTTTAGACAAGATTTTCAAGAGCAATTTTCTCATCTTCTCAAGTGTTTTTCAATAAGCTTTTAAAGAAGTTTTTGTGCTATAAAATCTCTATCTCTATTTGTTTTAAAGTTTTTTTGGAAAATAAAAAAAATAAATTTTGGGAATTCTAGTTTTGTAATTCATTTTCATACCTATCATGAAGTTTTTCCCGAGTATTTTCTTTGTGTTTTCTTTTCCAGACACTTTTATTTCTCACATACTTGAGCTATCCAATTCTAAATCTATCTTTAAGATCTTTGTTTTGTGAGAAAATTGTTTGTGATATCTTTAGATCACCAAGTGTTGTTTATGATCATTGGATCACCAAGTTGTTAACTTCTTTTTGCTTTGTGCTTGGCTTTGTGCCTACCTTCTTGTGTAGAGGTGTGAGAGTGGGACTTGTGTACTCCTTATTTGAATTTGTAATTCCTCGGTGTAGGTACCTTTGTGGAAGATTCTATGTGGACATAGCAGGAATCTTCTGTGTGAAGGCGGGGACGTAGAGTATTGGCTCAATCCTCGAAACATATCCTCGTGTTTGCATTTGATCTTCTATCTCTCAACTCTCACTCTTTAATATCTTGCATTGTTATTAATTACCCATATATTTACATGCTTGATATTGTTTGTATGCTCACTCTAGTGTTTAACCAAGAGAGCTATTGAAGCACCTCAACTCATAATTTGGAGAAATCGTAAGGAGAAGTTCCAGAGTCCTTCACGGGAAATTCGGACTCACTCTTAGTTACACTTTGGATGTTTAGCATTAAGTTTTAAATTTCGCATTATTTGTCCTAAATTAGCACTATACCTATTCACCCCTTCTAAGTGTACTTTCAATGGGTATCAGAGCTAGCGCTCCTGATATTCGGTTTAACCTCCCATGAGTGTGATCCTTGAATTACTAATCTAGTCTATTGCATTGCGCACACATTTATATTTGAAAACCACCTGGGGGGGGAGAATAGGTGATTTTGCTAATCTAGAAACTAGATGCGCTAAATGCGGAAGCTAAAACAAATTTTGCAACACACTTAATATAACCAACAAGTGTAGCCGAATTCCCCATGAAGGGCTCTGGACTAACTCCTCTTGATTCCCCTAGATAAGGGTTGAGGTGCTATATGAAGCTCTTGTGGTTAAGTATAAGTGAGGCACACACAAGCAATCCAAGCATGTAAGGATAAGCAATATGAATAGATGCAAGGACAACACAAGCATATGAATGATATGGCAATATGAATAATGCAATGTACAAATGTAAAGAGAGAGAGTTTAGAGATAATGGATCAAACGCAAACACAAAGATATGTTTCGAGGTTCGAGCCCCTAGCTCTACGTCCCCGCCTTCACCGAGAAGGATTTCTAATCCACTATACTCCCACCGAGGGAACCTCCACCGAGGAGGATTTGTTACAATACTAGGAGTACCGAACTCCTCTCTCAAACACCGCCTCACAACCGAGGGGTAGGCCCATTTCCAAACAACCACAATCACCTCTACCGAAGAGGGATACAAACCACCAAGCTCCACCTCACACAAGAGGGAGCAAACAACAATCTCCACCTCTACCAAAGAGGGAGCAAACCAATCACCCAATCAACCTCTACCAAAGAGGGATACAACAAGAGTAAGGGTGTTTACAACTAGTGGTTAGAAAGACCACAAACTCACTTTCTCTTTTCCACAAAACAAGATCCTAAATAGATTAGGATAGAAGATAGCTCAAGTGTGGAAAACAAAGTGTTTTGATCAAAGAAATTCTCTTGGGAAAACACCAAAATAGATATAGAAGTTTAGATCAAAACTAATTCCCAAAACCCTAATTTCTTTGAAATAAACAAAACACTTTTAAAAACAAAAATGAATCTTTTTGGCACTTAAACTCTTTTGAAAACTTCTTTTTAAAACTAGAGAGTAGGGAAAAATTAGCTCAAAAAATCTTAGCTAAAATCCCAAAGGAATGGGGTTTATATAGGCCAAACAGAAAACTAGCCGTTAGGCTGATCTGTCAGCCTGACAGGCTTGCAGTCGACCGGCCGGCCGACCGCCAACGGTCATAAATATAACCATTGGGCCATCCCGGTCGACCGCCCGGCCGACCCCCAGATACAGAAAGCAAAGCTCTCTGGTCCGGCCGACCGTCCCACTGTGCTGCCAGACGTGCACAGCTCTGTGCACGTCGGTCGACCGCACCGTCGACCTGCCCTTGGTGCGGCCGACCGTTCGGCCGACCGACCTGGCCTGTCAACCACAGTCTGGGTCAGAAACACATGTTAAAAATATTTCTAAAAATTCTTTTAAGTCTTGTAAAAATCCCCAAAAATAGTTTTAACATTTTGCATTGATATATAAACATGTGATAAAAATTTCAAGACAAATATCAAGTATATTGAATCATTTTTGTGTCTTGCAAATTTTATCAAAAACCAAAACTGTATTTTATCAAACTTTGATTTTTCTCAATAGGAAATCTGATTTTTCCTAAAACTCATGAATAGACATCAAAATAAGTTTGTCTAAGATATGAAGCTTGTATGTATATAGAACATATCTAATATATATAAAAATCATGTAAACTTGTTTTGATCAAACTATTCATGAAAACCAAATCCAAATCATAAAACGTGTGTGTATTGTGCACTTGAGCATATCAACTATTCATATCTTTACAAATGGATCTAAACACACTAAACTAAATTAGGATACCTAAGTCTTCTTGACGATCTTCAATCTTCAAGCCGACTCGATCCCAAACGTGATCCACCGAGTGCAAAGGTATGATCTTGATGCTCGGGCACTGGAATCACCATGAAAAGCTTCTAAACTCCTTGTTGAAGCTAATCACCAACTAATATCTTGCTAAATGATCTGAAACTTAAATCACAAGATTATTAGTAAACATAACTACATGAGTTAATCATCATCAGAACTAGAGAGGAAGGCCTCCGGGCCAACAATCTCCCCTTTTTGATGATGACAAAACTCATGGAGTTATATATGCATGGATTAAAGTTAAGCTTCAAAGAAGCTCCCCCTTAACTCATGCATAAAACAAATAAACATAAATATGCAATGAATGATAATGCATAAACAATAAAAGGCTCTAGATACCCAATGAAATGTTCAAAAACAAAACATGCTCTAGATACCAATTAAAAATTAAACTAAATTAAACTTAATATATGCAAAACATAAATATGCATATATAAAGCTCAAACAAACTCAAAATCTTTCTCCCCCTTTTTGTCAATCATCAACAAAGGGGTAAAAACCAAAACAAAATAAAATCTTCTCCCCCTTTTTAATACAAAGAAACAATCATCAATAAAGGGTAAAAGCTAAAGCAAAACAATAAATTTTTCTCCCCCTTTTTGTCTAAAACAAGGAATCAATAAAGGGGTGTCAATTAATTAGGATATCAATTGAAAATATGTCAAAGTAGCATCTTGATACCAATTGAAATCATTAACATCTTGATATCAAAAGAGAGTATTTTTCTTTTTAAGTATATGATATCAGTTTGAAATTTTTATTTTCTATCATAAAGTAAGGGAGTGGAAATACAAATACCAATTGAAATATGAAAAACGAATTTTCTCCCCCTTTATGAAATACCAACTAAAACAATGCGTAAGCTCGAAATAAGATACCAATTGAAAATTGAATCAATTGAAACAAAGATGGAGCTCAAGCTTAGCATAAACAAAATTTGTGCTCAAGATATAGGGATATAATAAGCATAAATAAGACATATATGTATGAAAAATTAGATACCAATAGAAATTGATACCATTAGAATTGAGAGCATACATAATAAAAACATATATGAGTATATAAGAAAGGTCAAAATTGATACCAATTGAAAGAATCCAATAATACCAATTGAAATAACAATAATATCAAAGTATAACTCATATTCCTAACCTCCCAATCAAGTTCACGTTTTAAATGATTTTCAATGTAAAGCATACATGAGCATGATCTCCCATCCATCCGCCCTTTGAAGGTAGGGTTTTCAAAAAATAGGTTTGAAAATAATGTGTGTTGAAAATCTCTATAATAGTGAAGAATACGAACTAGTTAAATGGAAAAACTTTTAAACTAGTACGAAATCCTTCAAGCAAGGAATAAAACAAAAATTATTTTTCATAAACATGAAATTCACAAAATAGTCAACACTCATAATCAATTAAGCATAAATATGACTCATGAAAACAAACACATGAGTAAGCAATAAATGTGAGTGTACAATACAATGTGAAGATCATAATCATGAAGGATGGACAATAAGCTCAATATTCCTTGAAACATGAAAACATGAAAATCATCAAAACTTATTTAATCTTCAAGGTATATGTATGTCCTATACAAATTAAAGTATACATACATATCCAAACACAACGAGTCCACAAAGATATATGCATGAAGGCACGTGGCTCAAAGGATGTATATGTATAACAATAATTTGGATAAAATGGACATATACATGAAGTTAAATATTTAAACATGAACAAATTCAAAAATGGGAATACAAGTTTAAAATGCATGGATCATCAAAACTAGACTATACTAGCACATCTAATGGGTTCAAATAAGCATTCAAGCTCAAACATATATAGATTTATTTGTGGCCCACTATATGTACAAGTATACACCTAGTCTTAATGAAAATTAACATTCAAACATGTAATCAAATCATGAAGCATTAAAACAAAATAAAAATCAACATGATAAATATAAACATGATTATAATGTAAATTCACATATTATTAGAGCTATGATAAACATAATAGCTAAACAAATGGTGAAAACACAAAATAATAGTCCATTATTTAAACATGGGTGTCTCAAAGGCTATACATGCATGTCAAAGATCTAATAATCATGACATTTTCATAATAATCTAAAAACAATAAATCATGCTATAAATGATAAACATGGGAAGCATGCAAACATAAATAAGGAGTTAGAGATCGTTACCAAAACCTAGAAGGCAACTCTCCAAGACTCCAAAATATGGTGGTCATCTCCACCAAATTTTCCTTGAAAGTGATGCATCCAAACAATCTCCTTTAAGCTCGGAACGCATCCACTCCAAGGTACCCATACTCTCACGTCATGCGAGAGCCCACACCTACATCATAAATAAGAGGTGTGGTCTTTGGTACCCATACTCTTTTGGGTCCATGGGGGTTAGTACCTTCTCTAACCCAAACAAAATTATTTGCTAAATTTGAAACATGTATTCTATCATAACAAAATTTAGCAAGGTGGCCCTTACGTCCACAATGTGTACAAGTGTACACATGAGCATACATGTGATGGGTGTGTCCATGATGAGCATGTGTATGCCGTGGAGGGTGTGCATGCATAATAGATGGAACTTGTTTCTTTCGAAACAAAGTTTTCAAACGTGTATGGCTCTTGGCACATTGGCTCAAAGTGGAGCACAAATAATCTACACTCTTCTTAAGCATGGATATATCATTGTTAATCAAAAAAGAAGTGTGGCATGCAATGGGTGTGCTAGATGGAACTACCCTAGCATGGCAAACATGTGCATTTATCTTATTTTGCAAAACTTCATTTTTCTTTAAACAAATTTCTAAATCCTTAGAAATAGAAGCAATTTTTATTTTCAAAGAGTCATTTTCTTTTAAAACAAAACTAACTTTTGAAGACAAGTTTTCATTTTTCTTCAAAATTATTTCACAATCATTTTTAGATTTTAAAACTTTATTTTCTTTTAATGCAAGTTTAAGTTGAGATTTTAATGAAGCCCTCTCATTAGAAATCTCCTCTTTTTCTTTCAAAACAATATCAAGTCTAGAGATCAAATTTTTATTTTCATTATTAAGGCCTAGACTTTTCTTTTTCAAAATGTTATATTTTTCTATTAACTTTTCACAAACAATAGATAGCTCTTCATTCAAAGCATTAGCATCCACATATTCATCATATGAAGACTAGCATCAAAACTATCTAGTTTAGATTCCGATTGTACCTTAAGGGAGTCATTCCCTTGGACCATTAAGCATTGTGAGTCAGATTCTCCACTAGACTCCTTCGGTTGGATAGGCAATTGAAGCTCGGAGGTGGTTGTGGTTGTCAACTTGTTCCACACTGCAAACGCGGAATCAAGATTAGAAACATGCATAAGATAATCTTTGTTAAGCGTGCTTCTAATGACCTCAAGGGCTTGTGCATTGGCCCCTATATGATTGCTATTACCAAGATAGCATTTCTTAGTAGCGGCAAGATAAACATGCAAGCCTAGGGTCTTTAGGTAGCAACTCATTATTGCCTTCCAAATCTCAAGTCTAGAAATGTCAAACATAGGAGGGCTATCTATGAGGGCAAACTATATGTGTACAAACAAGCAAATGCAAATGTAGATTAGCAAACAAGGATCTCACTCCTAGGTTGTTAAACTTAAGTATCAGGAGCGTAGGCTCTGATACCAATTGAAAACTACCTAGAGGGGGGTGAATAGGTGATTTGCTAATCTAGAAACTAGATGCGCTAAATGCGGAAGCTAAAACAAATTTTGCAACACACTTAATACAACCAACAAGTGTATCCGAATTCCCCATGAAGGGCTCTGGACTAACTCCTCTTGATTCCCCTAGATAAGGGTTGAGGTGCTATATGAAGCTCTTGTGGTTAAGTATAAGTGAGGCACACACAAGCAATCCAAGCATGTAAGGATAAGCAATATGAATAGATGCAAGGACAACACAAGCATATGAATGATATGGCAATATGAATAATGCAATGTACAAATGTAAAGAGAGAGAGAGTTTAGAGATAATAGATCAAACGCAAACACAAAGATATGTTTCGAGGTTCGAGCCCCTAGCTCTACGTCCCCGCCTTAACCGAGAAGGATTTCTAATCCACTATACTCCCACCGAGGGAACCTCCACCGAGGAGGATTTGTTACAACACTAGGAGTACGGAACTCCTCTCTCAAACACCGTCTCACAACCAAGGGGTAGGCCCGTAGCCAAACAACCACAATCACCTCTACCGAAGAGGGATACAAACCACCAAGCTCCACTTCACACAAGAGGGAGCAAACAACAATCTCCACCTCTACCAAAGAGGGAGCAAACCAATCACCCGATCAACCTCTACCAAAGAGGGATACAACAAGAGTAAGGGTGTTTACAACTAGTGGTTACAAAGACCACAAACTCACTTTCTCTTTTCCACAAAACAAGATCCTAAATAGATTAGGATAAAAGATAGCTCAAGTGTGGAAAACAAAGTGTTTTGATCAAAGAAATTCTCTTGGGAAAACACCAAAATAGATATAGAAGTTTAGATCAAAAACTAATTCCCAAAACCCTAATTTCTTTGAAATAAACAAAACACTTTTAAAAACAAAAATAAATCTTTTTGGCACTTAAACTCTTTTGAAAACTTCTTTTTAAAACCAGAGAGTAGGAAAAAATTAGCTCAGAAAATCTTAGCCAAAATCCCAAAGAAATGGGTTTATATAGGCCAAACAGAAAACTAGCCATTAGGCTGATCTGTCAGCCTGACAGGCTTGCGGTCGACCGGCCGGCCGACCGCCAACGGTCATAAATATGACCGTTGGGCCATCCCGGTCGACCGCCCGGCCAACCCCCAGATACAGAGAGCAAAGCTCTCTGGTCCGGCCGACCGTCCCACTGTGCTGCCAGACGTGCACAGCTTTGTGCACGTCGGTCGACCGCATGGTCGACCTGCCCTTGGTGCGGCCGACCGTTCGGCCGACCGACCTGGCCTGTCAGCCACAGTCTGGGTCAGAAACACATGTTAAAAATATTTCTAAAAATTCTTTTAAGTCTTGTAAAAATTCCCAAAAATAGTTTTAACATTTTGCATTGATATATAAACATGTGATAAAAATTTCAAGGCAAATATCAAGTATATTGAATCATTTTTGTGTCTTGCAAATTTTATCAAAAACCAAAACTGTATTTTATCAAACTTTGATTTTTCTCAATAGGAAATCTGATTTTTCCTAAAACTCATGAATAGACATATCAAAATAAGTTTGTCTAAGATATGAAGCATGTATGTATATAGAACATATCTAATATACATAAAAACCATGTAAACTTATTTTGATCAAACTATTCATGAAAACCAAATCCAAATCATAAAACGTGTGTGTATTGTGCACTTGAGCATATCAACTATTCTTATCTTTACAAATGGATCTAAACACACTAAACTAAACTAGGATACCTAAGTCTTCTTGACGATCTTCAATCTTCAAGCCGACTCGATCCCAAACGTGATCCACCGAGTGCAAAGGTATGATCTTGATGCTCGGGCACTGAATCACCATGAAAAGCTTCTAAACTCCTTGTTGAAGCTAATCACCAACTAATATCTTGCTAAATGATCTGAAACTTAAAATCACAAGATTATTAGTAAACATAACTACATGAGTTAATCATCATCAAAACTAGAGAGGAAGGCCTCCGGGCCAACAATATTCACTCATGGATTTTCTTACTCCACCCATGTATGATGTTTCTAATATTGACATGTGTAAATTTAAAATGAGTTCATATTTAAAAGTCCTAGGATTGCATGTTTATCTTGCCACTACCAAGAAATCTTATCTTGGTAATGACAAGTACTTAGATGCCAATACACAAGCATTGCATGCACTTAGGCAACCACTAAGTAAAGAACATTTATCTATGGTTTCTCCTTGTGATTTCTTTGTAGTGTGAAACGCTTTAACTTTTCTCAAGGAACAAACGATAAACATTTTGAAGAAGGAATCTAAAAGAGATGAGTCCGACCAAGCTTACTTCATGATCCAGGGAATGACTCTCTTGAGGTAAAATCGGACACTCATTTAGATTGTTCTAACTCTTCCAATGATGATAATGCTATGGATGCACATGCTTTATATGAAGAACTTTCCATATTTTGTGAAAACTTGTTGGAAAAATATAAACTTTAGAAAAAGAAAAGTTTTGATTTAAAAAGAGAAAATGAAAAATCGTTTTCAAAACTTGATTTGGTTTTGAAAGAGAGGGTTGAAATTTCAAGTAAAAGATATTCCTTGAAAACTCAATTCAATCTTGTTTTAAATGAAAAATGAGATTTTAAAAAACAAAAATAATTTTGATATTATTTTGAAGAAAAATGAGTTTTTTGTCTTCAAAACTTGATTTTGTTTTAAAAGAAAACGATTCTTTGAAAAACAAAATTATTTTAATTTCTAAAGAATTGGAATGTACTTCTTTAGAAAATATTTCATTGAAAAATAATTTTGCTTTCCATTCTTATCATGATTCTATTTGTAACGCCCCGATCCCAAGGATACGGAGACGTTATGGCGACGTACATACGCGAGGTGAAAACACGCTCACGCGTACGTTAAGCCTTAGTACAGTACATTACCTCTATATAGTCATGAGGTCCAGCATGAAATAAGTACAAGAATACCTGCAGAAAGAGGTCAGCGATCATAACAGATATGAAAAATAGGGACAAATAAGATAGCAGAAATAAATTACTAAGATACCTATGAATAGGCCAGAGGAGGAATCTCCCATGTGACTCCAAGGCACTCTCGGTACGCGGATCTCCAATCTAGGCTTGCAAACCCAGGGTCGTCAGAAAGCGACCTAGTGAGTGGTAAAATGAAGGAGGCAGTAATATATACTATAGTACTACAAGCATGATACTACTATAGATACATGATGGTGTCTACCATATAATAAGCATATCATAAGCGATAGAAATATATAACATGTAAGCAGTGAAATATACAGACATGTCGTCTTTTAATACCATAACCACCTAACCGGTTATCATCAGGTCATGTCTCTAATTGTATCCAGTTTATATAATGTATAATATTATCTAGTGGTGACAAGTGTACATGCTAGTGGTGATAGGATAGCAGTGCACATGCAGATGGGCATATGCTAACTAACCAGTATACGGTGTGGTGCATAGACAGTAATGATGTATGCAAGGTATACAGAAAATAGAATATATGAACATATGCATAAATAGTATGCCACTACAGAAAGAGTAACATGTATCGGTTAGAGTAACAAGTATACATGTATGATATCGGATAAATGGTCAGGTACGATAATACGTACAACTATACAGTAGGAAACATGTATCAGGCAAGGAACAGTAACAAGAAGTAAACATGTATCATGCAAGTCATGTTATTTATACAATAGTAGCAATCAGTACCACCTGATATTTTAATCAATCTCTTCCAGTGTCCCATACCACTGGCAGTTCATACTGGAGCCCGCACTCTAGTCGAACCCATTCGGACATGGCCTACGGGTACCATTATCCAAACGAGAGAGTGACCAAATAACAAGTGTTCCCGACGTCACTATTGTGTATACTGTTTTATTATGTTACTTGGAAACCCATGGTCGAGGAGTTCTTATCGGGTGGATGTATCCCGTGCATACCCGGGATCACGGCCTTAAACAAGCCCCTGGCTGCTAAGACCAGGGCCCTCCGCTAAGAGGGGAGCATGAATCAAGTAACAAGAGCTCATGGAGCAATTGGTAGGTAGCACTACCGTCCCCTGCAGTGGGAAAACAATATGGATCCAGTACATCACCCGATAAGATCTAATCAACCGTCAAGTCTCCCCCATACCCAAGTTAGCTTTATGATCTGTTATATCAAGTATACAATGTAACAAGAATAACTACTGTACATGATACGGGTAACATGATAACTGGACCTAAGCTCTGTTGATAGCGTAGAACAATATCACGGGAATCAGGAACAATATAACATGAACAAGATAACATGAACAATATACCGGGAAACGGGAACAATAGATGTGGGATTCCCACATATCGTATATCAACAGCTCGCATGTCCAGTAACAGGAATATCCATATCAGTAACAGGTAACAATCATATAACAGGAATACAGTAACATGGAACATGGATTGCACGTGAAACAGAGATATGAAAATATGACATGCAGGTGTAACAGTGATATGTAAACATGACATGCACGTGTAGCAGTAAGATGTAAACATGACATGCACATGTAACAGTGATAGGTAAACATGACATGCACATGTAACTGTATGTAAACATGACATGCACGTGTAACCGTGATAGGTAAACATGACATGCACGTGTAACAATGATATGTAAACATGACATAATTGTAACAATAATATTAAATGTGGTTGTCCGTGTATTAGTCTATCCGTGTACCAGTGGGACATCCATGTGTAGCAATAATCCGTGTACTATCTCTGAATAGTACTCGTACATGTTATATCAGGGGTCAGTGTAATGAACTACAGTATTCGTGTAATGTGGAACCTAGTGTGTGAAGGTGTCTAGCATGCATGTTGAGTAATAACGTCGTGTCACCGAGTATCAGTGAATCAGAATGACAATATAGCGAGGAACGGGGAATCACAATATCTAGTGGTACATGTACATGTCGTATCGGTGTTTCGTGTGAGGCAGGTACCGGTAATCATACCGAATGGAGTATCAGATATCCCTACTTGTCCTGACGGTCAAATGTTATTCTAATCGAGCATGTTTACACTGTTATTCTATCAATGACAATTTATGACTCGGTATGTACAGTTTTACAGTGATTAACCGATAATCCTGTTTTATTTACATAAAGCAACCAAGTGCATTAAATATACTAAAAAGACAATTTATAAAATAAAAACACTCACTAACTAGCCATAGGAAGGTAGCTCTCTTTTTCACGATCGCAACGGATCCATAATCGTCCAAATCGGAGTCCGGATGCTCCCGATATCGCCCGAATACTAAATCATAACAAATAGGGTTAAATATGTAATAAAAATATTTACATGTAAATAGTAAAAGTAGCAGGGGGTTTTATGCAAAAGTACCTTTATTGGGTTTCGAAGCGGGTTTGGGCTCATAACGGGTCGGGTCCAGATCCACAACCCATGCCCACTAACTTAAGTTAAATGGGTATTGGGTTTATAGGGTTAACGGGTTATCGGGTCGGGTTTATACCCCAAATCCAATCCCCCTAGGTTTATTGGGTTCGGGTTATACCCGAAACCAATACTACCACAGCAGCAGCAGCAGATCTTGCTGCTACTGCGCAAGCTGACCGGCCAGCCCTGCTGGCCGGCGGCAAGGGGGAGGCCCGCCGGCGGCGGTCCCGGCCGCCGGCGGGCGGCGGCGGTTCAGGCCGGCCGCCGACCGTGGCTAGGGGAGAGAGGAGAGGAGAGATAGGGAGAGGGAAACAGTAAAGAGAAAAGAAAAGAGAAGAAGAAGAAGAAGGAGGAGGAGGAGGAGGAGGAGAAGAAGGAGACTGAGGAGGCGGCGGTGGCGCGCAGGCCGGGCCGGGGCGCGGCCGGCCACCGGCCGCGGGGCCGGAGGCGGAGCCCGGTAGCTCGCCGGCCACCGGGGCGCGCCGGCGGCAAGGCTGGAGGTGGCCTGCTGCCAACAGAGAGAATTAGGGAGGGAGAGAAAAGAGAGAAGAGAGAGAGGAGGTATTGAGGGGGAGAGAGAGAGAGTTTTAGAGAGAGAATTAGGAGAGAGAGGGGTTATAGCTAATTAGAGAGGGAGGTTGAGGAGAGAGAGAATTTAAAGAGGGGCTACAGTATGGCGGTGGGTTTAATGGCGGTGGCTTGGAGAAGAAGAAAAGGGGGGAAAGAGAAGAAAAGAAAATGATTTAAAAATAATATTGTAATATTATAATATTGGCTCAATATTTAACCAGTTCCGAACGGTGCCCAAATATTACAAAAAATAGAGAATATTACGCTGAGACGTAATATGAAGACGGTTTGCAGAAATTCAATTCAGTTTGCAAATTAAAAATCCCGGAGTGTCTCGCCGATACCGGGCGACACCGGTTTGGCCGGATTTTCCATAAATTCAAAAAAATTCTCAAAAATATCCTAACGTAGAGAATATGATTCTAAGGTACACGGTGAAAGCAGATTCTCAAAATTCTACTCCGTTTGTGAAATAAAAATCGTAAAGCTTATTATTGGTATCGGTCGACACGGACTACGGAGATTTTCCAAAATAATCCAGAAAAATTTCAGAAAATCCTGAAAAATCTAAAATATTAGAAAATGATTTTTGAAACTGAAATCGGCTCAATCAGACTACTATGGAGATCAAAACAATTTTGTACGTCATATCGCATACTGATACGGTGATACGTACACCGGGAAGCAGGGGGTTACATTTCTCCCCACCTTACAAAAAATTGCGTCCTCGCAATTTTCAATCAGGTGTGAGAACAATATTTCCAACCCCAAAGTCAAAATGTTACGGGTCCACGACACTTTCGCTGCGCACTCTGCTATCTATAAGGAACTCGGGAAGGAGAAGTATGATAGTGAACTCATCCTAACGGATTGGAAGCAAGACAATGCAAGGAAAGCGAGAAGGAAATCGGATGTTCTAGGGGCAACAGAAAGGAAGGAAGGAATACAAACGAGTCACGAAATGAATTGTCAAGGTCATGGTATTCTTGTACTCGTTGCTGGAATCCCCAAATTCAGATACAGATCAATTAATCTGAACCTGATTGTACTGTTGGTAAGAGCTCAAGGATTGACCCAGGTGGTTACCCACACCAGGTGTGAACCTAAGCTCTGATACCACAATGTAACGCCCCGATCTCAAGGATACGGAGATGTTATGGCGACGTACATACGCGAGGTGAAAACACGCTCACGCGTACGTTAAGCCTCAGTACAGTACATTACCTCCATATAGTCATGAGGTCCAGCATAAAATAAGTACAAGAATACCTGCAGAAAGAGGTCAACGATCATAACAGATATGAAAAATAGGGACAAATAAGATAGCAGAAATAAACTATTAAGATACCTATGAATAGGCCAGAGGAGGAATCTCCCATGTGACTCCAAGGCACTCTCGGTACGCGGATCTCCAATCTGGGCACGTAAACCCAGGGTCGTCAGAAAGCGACCTAGTGAGTAGTAAAATGAAGGAGGCAGTAATATATACTATAGTACTACAAGCATGATACTACTATAGATACATGATGGTGTCTACCACATAATAAGCATATCATAAGCGATAGAAATATATAAACATGTAAGCAGTGAAATATACAGACATGTCGTCTTTTAATACCATAACCACCTAACCGGTTATCATTTTTATGAAAAAGGAATTTCTTTTGTTTTGATTAGCTTCATTACTTTGTCTCCAAGACTATGTTTATTACATGATCTTTGTGTACTCTACATCATTTGTTTACTCATGATTTTAATTTCATGAGCTCATCTATGCTTTATAGTTCTTTGAGTGTCAATTTTTGTGTAGTTAACATGTTTTCATGAGATATATATGACTTGTTTCATTTTTAAAGGACTTCGTACTAATTTTCAAAATTATTTTTAAACTAGTCTTTATTCTTCAATTGGTAGTATTTTTAATACATTCTAAAATATTTTCAAACAATATTTTTGAAAACTTCTACCTAGTTGGTTGGGCGGCCATGTCCTGTGTACCTTCATGAGAATATCTTTTTAAACATGTACATGATAGAGTGGTAGTTATAAGTTATACACATACATATCATGAAAATTGATTTCTGTATACTCATACTTGTTTTCTATATATGTATGCATCATATTTCAAAATTAATATTTAAATTAATCATACATACATATATATGAATTTTGTGCTAGATTTACAGTGTTTATTCATATATGTGTAATAGCACAAATTGATTTCATGCTAAACTTGATTTATATTCTTAATGGTAATTGATATCTTTACAAGCTTATGCATAAGTTTTGTTTGGTATTTCAGAAAGGGAAAGAAAAAAAAATCTTGTTTTATCTTTCAATTGTATTTATTTTCAATTAGTATCTTACTCCCACTCATTTTGAAGAAAAATATTTTGTTTTGAAAAATGCTAACATTTTCAATATTGGTATCAATATCCTTCAATTGATTTTATTTTCAAATTGGTATCTATATTGCAAAATGATTTTAGTATTTACCTAAAAAATAATTGATATTATTTCTTTCTATTAGTATCAATTGGTAAAAAGATTATTTTTCTTTCAATTAGTATAAAAATTTGTTTGTTTTGTATCAAAATTTATTTTATGATGTATTACCTATATGTAAGAGGAGCTTAACATCTCCTTTACATATAAATTCATGATGAGTGTGGTATATAAAGAAGAGCTTGACCTCTTTTTTTATATAGTACACGTGTGTAGGGAGAGCTTAACAACTCCGCTTATGCATTGTATATTATGCTTATATGAGTTAAGGTTTAGTCATCTCTTTCTTCATCTAATGCATGTATGCAGGGAAAGCTAACTTGACGTCTCTCCTCTTCATGAATTTATATCGCATATACATTTTTCATGTTTGTTTTTCTTTCACCCCTTTGTTGATGAGTGACAAAAGGGGGAGAAAGATTTGAGTTTATATATGCATGTGTTTTTTTTGTTTATGCATATATGTTTAGGTTTACTGATATATGCATGCTTATTTATGTTTATGCATATAAATATAAATATAAATATAAATATATATATATATATATATATATATATATATATATATATATATATATATATATATATGCATTTGTTTATGCACTTCATTGAATATCTATTTGTTTATTGCTATGCATGAGCTAACGAGGAGCTTTTATGAATCATATCTTTAATCCATGCATATATAACTCTATGAATTTTGTCATCATAAAAAGGGGGAGATTGTTGGCCAAAATGTCCATCACTCTAGTTTTGATGATGACTAACTCAAGTAGATATTGTACTAATGATCTTGTGTTTAATAAGTTTCAGATATTGATCAAGATCTTAGTAGGTGTTTAGCTTCAACAAAGAATTCAAAGTCAAGTTTTGAAGCTATCAAGTGTTGATTCAAGAGCTCGTGTTTCAAGATCGCATATAATACTCAAGAGGAGTCAAGCTCATGGATCGTGTTTGGATCGAGTCGTCTTGGAAATGGAGATCGACAAGAAGACTTCAGTTTAAGTTTGTTTAGTGTTTAGATCTTGTGCAAGGATAGATTACTTTTGATATGCTCAAGTATATACACACACATACACAAGTTCAATAGTTTTGGTTTCGGTTTAACCGTTTCGGATTTTCAAGAATACATATATTGTTTCATAAATAGACAGAATCAAAACAAGTTTACATGATTTATATGTATATTGGATTTCATCCATATACGTTGATGGTATATTGTTTAGAAAAACTTATTTTGATATATCTAGTTCATGGTTTCAAGTTTTATTTTTATCAAAACTTATTTTGGATTTAATGTCAAAAACTAAGATATATCTTTTATATGTGTATTGGATTCTATCCATACATTTTATGCTTCAAATGTGTTTCAATATCTTTTTTTGTATTTATACAAGTTTATAGATAAATCGGTTTTCCATTTCAAAGTTAATTTTTAGAAAATATGATTTTTGGTTTCAAGCTTAAATTTTATACCTCAAAAACAGTTCAACAAGTTTGTGATATGTGTTGATTTTTTGATACACATATTTGTACTTCAAATATTTATAAGAACTTATTTTTGTGAAATTTTATGAAATTTATTTGATTTTTAGGGTGTTTACAAGTCAATATTTAACCCTATAACCTATTCTAAGGCTTCCCTCGATCGGCCAACCAGTCGACCGTAGCTGGGCTCGGTCGACCGAGCGGTCGACCTATGGGCACATCCATGCACAAGCCTTCAGTGGTTGACCGACCCGGCGACCGACTGAGAGACCAGAGGTCTCTGTTGGGCACGGTCGACCGGATGGTCGACCGACCCAGAGAGCAGCGCTCTCTAGTTTGAAGCCCGATTGACTATTCGGTCGACCGACCTAGCTTAGTCATAGGCACGGTCGACTGATCGATCGATCGTTTACCCCAATGGTCAGATTTTTTACCATTGGCAGGTCGACCGCCCGGTCGACTGACAGGCCATCTGGCTTGGATTCTACCCCTAACGACTAATTTTGGCTAGCCCTATATAAAGGGGTCATTGAGGCCAGTTTTAGACAAGATTTTCAAGAACAATTTTTATTTCATCTTCTCAAGTGTTTTTCAGTAAGTTTTTAAAGAAGCTTTTGTGCTCCAAAATCTCTATTTTTATTTGTTTCAAAGTTTTTTGGAAAATCAAAGAAAAACAAATTTTGGGAATTCTAGGTTTGTTATTCATTTTCATATCTATCAAGAAGTTTTTCTCAAGTATTTTCTTTGCGTTTTCTTTCCAAAAATTTTGATTTCTCACATACTTTAGCTATCCAATCCTGAATCTATCTTTAGGATCTTTGTTTTGTGAGAATTGTGTGTGATCTCTTTAGATCACCAAGTGTTGTTTGTGATCATTGGATCACCAAGTTGTAAACTTTTTTTTAATTTTGTGCTTGGCTTTGTGCCTACCCTCTTGTGTGGAGGTGTGAGAGTTGGAGGTGTGAGAGTTGGAGTTGTGTAATCCTTATTTGTATTTGTAATTCCTCAGTGGAGGTACCTTTGTGGAAGGTCCTACGTGGATATAGGAAAATCCTTCTGTGTTAAGGTTGGGACATAAAGTAGTAGCTCGAATCTCGAAACATATCCTCGTGTTTGGGTTTGATCTTCTATCCTCAACTCTCACTCTTTAATATCTTGTATTGTTATTAATTGTTCACGCATATACATTCTTGAAAAAATTTGTGTGCTCACTCTAGTGTTCAACCAAGAGCTATTGAAGCACCTCAACTCGTAATTTAAAGGAATCGTAAGGAGAAGTTCCAAAACCCTTCATGGGAAATTCAGACTCACTCTTGGTTACACTTTGGATGTTTAGCATTAAGTTTAAAATTTCACATTATTTGTCCTAGATTAGCACTACACATATTCACCCCCTCTATGTGTACTCTCAATATTCAACTCCTTTATTAATGGTTGCAAGTAGACGTCGATATTGTGTTTTGGACCAGTAGGACCTTCAATAAGAAGTGATATCATCATATAAGACCGCTGCATGCACAATCCCGAAGGTAGGTTATAAATCATTAAAATGACAGGCCATATACTGTAATTAATATTCATGTTTCAAATGGATTGAACCCGTTAGTTGCCAACCCTAGCCTGACATTACGCGGCTCCAACAAGTACTCCACATGCTTCTTATCGAAATCTTTTCATGCATCTGAATTGGCAGGGTGCCTTTAGATCCCATCGTCATGACGCTCCTCTACATGCCACCTCATGTCCTTTGCGGTGATCTCCACCACATAGAGCCTTTGGAGCCTTGAAATCAAAGGAAAATTGTAGGTCACATAGAGGGAGGTGAATAGATGACAAGCTAATCTAATGCAACACTAATGCATAATTAAAACTAATTATGCAAACTAAAAATTATTAAGCAAACACACAATGTATAACCAAAGAGTATAACCAAATTTTCAGTGAAGGGCTCTGGACTATCTCCTCAAGATTCCTCTAGATAAGAGTTGAGGTGCCACTATGGCTCTCTTGGTTGAATACAAGTGTGAGCAAACAAACACCCCAAGCATATATTTAATAGAGCACAAGATATATCAAGCATATAAAGATAAGCATAATAAGAGCATGCAAGATATAAAACACAAGTAAGAGAGGGAGAGATAAGAAATCGCAAACACGGGAGATTTGTTTCGAGGTTCGAGCACACTTGCTTTACGTCCCCGCCTCAACACTATGAAGGATTTTCACTAAAATCGATCTTGCAAGATCACTCGGTGCCACAACACCTACAACGAGTTCATACTAGAACTTTGAACTCATAAGACCCTCACTTGTTCCAGCAAGAACAACATAATACGAACCCACAAGTTCGCCGATACCGCACCCCTACAACACTCTCCAATACAAGGTGGAACACTTGGTGATCTTTTCTTTTTATCACCAACAAACACTCTCACAAACAAAGCTCATATAAGATAGATAAGACTATGAAAAGCTTAATCTTGTGTGAGAAAATCTTGGATATATTTGGAGGTGGAAAACTCAAGAAAGCTTTTGGTAAAATCAAGAGATTCACTCTTGAAAAACTCTTTTTGATTTGAAAATAAAATCTCTAAGATCTTGTTGAAAAACTTCTGTGGAAGATAGAAAAATAGCTCTAGAAAATACTCCCAAAAATCTTAAACAAAACTGGCCCAAAACACCCCAATTTATAAGCTGCAGAAAACTAGCCGTTATAGGCCAGATTGGCCTATCGGTCGACCGGCAATCAACCACCAACGGTCATATTTCAGACCGTTGGGGTTGCCGGTCGACGCACCCAGGTCTTGACCTGTCGGTTAACCGCTCGGTCGACCGAGGCAAGAACCAGAGAGCACTGCTCTCTTGATCGGTCGACCGCTCGATCGACCGAGGTCAGGATCCAGAGAGCAAGCTCTCTGGATTGGTCGACCGGCCCTCAAGCCAGGATCTGTGTATGTTTTTGTGCACATCGGTCGACCACTCGATCGACCGACCTCTGATTCGGTCGAGCGCTAGGTCGACCGCCATAAGCCCAGGTCAAATTTTAAGGGACTTGAAACTTAATCTTTTAAAACCCATAAAATTTTATTAAACTCCATAAAAATCAGCAAAAATAGGCTCATTGAAATACTTTGAAGTACAAATGTGTGTGAAAAAAATCAGTATATATTACAAACATATTGAACTATTTTTGCGATATAGAAATTTAGTGTAACGCCCCGATCCGGTGGGTACGGAGACGTTACTGCGACGTATATACGAAGGTCGGAAATACCCTAACGTACATACGCTAAGCATCAATACAGGCAGGAATTAGAGTGCGGAAGCACAGTGGTAATATACAATCCAGCAATAATAACAACAGTACAGTTATCACAAGGCATGATATAATAATCTGAAGAATATATGATCACTGAGAAGCACAAAAGCAGGATGTACAATATAAAATACTGGAAAGTACTCACGAGTGGCAAGATGAAAATCTCGCGAGCCGATCAAAAAAAAGGCAGGAAGGAAGAGGGTCCAGATAGGTAACTGCTCACCCACGCTCCCGCTGCGCACTTTGATCAGGTACAGTAAGGCTATGGTCCAGACTCCATGATCTGGACATGAGAATCCAGGGTTGTTAGCAACCCCAGCGAGTACAAAGAATAAAGCCAGATGGCGTGCATAACAGGCACACGTGTACATGATCAAGTGATGTGGTCCAGGCACGCAGGTACAGGAAATGACAAGTAACATAAAGGAAAATGACAGTAAATCCGAGATCAAGTAAATATATGTATATCAATAATTCTGAGCGGGAAAACATGCATGGAAAACGGTATAGAGAGCATAGGTATACATAATCATGCGACAATTATGGCAACATGTGATAAATACACTAAACACGCGATAAATAAGTATGGACATGAAATAAGGCAGTAAGTAAAGTAACTACAGGAAGTCAGTTATATAAGCTCACATTACCGATCGTGAGATTAGTACGTCGAAGGAATAATCCAAACAAGGAAACCCTCATATATATACCCTATACCTCACGTCACTGTAGTCTGAATTTATATAACCTGACTTTTCCTTCACAACAATATAATAATGAAACAATATGGAAGCACAAGTATAAGTGGTGGGCAGTATAGGTCAAGAGTATAGCTGGTCATATATCAGGAGCAGGTCATTATTAATTATTAAGACTCATCTGATTTGTATACATCGGTATGTGTCCTATCCCACATACCTCAACATACAGACCGAGGAGTAAGTTATTGGAAACTGATGAAGATCGATGAATCATGTTTCGGATGGGCCCCGTGCATGCCCGGGACAACGGTCAAGGAGTATCCGGTGCTGAGCCGGAACGTACCGCTAGGTACCGGGACTTATTGTACGCCCGAACAGGAATAGAGTATCGCAGATCCCATAGAAATAGGCCTAGGGCGTGTGCATACCCGGCAGGAATAAACAGGAGTAGGGGTGCCAGCACACCCCACGGAATCCCTGGTGGCCGCCAGGTGATCCCTCAAGTATGTGGCCACGCGCGGCTCGATAAGACCACCATAAACATGATTAATCAGGGCCCATCAGTTTTTCCCAAACCAGGTGTAAGTTGTCCAATTATTATAATTTATCCAGTGATAATGTCCACAGAGTATTCATAGTAAACCCATATTCATGGTTATTATATTACGGGGATCAACAGGAGTATAATATCAGGAGTAATGTCAGGAGCCTCCCCTATTTCAGGGGGTCAAGTATACAGGAGTACAGGAGTCCAGGAGTACCAAATATATGGTAATAAAATAATAATCAAGTCCCCGTAAAAGTGGTAGCCATGAATATGCCACAGGTATTAGGTATGGTAGTGTCCGGTCAGGAGTCATAATGTCAGGTCCAGGTATTTGTACCACATGAAAGCATATCATATACCGTGTGTCAAGAGCAGGTGTCAAGTATGACATATCAAGAATCAGTGTCTAATATCAAGTGATAAGTGTAATAAGACAAGTACCGGGGTCGGGTATCACATGTCATATATAGCATGGCAAGTATCAGTATCAGGTGTCACATATCACATATAGCATGGCAAGTATCAAATATAGCATGAAAGATATCGGTGTCAAATACAGCATGGCAATATCGGTGTCAATTATATCATGGTAAATACCGGTGTGGTATCAAATATAGCATAGCAAATACCGGTGTAACATATCAGTGTCGGTGTTATACATATCAACTCCCACATCATGTATAAAAGCAGGATAACAGTTGTTAGACATGGAACATGGAATATCATAATGATAAAATAGATGCATGTTAAAAAGAACTGTACTCGCCTGAAACCGGGTAAAATACCAGTTAAAATCTGGGAAATCAGTGAACCGTTCAAGTAACCTCAAGCCCACAATACATATATTAAAATATATAATTATAAATATGTATATAAATATTAAAGAGGGAATGAGAGAGAAGAGAGAGGAGAGAGAAACTTGTAGGAAAAAGAGAGGGAAAATGAGGTGTATATTGAAATAAAATAGGGATTTAAAGGAGAGGAGTAGTGATGTAAATAGAGGAAAGTAATTTGAGGAAAGAGGTGGGGGTATTTTAGGAAAGAGGGGAATCTTTTTATTTAGGGAATGAAAAGAGAGAGAATTGAAAGAAAGAAAGAAAGAAAGAAAAAGAAAGAAAGAAAAAAAGAAAAAGAAAAAGGGAAGGCCGCCGGCGGTGGCCGGCGGCCAGGTGGCGGCGGCGGCGGCGGCGGCGGCGGCGGCGCCAGGGAGGCCGCGCGCGCGCAGGTGGGGAGAGGGAGGAGGTGGCTAGTTGTTGTTGTTGTGGTTGTTGTTGTTGTTTTGATGGAGGTGATGGGTGGTGGTGGTGGTGGTTGTGGTGGTGGTGGTGTTTGGTGGTGTTGGGGAGAAAGAGGAGGTGGAGGAGGTGGTGATGGGTTAGTTGGAGGGGAGAATTTGGTGGTGGAGAGGAGGAATTTTGGAGAAGATGAAGGTGGGTGGTGATGGGTTTTGGGTGAAATTGAAGGTGGTGGTGGTGATTTGGGGGTGTTGGGAAGTTGGAGAAGTGTTGTGGGGTGATGGGGTGCGGTGGCGGCGGCTAGGGCGGCGCCGGAGGCGGCGGTGGTGATGGTGGAGCGGCGGCCGAGAGAGGTGCGTGAGTGGGTTGTGAGGAAGAAGATGAAGTTTGGTTTTCTTGCTTTTTTTCCTTTTGATTTTTTGTTGAAGGTAAATGATGTTATGGTTTAATAGATGATGAGGGGAAGGATTTGATAGCTTAGGGGGATGGTAGTAGGGATGGCTATGATTTGATTGTGTCAGGTTGACTTTGAAAAAGGAGAAAGTGAAAAGAAATGGAGAAGAGAAAAAGGAAAAATAATATTATTAAAATCGGGTAAAAATTCGACTGTTTCAGAATCGTTCCGAAAAATTCTCAAAAATAGAAAATAATATTTTAAGATGCTCGGTGAAATCGGATTTGATAAATTCAATGTAGATTTCAAATTAAAAATCTTGGAATCTTCCGGCGGTACTGGTCGACACCAAAACCGGTGGATTTTCGATAAATTCTGAAAAATCTCAAAAATTGAATTTAGATAGAAAATGAAATTTTAAGAAGTAACATGAAAGCCGTTTTTTGAAAATTCAATCCCATTTGAAAATTAAAAATCCGGGAATCAGTCAGCGATGCCGACCGACACCGATTTTGGAGATTTTGCAAATAATTCTGAAAAATTCCAGAAAATCATGAAAAATTTAAAATATTGGAAAACGATATTTGAAACTGAAATCGGTCAAATCGGATTAGTAGAAAGGCCAAATCGAGCGAAGCACTAGGTTCGGGTCCCCGGTTCAGACTAGGGCTGACTCCGAGTCCACGAATCCAAATCCAACACAAAACGATCACACTAATAATCATAAAACAAAAACAAATACAAGATAAATCAAAGAAATATGCTAGAAAATCAGAATACGTATCTACGCACGTATTCCAGGAACGGGGTGTTACATTTAGCCTTAAACTAAAACCCGTATTTTTCAAAATCAACTTTGAAATGAAAGACAGGTTTTTCCCAAAACTTGTTCAAATACAAAAACAACATATTACAACAACTAATCCATTTGTCCCAAGTATTTGGGGTAGGCTACATGAACCAAAAGAGAATTACGCCGAATAAGGCACATGGATCAGCTTTCTCCACTCATTCCTATCGAGCAATATGCCTTCACTAAGACCTTTAGCCTTTATATCTTGTCGTATTACCTCCATCCATGTTTTCTTCGGTCTCTCATGCGCTCTTTTAATTTGCCCTAATTTGATACACTCTACTCGCCAGACTGGCGCATCTGTAGGTCTACATCGCACATGACCAAACCATCGTAGGCAGTTTTCTCTTACATTTTCTTCTATAGTGGCTATGCCTATCTTAGTACGAATATCATGATTTCTCATCTTATCTCTCCTCGAGTTACCATACATCTAATAAAGTATGTGAATCTCTGCTGGACTCATCTTCTGGACATGATATCTCTTTATAGCCCAACATTCTGTGCCATATAACAAATTTGGCCTAATAGCAGTTCGATAAAACTTTTCCTTCAACCATAACGGAATATTATGATCACATTAAACTCCTATTTTGCTCTTTCATTTTAACAAGCCGGCTTGGATCTTATGGTTGACATCACTATTGATCTCCCTATCCTTTTGGATAATAGAAGCCAAGTACTTAAAATGACTGCTCATCAGTATTTCTTGACCATCTAGTGTCACAATACTATAATCCTAGATTTTCTGTTTACTAAATTTATACTCCATATACTCTGTTTTGGTCCTACTTAATCTAAAACCTCAAAATTCTAGAGTTTGCCTCCATAACTCCAATTTTGCATTTACCGCAGCTCTCGTTTCATCGATTAGGACAATATCATCAGCAAATAGCATACACCATAGTATCTCATCCTAAATAGCTCTAGTAAGCTCATCCATCATTATGACAAATAAGAATGAACTCAATATAGATCCTTGATGCAATCCAATTGTGATAAAAAAATCACTTGTTATGCTTCTACAAGTTTTGATATTTGCCACTACTCTATCGTACATATCCCAGATTATATCAATATATTTGATGGGGACTCCCTTTTTCATCAAAGTTCACCATAATATATCTCTTGGCACCTTATCATAAGCTTTTTCTAAATCAATAAAGACCATATACAAATTTCTTTCCTCTCTCAAAATCGCTCTACAAGTTGACGAAGCAAATGAATAGCCTCTGTCGTCGATCGCCCCGGCATGAACCCAAACTGATTCTCTGATATTTTAACATTCTTCCTTAACTTGTGTTGAATTACCCTTTCCCAAAGCTTCATGGTGTGACACATGAGTTTTATTCCACGATAGTTTGAATAACTCTGAATATCACCCTTGTTCTTATAGAGAGGTACTAGGGTACTCTTTCTCCACTCATTTGGCATCTTTTTAGTTAGCTAGATCTTATTAAAGAGGTTTGTCAGCCATCTCACGCTCACCTCTCCTAAGTATCTCCATACCTCAATAGGAATTCCATCAGGGCCAACAGCTTTCCTTGACTTCATCCTCTTCAAGGCCTCTTTAACTTCAGATTCGCTAATTCTGCGCATATAATTACGGTCATATCTTGGCACTGAATGGTAAGATCATCTAAATCTTGAGTAGAACTACCATTGAACAATTTGTCAAAATACTCTCTCCATCTTTCTTTGATTTCTTTATCTCGCACTAAAACTTTCTGATCCTCATCTTTGACACACCTCACATTTCATAAGTCCCTAGTCTTTCTCTCCTTATTCGAGCAATTTATATATATCATTTTCAACCTCTTTGGTATCTAACTTCTCATACACTTCTTTGTACACTTTAGTTCTTGCATTCTGAACAACTTTCTTAGCCTCCTTCTTTGCTAGCTTATACCTCTCAAAACTCACTCCATCACAATTTTTCTTCAAATCTCTATAAGAGTTTTGTTTGATCTTAATGACAGATTTTACCTCTTCATTTCACCATGATGTATCCTTACATGGTGGAACACCACCCGTGACTCACCAAGTACATCTTTAACTGCTCTTTTAATGCAGCGAGTAATTTTGTTCCATGTTGTACTGAGATCATCTTGGGCTTTCCAATCTACTTTATGTACTACTCGATCTACAAAAACTTCTTGGTTACCTTCTTTTAACCGACATCACTTAATCTTAGGATCTAACATACGCTTATACAATAACCTCTATCACTTGCCTAGCTAAAAAAAAATCTATTTGGCTCGCACTTGATCCACTTTTAAAAGTGATAAAGTGAGACTCTCTTTTTAAATCAAGTATTCGCTAAGATCAAATCATAGGACAAAGTAAAATTTAGAATCGAGTTACCTGGTTCATTTCTTTCCCAAAAATTAATTCCTCTATGTACACTATCAAACCCATAACGACTAGTTCCTACATGCCCACTGAGGTCACCGCCTATGAAAAGCTTTTCTCTAATGGGTATGCCTTGCACTATCTCATTTAAATCCTCCTAAAATTTATGCTTACTTGACTCATCAATTCCTACTTGTGGTGCATAGAAACTAATAAAATTAAAAATCTCCCTACCTAAAATAAGTTTAACTAGTAAAATCCTATCACCCTTTCTCCTAACCTCCACACATTCTTAAGCAATTGTTTATCTATGATCACACTCACCCCATTACGATTTCTATCTCTACCAGTATACCAAAGTTTATAGCCCAAGGCTCTATAATTCTAGCTTTTTCACCTACCCACTTAGTTTTCTACACACGCTAAATACTAACATTCTGTCTAATCATAACATCAACTAACTTTGCTAATTTACCTGTAAGAGAACCTATGTTCTATGATGCTAACCTAATCTTATATTTATGAGCTAATTTTTTTACCCTTACCCGCTCATAAAAGTGTGGGGACCTTTGCTCACTTGACGCCTCATCCGGGCGCCGATGTGGCGCGTCGTTTCTGGACGACGACCTAGCAACCCTTACTCACTTTTCACTACACCCGGGCTTCGATGTGGCATGTCGATCAGTAGAAAATGCCCCAATGAAATTTAGTTCTTGGTTTATGTTCATAGTATGTGACAATATTTTACGTTGGCTGTCACAGACCTCCATAATCCTCTTCCTTTATCATGATTTGGAACATGCAGTGAACGGTGCACTGGCGAAGTTACAAAAATAAGATATTAAAACTCATTTGAAGCATAGTGTGTATGAAAATGATCCAATACACATAAAAGATGAAATATTCTTATTTTTGATAAAAGCATCAAACAATGTTTTGATAAATACAAAGCTTAAACACATGATATAAAAACATCAAATAAGTTTTTCTAAACAATATGAAGCATCAATGTGTAAGGATGTAATCCAATACACATATAAACTAAGTAAACTTATTTCGATAAAATCTATTCATGAAACATAAAGATGTATTCTTTGAAGCTCAAAATCAAAACCATAGTTTCTAAAATCAAAACTACTTAACATGAAATATTTTAAAATATTTTGTGTGTGTATATAAGCTTGAGCAATCTACAACTAATCTATCCTTTATATTTTATCTAAAAATAAAAATCTTAACACTTATAAACACTAGACTCAAGTCATGAAAATATTTCCTTGAAAATCTTCTTCTCCATCTTGACTTGATCCAAACTTTGATCCATGAGATAGACTTCTCTTGAGTACTTGATGCGATCTTAATGCGCGAGTTCTTAAATCAATATATGCTAGCTTCAAAACTTGACTTCAAATTTTCTGTTGAAGCTAATTACCGACTAAGATCTTGATTAAATATCTGAAACTAAATAGACATAAGATCATTAGTACTATAACTATATGAGTTAATCATCATCAAAACCAGAGTGATGGGCCTTTGGGCTAACAAAAATGCCTTAGAACTTTTTTAGATACTTTTTTTCTTCTTTTTTCCAATGAAGAAGCCTTACGGGGTTCCATCTAGGCTTATTGCATATCTTGCAAGCATCTAAGTTTCGTCTTGCTTACAGAACAACATGCAATCATTTTTGCACGCATCAATTTTCTTATAATCATAACTCAACGCTCTAATAAGTTTCTTAGTCTCGTAAAATGAGTCTGGTATGTTTATATCAGGGAATGCATTCTTCAGTAAATGTACCGTCTCTCTAAATGTGGCGTCGCTCATCTTACCCCTTGATTTGATGAGGTACAACTCTATTATGAATGACAGTATAGAATAGTTCTTACAGCCTGGATATAGTGGAGCATGCAATTCATTAACCTTCTCACGAAAATCATTAGTCTCCGAAGGAGGAGCATCATTTGGGCCATCGTTGGTCAGAGCACTGGAGCCCTCGTCGATCGGATTATATAAAAGTAAACTTAGAAGTCCGTGATAGTCGACACTATCATAGAAATCATCGCCAGGACCCTGGCCATCACTGTCATTTCTATTGGTAGAGGATATGGTCTTGGTTCATTATGCAAATGCCACCGCTCAAGACGAGCGTAATCTTGATACCACCCCTTAGTTAGTAAATGGAACATCACATTGTTCTTGCAAGCATTTTTTTTGTTTTTACAATCCCTACACGGACAACTTATTTTATTATTAATGGCCGAATGGTGAAAAGCAAATTTGATTGCCAAAAAAAAATACAGAGAGTATGAAAAGTGTATTTGAATAGTTTTAACTTTGAGTTTTTGCAATTTAACCGTGTAGCAAGAGCTAAATGGGTCAATCCACAGGGAGAGATGTGATGGAAGCTTTTCGGTAATATCGTCTTCTTATTATCTTCTCTGTTTAAAGAACTTCGAAAAGAAAGAATTGATTGTATGTGGATAAAGAATTAATCTAAAAGAAAGGTTCACAACTTACTAATAATCAACCACCATACATGCTAATGCTAGATAGAGAATGACTTCACCTTAAATCTTAAACATGATATTCTACCACAAAATCAAGCAAGATCCATAGGAGAGAAACTAAGTTATGATTTGAAACAATACCATCCAAGTTTTAACGTTACAATATCAATGTTGTCAATCAAGTATAAAGTAAGAAAAGATCATTAGAAAGTGCAAGCAAACCTTAACCCTATTTGAAATAACACTAATCAAAGTTTAACATTAAAATAACAAGATCTTCATCAAGCATAGATTAAGAAAAATAATTAAAAAATATTAGCAAATATTTGACCTAGTTGCTTATCCTAATGTGTCTTCAAGAATAAAGATTAGAGTAGGCATGCATATGATTTAATCTGCTTATCTACTAGATGTCATATGCAATGGTGGTGATGACTTAGCAAGCTAAAAGAAAAGATATAGCTACTCATGGTAAACATGGCAAGTAAAAAAAGAAAGAAATAAAGAAAATAAAGAAAAAGCTAAATTAAAAACAAACAAAGATATGAGAAAGGTAGAACCTATTTATTGATAGTCACGATCAATTACAAGAGTTATCTTCCTCCTCGTAAAAAAATTTACATAAAAATTTGGAAAGAAAATAGATCTAAGAAAACCTTAATTTTGATCTCTGATGTGAGATGCAACATATGTTTCTCTTCAGGGGTATTTATAAGAGATTTGAGATCTAGAGGCTCACACAAATACTGCCCCTCAACTGACATGCCAACCGCCAGGATAAGGCCGCGAAAACGCGTCTTTTGTCGCGTTTTCGCGACAAAGTTAGGGAACTGGGTCACGCACTTTGGTGCATGGCTTTTTCTGGTCTGTCCATCTGGTGATCTATCCTCAGAATCTTCTGCTAATCTTTGAATTTTGAAATACGACGATCTCTTAAATAACTTGGAGATCAAGTTATCTCTAAATCCAAATTAAATTCATCTTTTCTCCCCTTTATCTTCATCTTGTGGTGTAAGCAACCAGATTTAAATAGAAGTCCACCTCTACCTTTAATTGGGATGAGGATTCATCTTATTTTATCCTTCTCCTCTTCTAGATTTTAAATTAAATTAATTTAAAATCCAAATTTAAATAGGAGAGAAAAGATGCTCCTTTATCTTCCTAATCAATCTTAATTTTCATAATATTGGTGGGCTTTTGGGATTCTTTTGGGCTTTCTCTTGGATTATGGAGACTTGCACATTACTAAACAATAAATGAATTAAATAGTAGTATTTTATTAATATTAAGCATGAAAATGTGAATGAAAATATCCATTATTGATTGCCAATCACACCCCACTCCTATCTTTTTGTTCGTCCTCGAGTAATATAAAAAAGAAAAATCTGAACTAATCTAACCTAACTCACTTTTATAGGAATTACGATTACACTTAGCATTTACAACAAGCCGTTAAACCTTTATGTTACCTCTAGAGGATCAGTGTTGTCTCGTGAGAGTTTTCAGTGAATTACACCCGCAAAATTCATAAAGAAAGAAAAACAAAATGTTAGTATTTCGAAATTCATTTTTGAAAGAGAAGAATATTTGAAATATTTTTTTATAAAATAAAGTAATCTTTAAGTCTTAGGATTATCAAATTATTCATTTCTATACTTAATCTTGATGTAAAAATTTTATTATCAATTTAGACTAGGATTAAAACTGAATTTTTCACTTAGTCCATTGTTTTACCCTCAGTTATATGCATCTTTATGATCATGAATTTTTAGGCTTAGGATTCTTCAACTTCAACTCTTATAACTTGTATATTAATATATATATATATATATATATATATATATATATATATATATATATATATATATATATATATATATATATATATATATATATAATATTTTTTATGTAGAAGTTCGAAGTATTGCTACTTCATTGTCCTTTAAGCACTTCTTCTTTTTTAAATAATATGTATAACTCATCTAAATTTTTTTTGTCTAAGTATCAAGGCTTCTTGAGGCCCTGATACCTAACTAATTGATTATTAGATGTGTTAATACATATATGATATGTATATATTTTTTAATTTTTTTTAAACTTATCTAATTACCTTTCCCGTAAATATCAAGGCTTTCTTAGGCAAAAGCACCTAGCTAATAAATAATTAGATTTGTTTATTTTATATATATTTTCTAAGACACAAGAGTCTTTATTTTGATTCCTAAGTGTGTAAATGTATAAAGCATGCATATTTCATCAAGGTAAAAATATCAAGACTAAATTACTTTTTCAATTTTTCCTCCTAATTCTAAAAATCAAACAAATGATCTTATTTTGACCAAGTGTTAAGAAATCCTAATTATGATTTTCCTATTTCTTAAAATTAACTTAATTTCTTTCAAAAATAAATCAAAATATTGTTTTCTTTTTCAAAAGGTTTTTGAAAGAAAACAATTATTATTATTTTTATTAGTAAACCTACCTACATTAATATGCTAGTAAACTCTCTCACACACCTATCTCATGAATTGTCCTCAATATGTGAATGAAGTGCATGAATGCATGAAAAGGAAGAAATGGAAGGGAAAATGTAACCTCGAGGTGGTGGTTCCAGTGGTGGTCGGATTGAGCCAAATGTTGCTACCCATTCTAAATCTTATGGATCATCAAGGAACCTACCTTTTATGACCTCTTTCTGATGCACATTGTTATTATCCCCCAAATGTATAGGTCATGCAAGACCCTAACATTGAAACTATCTTGGTTGTATGACCTATCTTGGAATACCATCTCAGGGTCATCATTGTCTACACCTTGGTCCAACAATTGAATTTGACTTAATGAATCGATTGATTGGGCTCAAGAATGATAGGCTCGGGAACTAATACTGGCTCAGGAAAATTAATTTTAGGTTCGAGAGTTGGGTTTTTTTCAAGAGTGGGCTCCAAATCAAAGAACTTAAGTTCGTATTTATGATCCATGAAATGAATGTGACTATCCAAACTAGGCGATCCAATTTCATAATATATAAGTACTGAAATTAATGTTGGCTCGAGTAGGTTAAAATTGGGTAAAGACGCCTGAGTCAACATAAATTCAAAGTGTGAAATTAAATCACAAAGTTTAGGATTTGGTTCGCATTCATAATCAAGTTCAATCTCATTGAAATTAAAACTTGCCAATTTATCCAAGGATTGGGATTGATCAAGTTCACATTGGTGCGATGAAGTTGAATATTGATCAAGATCTTCAAGACATCATGATTCGTAGGTCTCGTTCATAGGGCTAGGTGAATCAAAAATGGTCAAAAAGGCGTTAGGCAAAGTTTCCTCAATCCTAACGTTTCCACTATCTTCCAAACAAATCAGTTGTGCTTCTAACCTATCGAGATATTGGATGTAATCATTTTGATTTTGAATCATGTATAGATTTAGGTTTGAGACCTTTAAATAGATCGTGAGTCTTCCAATTTATGAATTCGTCGCTCGAACTCTTCTAAGACTTTTATCTGCTTTTTTCCAATCAAATTGTTCTTCTATAGGTTTGAAAAAAGGGGTATATAAAGATGATTGTTGAAAAGGTGGTTGACAATGTTGTTCGGGGGTATTGAATCCCCATTCACTCTGTGAAGAGTGATGATGACTGTTCTAGTCTTATTCATAATATGGAGACTGGGGTATATATTGATTTTGATAAGACCAATCAGACATGCTTGGTTGGTTAACATTATTATATGCCGGTTGGTAATATCTGGGTCAAAAGAGGTTGGGTATAATATGGTTTATCATTAAAATGAAAAAAATATTATAATAAGCCATAAAAAAAAAACAAACAAACAAATAAACAAAAGAGAAAAAACTAGCCTAAGTTTAGGTAGACCTGAGACCTAGACAACTTCTAACTTTAAATTATCCGCGGGAGATATATTGCCGAATTGGACTAGAAGTTAATTGGCCAGGTAGGTGGCAAGATCGGTGGGAGGTATCCGTCAAAGACGGACCTAATAATACCAAACCACCAACCTTCAATGTTTCACCTCTCAATCCCCTACCTAGTCACTGATTTGACAAGAGTCAAATTCGAACAACTTCCTCCTTAGGTCAATCTCCTAGTGAGTCCAAGAAGTTCTTAAGGCCAACGTCTATTCAAATTTTAAATTTAGGCTTATTCTCTATACAAAAATGACACTTGGGAACTCACAGTGTTGCCCAAAGGAAAGAAGGCAATTGGCTGTAAGTGGGTGTACGCAGAGAAACAAGGATTTCTCAAAGAAGATATGGTGCGCTATAAAGCTAGATTGGTAGCAAAAGACTATGCACAAAGAGAAGGAATTGACTACAACGAGGTATTTTCTCCTGTTGTAAAGCATTTTTCAATTCGCATCCTATTGACTCTGGTAGCACAGTACGAGTTGGACCTTGATCAACTCGATGTAAAGACCGCTTTTCTCTATGATGATCTGGATGAAGAGATCTATATGTCTCAGCCGACGGGATTCAAAACTGTAGAAAAAGAAATTATGGTGTGCAAGCTGAAGAAATCGCTGTATGGATTAAAATAATCTCCTAGACAATGGTACAAGCGTTTCGACAGCTTCATCAGAGAAAAGAGGTACACACGTAGCCATTATGACCCATGTGTGTATTACAACAAGCTACCTACAGGAGAGTATATCTATCTACTATTATATGTAGATGATATGCTTATTGCTTCAAAAATTAGATCCGCAATTGATGACCTGAAAAAGGACTTATCTTCTGAGTTTGAGATGAAAAATCTTGGTGAAGCAAAGAGGTGTTAGGCATAGAAATTGAACAAGACCGAAGGAGTGGCAAGGTGAGCTTGACACAAAAAGGGTACTTGCAAAAGGTACTTCAGAAGTTTAACATCGACAAGCAATACGAAATCTGTAAGTACACCACTAGCTCATCATTTCAAGTTAAAGGTCACTATGTCTCCAAAAACTATTGAAGAACGTTAGTACATGACTCACGTGCCATATGCTAGAGCAGTTGGTAGTCTGATGTATGCAATGGTGTGCACACGACCAGATTTGTCACAAGTTGTCTCCATGATTAGTAGATACATGCATGATCCTGGAAAGGGTATTTAGGAGACAGTGAAGTGGATTCTACGGTACATTAAAGGTACCATAGATGTTGGATTGGATTCGAGAAGGATTCTACTGGGAAGCAGGAATGTATCGGATATGTTGACTCCGATTATGCAGGAGACCTTGATAAACGCTAGTCCACAACGAGATATGTATTTACATTATCTCAAACACCGGTCAGTTGGCGCTCTATTCTACAGTCTACCGTCGCATTGTCTAATACAGAGGCTGAGTACATGGCCATAACAGAGGCTATGAAGGAGGCAATATGGCTTCAAGGGTTGCTCGATGACTTGGGGATTGAACAGGATCTGCTGAAGATCAATTGTGATAGTATGAGTGCTATCTATTTAGCAAAGAATTAGGTGTATCATGTAAGGACGAAGCACATAGATGTTAGGTTCCACTTTACTCGGGAGATTCTTGATGATGGTGATATTGAGTTACTGAAGATTCACATAAAGGAGAATCCCGCCGATATGCTTACCAAGGTGGTGTTAGGAGTAAAATTTACACATTATAAAGCTTTGCTCCATATCCTTCCTGTCGCATGAGCTTGTTAGAGCTCATTTAGATGAACTCCGGATGGCTTGATTCCTTGGGCAGGGTACGTAGGCAGCCACACTGGTGCAGCCACTTTCGAGTCGACAGATTCTATGCAAATATCGGCTCAGATTTGCGAAATCTTCACCGAGTTGGAGAATTGTCGGAAGAGAGATACCATCAGAGCCAAAGACGAAGAAAGACCGACAGCCGTTACCGGTCGACCGACCGGTCGACCAGTGTGCACCAACGTGCACAGGCAATAACGGTCGACCGCCCGGTCGACCGCACGGTCGACTGACTGACATAACTTTGCTCTCGGGTTGGAGCGGTCGCTCGGTCGACCGGGACTTGGCTCGGTCGACCGGCAAGTCGACCGAAAGACGGATCCTTCCAGATTTCGGATTTCTTTTCTGAATTGGAAACGAGTCCAATTGAGGTTTCCAATTCTTCTGGGTCTCCTTGGCTATAAATAAAGTGGCAGAGTCCTCTTCATATGTATGCATGAAATTGTATTGGTTATTGAATCAATAAAGCACTCTCTTTCTTGCCCCGAGGACGTAGGCAAATTGCCGAACCTCGTTAAATCTTGTGTTTTGCTTTCTTCTTATTGTTTCCTTATTCTTGTTATTGGGTGGTGCTTCTCTACTGCATCTGTGACTGAAGGGTTCCTCATTGATTATTGATCTGCGTGCAACAATATTATTACTGATAAAGGTGAGATTTTTGCTGGAAGTATTTTTAACGTTTTGAAGCATATTTAAATCTAATGCATTTCTGATGCAATTCTGGTTTTGTTTTGATCTTATGTAGGAGGCTCTTGCTGCTGTTTTTTCAGTTTTTTTGGTTGCCAGGTTTGTGGTAGCTTCTTTGAATGGTGGTTAGTGCGAGAGAGAGACGCATAAGCAATTTGGCTTCAGTTTGCTGGTTCCTTTTTGAAATAAGAATTGAGACATGAATCCAGTGATATCCTGATACTTGTGATTCTATATGGGTCTTCTGAAATATGCATCATGCTTGCGATACATGGATTCTATACTCGTGTTACATGAAATATTTTTTAAAGAAGAATTGGGAAATGTATCCTGAGATACTTGTGATTCTATATGTATCCTGCTATGTCTGAAATGTTCTGTTCAATATGGGTCTTAAAAAAGATGTTATTTCTGAAATATCATGTTATGTATCCTGTTCAATATCCCGCTATTTCTGGAATACTTGTGATACACATAACTAATGGGGAAATAATCCAAGCAAGCTCGTGCATAGAATTCATTGGTTGTGGTTGAAGGACTGCAAAAGAAGAACCCAACATGTAACTTAAAGAACGAGACCATAAATGAGTTTTACATCTTAGTTTTTTTTTTTTTTCATTTGTTAATAGTTCAGTGATCAACGCCAATCACAAGTGAGTGGTGTTATGCAATAATCCTCCAAGAAAACACCCAAACATTGTGGCAAATGCAAGATAGAGGGTAATAAAAGCCAATGAAAACCTGGTAATTAAAAGCCAATCATGTCATTAATTTGATACCATACTCACTTAAGCACAATTCTTTTGCTAAGAAGGCAAACATCTTGTGTACAAATGAACTCAGAATCACATTGCAGTCCAGATTGAAGACATATTTTCAACCCGGGGAAGAAGAAAAACAAGTTAAAGAGATTACTATTTAGACATGAGGATAATTACAACCGAAGATCAATAAAAGATATTACATTAGACAAGGAAGCAATGTGCATCACTTTTCCCTATGAATACCTGAGCACCATGCCCAACGCAACCCATCTCTGCTAGTCCGTTACTTGTGTGGGTGTCTCTATGGCATTTCTTCGAACATCTTCAGTGCATTGCATAGCTGAATCTGCCTTGGCTCTTGCTGCAGTTGCTGAGAATGAGATGCATTTGAACAACCGTTACAAGGATTTTTCCAAACCCACTATATCACCATACAACCCATTCACAAATAGTTCATCAATGCCCCAACCTGGTCCATCCCGCACCAAGCTCCCTTCCCGGCAATGTCGAAGCGCGAGCACGAAGGAGAGGGGATCACCTGGCAATGTCGCGAGCAAGAAGAGGAGGGGATCACCATGGTCCCAGTCCTCATGAGTGTTGATATTCCGAAAAGACGAGCTCCTAGACAACACTTCAACCGGTCTGAACGATGTCTCACTTTTCGACACTTCTAAAAGACAAGTTGCAGATAAGCTGAGGACCAGCTCCTGGCCATCTCCAAGGGACAATACAGTGACTTGGACTCAACTGATCCAGTTAAGCAGACAATAGGCCCAATGTTGCTTATGAAATTAAGTTAGCTAAACACTTAGCTCCTCTTGAACCCCAAAGGCTAGTTTTGCATGAAGCTTTTGTATAGCTCCATAGTGGGCTTACTTCTAGCTTCACATGAAGCTCTTCATAGCTCCACAGAGGGATTCACTTTTAGCTTGGCTTGAAGCTTAGTGATAGCTTCACCTGAAGCTTTGTGTTAGCTTCGCCTGAAGCACTGTGATAGCTTCGCTTGAAGCTTTACTCAGCTCCGCTGTAGGTTTTTCAGACCATTAATTGATCAAATCAGTTAGTGGGTTATCCCCACTACTTTAGTGGGGTTAATGTCACTTTAAGTAGACGTCTATACTTACCAACTTTGTCCCACATTAAGTGAAGACATCCAAGCCAAACGGCTGTCATACGTTCGCGAGAGCCTATCTAGCTTCACGCGAGGCTTGCATTTAGCTTTGCATGAAGCTTTCTAGCCTCGCGCAGAGCCTAGCGTTTCGGGGCTGAATTTTTTTGGTTGGATAGGATGATAATTTTAGAGAGGCGAAAAGTTTAGAGAGGTTGAATTCTTGAGCTTTGGCAAATAAGAGACCATTCTCTAATTTTCAAGCTTTCAGGCACCTAGTTATCTAACTCAAGATGCTAATTCCTTACGATCTTCCGTTCTTGAAGGAATTTCTAGAACTAGGCGAGAAAGAAACTCCCAAGTAGTAGGGCTCGAAGACTGAGATGCTCGCATCGTCAACGAGACAAATTGATCGCGTGCTAATCATACTCACACCAGCACACTTCTCCAGAAATCTCAGAAGAGAGTACTTGTAATTTTATTTTTTTACTTATAATTTCTCTTCAAATTTTTTTTAGTGTTCTCCTTTCAAATCAATGAAAAACAATGAGGATTGAGATCATGATCGTAGTCCTAAAAGAGGATGGTCGAAATCCTAATAAAAAGAACTATGTCATGATCGCAATCTTTTAAAGACTCAGAAACAAGGCATGTATGTGAGGACTGCGATCATGATCGCAGTCCTCATAAATAGTGCATTTTGTGAGGACTGAGACCATGGTCCCAGTCCTCAGAAATTAATCGAAGTCCTCAGAAATAAGGCCGCGATCATTTTGTGAGAACTGCGATAGTCACAGTCCTCAGAAATAATGTATTTTTGTGAGCACTGCGATCATAGTCGCAGTCCTCTATACTGTATCATTTTATGAGGATTGCGATTATAGTCGCAATCATTAGAAATAGGGCATTTTCGAAGCAGCCCGCTTTTTTGAAGTGACTACTTAGAGGCATTTTCGTCTTTCACCGCCGATGAGCACTTCAGCGCTTGACACGTGGGCACACATTCTTACTTTAAAAAAGGAGGTGGCTGAATAGAAAAAATTATGCGAGTGAGTTTTATTCTAATTACGATTTGACTTAGATGGTTAAAACGAAATCCCCCTATTTTAATTTTTATATTTTACATTTTACATTCTGATTTTGTGTCATTTTCTAAATTCTTTTCTTTTCCTTTTTTAAGATATTTCATATTTATTCTATCCTGCTTTTCTCTTTTCTTTATTTTTCATTAAACTTAAATTTAATTTTCGTAACTTTTCCATTCTACTTTTCGAAATTTGTTTACTTATTTTTGTCTTAGGTTTTTAACAATTCTTTTCTTTCAATTTTTCCAAGTTTTCATTTTTTTTCCTTTCCAGATTATATTCAGCTTTATTGTTCTTTTTTTCTTTCTTTTGAATTTTATTTTAATTTTTCAAGATTCTTTTTCTTTTTTTACTTTTTTATGTTCGTTTAGGTACTTTTTTCGATCAATTTTTTTAATTTTTTAAAGTTTTTGAATATGTTCAACTTTTATGTATTCTGATTGCTAATTTCTTTTCTACTTATTTCTTTTCTTTTTCTTTCTAACTTTTTAACAATTATTATTTTCTTTTTCTTCCATTTTTCTTGTTTATGATTTGTTCTACTTTTTACTTTTTAACTTTTTTATTTTTTTCTTTCTTTCACTTATTATTTTTACTTTATTTTCTCCTCTGTTTTTTCTTTTCTAGGTATTTTTAAATTTGCAGTTTTTTTTTCTTTTATTCTTTGATCAGTCTTTTGTTACCTTCTAGCTTTATTTTTTACTTTTTTTAGTATGTTTTGATTTTTTTTTATTCATATTCTTTCTTGTCATTTCAAATTTTAATTTACATATTTTTTAAAATTATTTCTTTGATTTTTTGTCTACATATTTTACATTTCTTTTTTCAATTCTCTCTTTCTTTTTTCATTTTTTCTTTTTTATTCTAAAGTTTCTTATTTTCATTTGTATTTTAATATTTATTAATTTTTTAGATATTATTACTTCTTTTTGTTTCTTTTTTTCTAAAATTTTTATTTTACTTTTTTACTTCTGATATTTTTATTTTGATTATATTATATTTTTAAACTCTTTATTTTCTTTTTGTAGATTTTTTGTCATTTATGAAAATAGTTACATCTTATGTTAATAAATAAATTATATACGAATCCGAGTTTTTGATGATGAAAAACTAATCAATTTATTACTAACCATGGTGTTTAGTGATGTGTCTTATAAGATAGGTAAAAACACTCATTTTGGAGGGTGGATGGAAATAGTCACAGTGCTAAATCAATATGGAGGCGATTGTATACAAGGCTACAAGATCTTAATCAAGTTACATCAAGTTTCAAATCAACCTATATCAACAACCAAGATGAAAAGGAGTAAAAATCAAGAGTAAAATTTTTATATTCTCTAGATTTTTAATGTAAAATATTTTGATGAACTTATCTTTAGCACATTAGATTATCTTAGTTTAAAACATTCAAATTTCCTTTAGATTGATTCTAGAGCTTATCTGTAGCTATTTCCCATTTTCTAGAATTTTCTTTTATTTTTCTCAAATTTTTTTGTTGATCCTCCCATGCTAAAAATCACTTTTTCCACAGCCTTACTTTTATGCTTACCAGAGCTTATCCTAATTTTTATTTTTAAATGGTTGCTGGAAAAGTGTGTGTTGTTTACTAAATTTTCTATCATTAATCTTGCTGACAATGAGACAAAACCGTGCCTTTAAATTTCAAAATCCTTATCCTTTGCCATTTAGCTTTTCACACCCATGTGGGCTTGTCCCTTTCATGTGTCAACTTGTTTAGTTTGACTGGAACGCCCAGCTATTGAGTATTCTTGATAAAGACACATGGCTCTGGGGTTGTTTATTTTAAAAACCAAATCACTTCTTTTTTCCTTCTCTCTATCCGTTGCAATTTATATAGTTTTGCCTCCTCTTATCTCTTCGAGGCTGTTTATTGCCCAGATCTCTCTGACTTTGGGTCTGTTTGGTTGTCGTAACTGGCCGTAATTCGTAGTTGTAATTGATAAAGTCTTTTACAATTGTAAATGAGTTACATGTATGTAAATTTACGGTGTTTGGTTGGTAATATAAAATTGTAAAGTGGGAAAGTGTATTGTACTTTACGGTGTTTGGTTGTCGTAATGTATAAGTCGTAAGTGAAAAAGTTGATCACAAAATTAACTATTTGGTGATTTTAAAAGTTTTAATACTGCAAATAAATATTAAAAAAGTTAAATATTAAAAAAAATTAATATTAATATAAAAAAATATTACAAATTTGTATGACCACAAAATTAACTGTAACTGGGCTGTAAGTGAGTGGTAACTGGGTTGCAAGTGAGTGTTAGTTGAGTTACGTAAGTCTTTTACGAATTACGGTCCAAACAAACGCCGTAGTTGTAACTGGGTAGTAAGTCATTTACGAATTACGGAGTTTTACGCGGAACAAACGGCCCCTTTGTTGCAATAAACTCATTGCAGCTGGTGGTTTGTTGTGCAGAATATTTTGCCCGTTGTGATTAACGGATAAATCATGTATTAAACTCTATCTCTGATGAATACAAAAGATATATAACAACGAACAACAACAGCTTACGTTTTTAAGAGATCAAAGATTAGAATTTTGATATTATTCAGGAGAGAAAAACCTACAACATTCAATACTTTTAAATTCATTAAAGATAGAAAAGCCCATAGCATTCTGTACGCGTCAGAAAAATCACAATTGCAAAATTCTTTTGATTGAATAGAAGATTACAATGGATACAATCCGATTACAAAAGAGAGGAAATCTCAGGGTGGATTCTCCTCTTTATTTAAAACTGGGTTCTTCACGTGGCGGTGGAGAGCGAGTCTTGTTCTCCGTTGACCGGCCGAACGTCAAGTTTCTCTTCTGGATCCTCTCTTTGGATCTACTGGTGGAGTAGCACAGCTCCTATCAGTAATGGAATCTCAAAGAGATTTAAAGAACTTGAACTTAGCAAGTTAACAAAAAGAGTTGAACTCTTCTCAGGTTACAAGAGCTTCGAGGCCGAACTCTGCTGAGGTAGCTCTCCTCCTCTGCCCATGACTTCTTGGATTCCTCCATCAGGACTCTCCTCCTGAGCCCTTTTAGAAGAGGTCCCCTCCCCCTGGGTGCCTCTTTTTTTAGAGTTGTCTCCTTCCAATCCCTCCGGGTCCCCTCTCTTCTCTAACTATTCGTAGCTATTTTTAGAGGAATTGGGGTGTAACCAACCCTTTAAATCTTTCCATAATGAGAAGTTATTCCCCATTATGTGGAGAGAAAATTGGAGTGTAACTGCCCCCCTAAAACTCTCCATAATGGGAGGAGTGTAACCAACTCCTTAAATCTCTACATAATGGGAAGTTATTTCCCATTATGTGGAGAGAAAATAGGGTGTAACTGACCAAATTTGTATCTGTCAGTTATAGCAGAAATGCGGGTCTCGCGCTGGACACGGATTTTACTTTGATATTGAGACGCGGAGCTCACATGCTCGCGTCTGTGTTGGAACGCGGAGCTGCTCAAGCTCGCGTTTGAGTTGAAACGCGGCCTCCGCGTCTAACGACCTCCCGTCTGACAAAAGATGTGAGGTTCGCGTCTGGCGACCTCCGCGTCTGACAATGGATGCGAGGTCCGCGTCGGCGACCTCCGCGTCTGAGATTGAAATACGACCTCCGCGTCTGACGACCTCCGCGTCTGACAAAGGATGCGAGGTTAGCGTCTGGCGACCTCCGCGTCAGAGGCTGGAACGCGGGGTCCGCATCTGGCATTGGAACGCGACCTCCGCGTCAGAGGCTGAAACGCGGGGTCTGCATCTGGGAGATTCGCGTCTGAGGCTTTGTCCGTAGTAATTTTTTTTGATAGCCTACAGAACCCCCTCCAAAGTTTTCGAAACTCCGTGGTTGACTGAGACGGATTTCGAAATACTTTGGATTTCGGTTGAATCTAGACTTTCTATAATCGGACTGACATTCTTCTGAGATCTTGATCTTATCTGGATTCTGGTCTTTGTGAGTATACTATTGAACTTCTTGAAGCCTCCAAGAAAGATCGTTGTAACTTGATTGACAGTATATTGTTGAACCGGTAGAGTTGTCAATTGCCTTTGCCACTATACTGTTGAACTGATTGCAGTCGCAGAGACATACTCTTTGTATTGGGGGAGGGAGAGAGAGGATGCAACTCTCACAGACGCGGTTCTGGTACACTGATCAAGTGGAGACGCGAACTTCACCAAAGTTGAGATGCGATTCTCAATTGTTGTAGAGATGTGGCTCTCAATTTTTGTAGAGACACAGCCTTTACTTGTTGTTGAGACGCAACTCTTAAGTTCATTGAGACGCGGCTCTATACTTGAGACGCGAAGGTCACGCTCAAAATTCTTTGAAAGAGTTTTAATTGCCAGAGGTGTGATATTAACTTAGCAAATTAAATAACTCTACGGGGAAATTTGAGAAGGTTACTGTCAGAGGTGTGATGTTAACTTGACAGTGAGATCTGGACTTGTATTTTGAACAAGTTTTGTGGGCTTGCTATTCTATTGATGAGAATAACAAGTAGAGTTTGATCCGCTGGGGATTATGCCAAAGTCTATTGTCAGAGGTTTAGTGTTAACATGACTAGAACTCTGCTGGGAATGAAAGTTTGCTGTTAGAGGTGTGATATTAACATAACAACAATTAATTTTGCGATTTACGTAATTTAAGTGGACCTGTCATTCTATTGAAAAGAATGACAAGTGGGATTGGATTTGTTGAAGATCCAAGGAGATTTTTACCGTCAGAGGTGTAATGTTAACGTGACGGGTTTGGGTTTGCAATTTGAGCAAATTGAATTGTCAGAGGTGTGATATTAACTTGATAAAGATGTGTGCTAGAGGAGTGATATTAACTTAGCACCACGAAAGTCTCATTTCACTGAGAAAATTGAGATAATATCATTGTCATAGGTGGTGTTAAACTTGACAGTAGAGGTAATGCTAGAGGTGTGATGTTAAACTTAGCATTGGTCATCTCGATTCCGATACGGAAGTTCGAGGGAAAGTCATTGTCATAGGTGTATTGTTGAACTTAACAATGAATTGGATGCTAGAGGTGTGATATTAAACTTAGCATCGCTCGTCTCAGCTTCGATATGAAAGCCTGAGGAAAGTGACTGTCAGAGGTTTAATATTGAACTTGGCAGCAATTTAATCACTGTTAGAGGTGTAATGTTTAACATAACAGTAGTTTGTCAGAGGTGTAATGTTAACATGACAGTAGTTGGTTTGCGATATGAGCAATTTTGAGGACTTGTCATTCTATTGATGAGAATTGACAAGTGGAGTTTGGAATGTCAGAGGTGTAGTGTTAACTTGACCGGGATTTGTCTACTGTTAGAGGTGTGATTTTGAACATAACAATATTTTGAGTGGACTTGTCGTTCTATTGAAGAGAATGACAAGTTGAAATTTTACCCCGAGGAAACATTAAAGCCTTACTGTCAGAGGTGTGATATTAACATGACAGGTTCGATTTATAATTTATTCCACTGGGGAAATTGAGGGAAATCACTGTTAGGGGTTTAATGTTAACTTAACAGTGAATATGCCAGAGGTATAATGTTAACTTGGTATGTTTGATCTGTGATTATTTCACTGGGGAAATAGGCACAGGCTTTTTGTGGTCCTACCATTCCATGGATGGGAATGGTAAGGGATTTTGGAGGGAATTTTAGAGAATAAGTTGTCAGAGGTAACTGTTAACATGACAAATATTGATTTCCTTAGAAAATAAAGATTTACTGTTAGAGGTGTAATGTTTAACATAACGGTAATGGGATTTTGCGATTTAAGCAATTTAAGTGGACCTGTCATTCTATTGAAGAGAATGACAAGTAAGACTAGACCCGTCGGGGATCTAAATATTTCTTTACCGTCAGAGGTGTGATATTAACTTAACGGATAGATTGAATCTTGTCAGAGGTGTGATATTAACTTGATAAGGATGTGAGCTAGAGGTGTACTGTTAACTTAGCTCTATAAGAACTTCAGTTTCATTGGGGAGACTGAAGATATCACTGTCATAGGTGGTGTTAAACTTAACAGTGGAGGTAATGCTAGAGGTGTGATGTTTAAACTTAGCATTGGTCATCTCAATTTCGATACGGAAGTTCGAGGGAAGTCATTGTCATAGGTGTATTGTTGAACTTAATAATGAATTGGATGCTAGAGGTGTGATATTAAACTTAGCATCGCTCGTCTCAGCTTCGATATGAAAGCCTGAGGAAAAGTGACTGTCAGAGGTTTAATATTGAACTTGGCAGCAATTTAATCACTGTTAGAGGTGTAATGTTTAACATAACAGTAGTTTGTCAGAGGTGTAATGTTAACATGACAGTAGTTGGTTTGCGATATGAGCAATTTTGAGGACTTGTCATTCTATTGATGAGAATTGACAAGTGGAGTTTGAAATGTCAGAGGTGTAGTGTTAACTTGACAATCATTGATTTGCGATATGAGCAATTTTGAGGACTTGTCATTCTATTAATGAGAATTGACAAGTGAAATTTGGAATATCAGAGGTGTAGTATTAACTTGACAATTTGGTTGATTTGTGACTCCATATACAGGAGCGACAAGTGAAGCTTGTACTCGCTGGGGAGTATTGAAACTTTCCATTGTCAGGGGTTTAATATTAAACTTAACAATGATTGTGTTTGTGGACCTACCACTCTATGGAAGAGAATTGGTAGGGGATTTTTGTGAAAAATAAAATGAACTGTCAGAGGTTTAGTATTAACGTGACAATCATTAATTTCCTAGAGGTATTAACTTGACAGAATTCACTAGGGATTGAAAAATCTGGTTTGTCAGCGGTTTATTGTTAACATGACAAATCCCAGTTCATTTCATTAGGGAGATGAACACAAGTATTTTTGTGGCCCTACCATTCTATGGATGAGAATTGGTAGGAGATTTTGGAGGAGAGGATGGGACCAAGTCCCTCAAGGTTTTTAGCAAACCTTCTACTCAGGCTCGTGTTTTCACGTCAGAGAAAGGACGTGAGGTCCGCATCTGGCGACTTCCATGTTTGATTAAGAAAGGACGCGAGGTCTGCATTTGTCGACCTCCGCGTCTGACATTGGAACGCGAGGTCTGCGTCTGGTGACCTCTGCGTTTGACTGAGAAAGGATGCGAGGTCCACGTCTGGAAGCGAGGTCTGCGTCTGGCGACTTTCGCGTTTGACTGAGAAAGGACGCAAGGTCTGCATCAGGTGATCTCTGCGTCTGACATTGGAACGCGAGGTCTGCGTCTCTTGGAGGAGTTTGAGTTTGAAGCCTTACAGGCTAAAAACTGACAGCTCAGTCATCTGAAAGTTGCAGTGACAATCAAAAAGAACCGTCGAGATGAACTGCTCGCAATGGCACTCAAACCCATGGGATGAAAGCTTCTCAGTTCATATTTGAACTTGGCCTCTTAGGGGTTGAACGCGAACCTCGCGTTTCTAAAGTGAAACGCGATGATCTCATTCTGACGCAGCCTCCTGCTGAACGCGTGTCTTGCGCTTTTGAATAAAAACGCGAAGGTCATCCTTTAACACTGTCAGCGACTCTCGCATGATAAGGTCATGTTCTGACGCGGCCTTAGGCTGAACGTGGGTCTCGCGTTCTCGCGTTTTGGCACAGCTTGAGGCTGAACACGAACTTCACGTTTTGGCGCTGAAACGCGCAGCTCGTGAACGCGAGCATCACGTTTTGTTGCAGAAATGCGGGGCGAAAGCGAGATTCGCGTTTGGTGCCGAAACGCGGGGGCGCGAGCTCTGTTTGCTGATGGTGAACTTGACGTCTTTGTCGATGATCAGCAATCCGCTTGGCTCGCAGGAGTTGATGCGAACCCCCTGCAAATTGAGTTTGCTGAGCCTTGAAAGGAGTTTTGCGGCGAGATTTGCCTTCATCATCATTGGCCTCGCAGGTCTCGTAGGAGACATTGATGCGGGCCACATATGCTGTTGCAACCACTCCTGTCTGCTGACGATGAGTACAATGCCTTTGTCGTCTCTCGGCATTCTGATTGAGTTGCAGAGGTTGTTGAGAACCCCCAGCATCCGGAACTGGAAGTGCCTTGATAAAAGGATGGAGGGGAGATTGGTCTCTATTGCCATCTTAAACGTGGGTCATGGCGCGGTTCTCTGAAAAGACGTTGAGGCTGACCATGTTATCTCCACGGGACTCCCAAAGCTTTGGGGGAGTTCAACTTCTCTTAGTCGAATTCGATTACAAGCGATTCGACTGTGAATCCAAGCATCTTGACGTCAGCTTGCGCCACCACTTTCTCGTTGGTTGAGAAAGAAGTCCCCAGATGAGTCGCCATCTTTTGTACGCGTCGGAAAAATCACAATTGCAAAATTCTTTTGATTGAATAGAAGATTACAACGGATACAATCCGATTACAAAAGAGAGAAAATCTCAGGGTGGATTCTCCTCTTTATTTAAAACTGGGTTCTTCACGTGGCGGTGGAGAGTGAGTCTTGTTCTCCGTTGACCGGCCGAACGTCAAGTTTCTCTTCTGGATCCTCTCTTTGGATCTACTGGTGGAGTAGCACAGCTCCTATCAGTAATGGAATCTCAAAGAGATTTAAAGAACTTGAACTTAGCAAGTTAACAAAAAGAGTTGAACTCTTCTCAGGCTACAAGAGCTTTGAGGCCGAACTCTGCTGAGGTAGCTCTCCTCCTCTGCCCATGGCTTCTTGGATTCCTCCATCAGGACTCTCCTCATGAGCCCTTTTAGAAGAGGTCCCCTCCCCCTGGGTTCCTATTTTTTTTAGAGTTGTCTCCTTCCAACCCTCCGGGTCCCCTCTCTTCTCTAGCTATTCGTACCTATTTATAGAGGAATTGGGGTGTAACCAACCCTTTAAATCTCTCCATAATGGGAAGTTATTCCCCATTATGTGGAGAGAAAATTGGAGTGTAACTGCCCCCCTAAAACTCTCCATAATGGGAGGAGTGTAACCAACTCCTTAAATCTCTCCATAATGGGAAGTTATTTCCCATTATGTGGAGAGAAAATGGGGTGTAACTGACCAAATTTGTATCTGTCAGTTATAGCAGAAATGCGGGTCTCGCGCTGGACACGGATTTTACTTTGATATTGAGACGCGGAGCTCACAGGCTCGCGTCTGTGTTGGAACGCGGCTGCTCAGGCTCGCGTTTGAGTTGAAACGCGACCTCCGCGTCTGACGACCTCCGCGTCTGACAAAAGATGCGAGGTTCGCGTCTGGCGACCTCCGCGTCTGACAAAGGATGCGAGGTCCGCGTCGGCGACCTCCGCGTCTGAGATTGAAATGCGACCTCCGTGTCTGACGACCTCCGCATCTGACAAAGGATGCGAGGTTCGCGTCTGGCGACCTCCGCGTCAGAGGCTGGAACGCGGGGTCCGCATCTGGCATTGGAACGCGACCTCCGCGTCAGAGGCTGAAACGCGGGGTCTGCATCTGGGAGATTCGCGTCTGAGGCTTTGTCCGTAGTAATTTTTATTGATAGCCTACACATTCAATTCTGATTCCTCTTGCTTTTAATTAACAAATCCGCTATCATTCCAAGCAAGAGTTCTTAGGAATCTTTGAGCTTTCATTTAGTTCTTTCAAGATTTCAATCTTAAATTCCTTCAGTGATCCAATAATTGTGCCAAATTTATTACTTCATCAACTCACTCTAGAGCCTCAATGTGTAATATTTATATTTGAGTGATTGTGCAAAATAAGCGATCTCAGTCTTGTCTTAATATAACAAAAAAAAGCTTCTCTTGTTGTGATATTCTCTTCAGTGGAAGAGCTCCTCTTCGGTTGGAAGAGTAAAGAAGACCAATCTTTATGGTGTACATAGTTAGCATTTGTACTAAAAACTTCAGGTGAAAGCAAGTTTTGTGGATTGAGAAATCATTGAGAAGAGGTCCCAAGGTGGTAGATATATGGGGTGCCCCAACCACTTAAAATAGTTGTGTTTGCGAATTGGATTTATCTAAACTCTGTTATAATTTTCTGCATTGTAATTCTGTCACAAATACGTGCATTTAAATGTTTAAATCATTGCTCATTTTCAGTCAGATTCTTCCACACATATTACACTGATTCTTCCACAATTTTCTTATTCTTCCACGCTATCCTTCCACACATATTTTTGCACTATTCTAGAAAATTTGGGTATTTATTCATAAACCCTATTTGCCCCCTCTAGTGTTTGATATAAATTAGGTCAAATAAAAAATAAAATAGATCTTCATATCAAATTAGGGATTGCTCAAGTTAAGAAAAGACTTCACGTGCATGACATGTGTACTTTTCTAGTATACATATTGAAAAAAGAAATGCAAAAATCTAGATAAAAACAAAGAACGAATTTAAAAAAAAATACGTACAGTAGATTTGAAAAAAGGTCAATAAAAATATTGATAGAAATAAAAAAAAATGTACTAAAAAAGAAAAAAAAACTAGAAGGAAACAAAAGACTGAGTAAAAGATAAATGAAAGAAAATTAAAAAAAATACATAGAAAAAGAAAAGAAAAATAGGAGAAAATCAAGTAAAAAAAGGTGAAGAAAGAAAAAAGAAATGCAAAAAGTAAAAAAAAAAAAACCTAAAAGGTTGAACAAAATCATAAACAAGAATGGAAGAAAAAGAAACCAGAAATTGTTAAAAAATGGAAAGAAAAAGAAAGAATTAGAGAAAATAAAGAAAGAGACTAGAAAATGTGAAAAATAAGAAAAGAAATAAGTAGTCTAAATATATAAAACAAAAACAGAAAAAACTTAAAGTAAAGAAAATACAAAAGAACAAAATAAATAAGAATTAGAGAGAAGAAAATATGGAATGAATTAAAATAACAAAAAATTGAATAAAGGAAGAATCAAATAAAAAATTGAACATGTTAAAAAAAATTAAAAATAAGAAAAATTTGAAGGAAAAAAGGAGCCCAAATGAACATTAAAAAATTTCAAATAAGAAAAAGAATCTTGAAAATTGAAAATAATAATTCAAAAAAGAAGAAAAGAATGAACAATAAAGCTGAAAAGGACCCGAAAAGAAAAAAAGAAAACTTGGTAACAAAAAATGAGAAAAATAATAAAAACAAAGTAAGAAAAATAAGTAAAAAATTTTAAAAAGTAGAAAAGTAAATTTATGGAAACAAAAGAATACATGTCAATTAAGAAAAGAAAGAGTATGAAGAATATAAGTAAAAAGAAGAAGTACTAAAGCAAAAAGCAAAAAAGTAAAAAAGTAGAAAAAATCATAAAATAAGAAACAATGATAGAAAAAAGGAAAAAATTTCTAAAATCATTGCTAAGAGAAAGAAAGAAAAATTAGAAGAAGGGAAAGAAGTCTAGAAAATGTTAAAAAGATAAGTAATTAGAATAAATAAAAGTAATTAAAAAAGAAAAAGGCAGAAATAAATAAAAAATAAAAAATTGGAAATTAAAGAAAGAAGAATTAGAAAAAGAAATTAAAATAGGAGACAAAAATTAAGGAAGTAATTAAAATGAAAAAAATATTTGAAATATGTGAACCAAATAAAAAGTTGAACAATATTCACAAACAATAAAAAATGAAAAAAATTTAAGAAAAAATTTGTGTGTTGTTGTATTTTTCATATCAAAATCAGGAAAAATCCAATTAATAAATCAATTAGATCTTGTATTATTGGATCATAGATTTAAGTCTTAAAGAAGAAAAATTCTTTTTTTCACTATTTGATATTGAGTTACGAGACATCCCATATTCAAAACTGAGCTATGACGACTTTTGTCTTAGAAAAAAAATTGAAAAAGGGAAAAAATTTAACAAAATATATAGACTCTAAAATTAGTTTGTAATGCCCCGATCCCGACAGGTTCGGATACATTACTGCGACGTATATACGTAGGTTGAAAATACCCTCACATATATACGAGTATGTAGTGCTTTATACATTCCAACATATGAGTACATATACAAAGTTATCACAGGATGTGACACAATATTACAAAAATATTACTTTACCTGATAGGCGCAAATGCGAGAATAAAGAGATATACAATCATAAATTGTACAAATGAGGGCTCAAAGTCATAACAGGAAAACTCTAGAGCCGAGCAAGGGGGCTTGGAAGGATAGAGCCTCAGACGGTCATCCGCTAATCTACACTTCCGCTGTGCCACTCTGATCAGCCAACGGGAGAATCCACAAGCTTCAAGCTTTGAGACCTGGACATGAGGACCAGGGGAGTCAGAACTCCCCAACAAGTGGTGATGCGAAGGCCAAATGGCGTGCAAGGATAAGCATAAATGTATCGATAAATCCGAATCATAAACATGTATTGAAAACCGTGTTGTGAGCAAAAGCACACATGAACAGGAATGAGACATCAAGTAATGGGATAATTAGATGTGACAAAACCATTTGTACGGGCTCAGTAGATAGATTCATGTGATTGATACCTCGAGAGAATAACCTAAATAAGGAAACCCTCATCTATATACCATATACGTCTGAAAATCACCTAGAGGGGGGTGAATAGGTGATAATGCTAATTAATGCACAATTTAAAAATATGATGCAACAATCGCCCAAAACAAGACTAAGAGCCGAATGCCCGTGAAGGGTTCTGAACTCCTTCCTCCTGATTCCTCGTAAAATGAGTTGGAGGTGCGCAATGCAACCTTGTTGTATGGGACAAAGATTGACAAAATGAATGACAACAAGTGAATATAGTAATGACAATCAAGAACAAGTAGTAATAGCAATGAAAGTAGAGTAAGAACAAGGAAAAGTAAACCAAACGCAAACACCAAGAATTGTTATCGAGGTTCGAGCACCCAGCTCTACTTCCCCGCCTTCCCCAGAAGGATTCCAACCACTTCCACTATCACAAAGATGTCACAAAAATACCGGAGTACCCAACTCCACAATCTCAAGTACAAGTTCTCTCTTGATAGTCAAAAGACCACAAACTTTCTCTTTCAAAATTCTCTTCCCTTACAAAGGTCCTTAGAGAACAATGAGTAGGAATGAAGCTCTTGTGTGCAAAGAGAAAAGAAAATCAAATCAGAGAATTCTTGAAAGCACTTCAGAAAATGAGAGAGAATTTCAGCACAAAAACCAAGAAACTAAGTTTTTTTGAAAGCCTTAAACTTGTGGAAATTTTGATAATTTTTCTAGTAACCAAACTCTCGCTAAACACCCCTATTTATAGGAGAGGGTTAGGGTTTAAAGATAAAACATTTTTAAGGCTAATCAGAATGTATTAAAACCAAAACATGTCACTTAAACACACTTAAGTGAGAAAAGGACAAAAATAAATCTGCTTAGAGAACTAGCTGTTACTGTTCAAACGGCTAGTCCGATCGACCGGCCCGGTCGACCGCTAGTACAAAGAAAATAACCGTTGCAGGCTACGGTCGACCGGCTCGGTCGACCCAAACAAACAGAGAGCAAAGTGTTACAGTCAGGCAGGTCTCGGTTGACCGTCACGGTCGACCGTGAAACGTGCACACTGATACGTGCATCTGCCAGAACCACGGTCGACTCGGGCGGTCGACCGGCAAAGCCTGACATAGACACGGTCGACTCGGGCGGTCGACCGGCTCAGGCCAAAAATCAAATTTCAAACAAAATTTTGAGGAGATGAATATTTTTACCAAAAGATGTTTAAATAGGAATAAGTATAAAACATAAATATGGATTTGTAGGCAGAGGATTTTGTATCAAAATATTTTTGTATTATTTATATGAATTAAACTTAGAAATAAGATGTGCGCAAAAACGTGTGTGATGGAGCTTCAAACCTATTCACTATTCTTTAACAAAACTCTAAACTAAAAACAATCTAATAAATTATCTTGAGCAATCTTGAAGTCTTGAACCAAGCTATGCCTTGCTAGAGCCTTCACTTCTATGTTCCTTCTATGATGTCCAATATGCCTTCTTTGCTTCATGAACCTAGAAATTCTTGCAATAACTAAGCAATGGCCTCCAAATATGGTACAAACCTGAAACTTATCTTAACAAACTAATTAGTACCATATAGCTCATATTTGGTTTGTTATCATCAAAACTCTAAACAAGTGGAGAGTATAACCTTATGGGCCAACAATCTCCCCCTTTTTGATGATGACAAAACAAATAGGTTATAAGCAAAAATATAGGGGAGGAGAAAGCTCCCCCTTAAATTATGCTATATTAAACAAACAAAAACAATGTAATTTGTAATTTGCAAGTAAACACCATGAAACCAAAAACCATGAGAATATAAAACACTTGCAAAACACTTAAACTCAAATTACAAGAATTCATGAAAAACATTAAAAACTAAAAACATATATAAACTCATATGGAACCGAAACCATATGAACTTATATTTCCATACATAAACTCATTCTCCCCCTTTTTGTCATACATCAAAAAGGGTTATAAAAACATTATCATTCAATAACACAAACATTAAGTTCACCACAAATGAAGGAAAATCTAGCAAAATCAAGTGGTTTAGTGAAAATATCGGCTAGTTGTAAATCCGTAGAAACATAATCAATATCTATATCTCCTTTCTCAAAATGATCTCTAAGAAAGTGATATCTAATCTCAATGTGCTTGGTCTTACTATGTTGATTTGCATTCTTTGTCATATGTATAGTACTAGTATTATCACAAAATATTTTTATATGGTTATAATGCAAATCATAATCAAGGAGAGTATGTTTCATCCAAAGGACTTGTGCACAACAAGCCCCCGCGGCAACATACTCCGCCTCGGCGGTTGAGAGAGCTACGGAATTTTGTTTCCTAGAGGACCATGAAACAAGACAATTACCAAGAAATTGACATGTCCCACTAGTACTCTTTCTATCTACTCTACAACCCGCATAGTCGGCATCCGAATAACTCGTCATTGAGAAATCTCCGGTTTTCGGATACCATAGACCCATTCCAATCGTTCCCTTAATATAACGAATAATGCGTTTTACCGCAATAAGATGAGACTCTTTGGGACACGATTGAAATCTATCACAAAGACACACACTAAACATGATATCCGGTCTACTTGCCGTTAAATACAAAAGACTACCTATCATGCTTCTAAACAATTTAATATCAACATTTTTACCTTGGTCCTCTTTATCAAGCTTGGTGGTAGTTGCCATGGGAGTGTTGCAAACCTTTGAGTCTTCAAGTCCAAACCTCTTTACGAGTTCCTTTGCGTATTTGGCTTGACATATGAAGTTCCCATCTTGCAATTGCTTGATTTGAAGTCCAAGAAAGAAATTAAGCTCACCCATTAAAGACATTTCAAACTCACATTGCATAACCTTTTCAAATTCCTTGCATAAAAACTCATTAGTAGAACAAAAAATTATATCATCAACATAAATTTGCACAATTAAAATGTCATTATCAACATGCTTAGTGAATAGTGTTGTATCTACTTTGCCTTTAATAAAATCATTTGAAATGAGAAAACTAGAAAGCCTTTTATACCAAGCTCTTGGAGCTTGTTTCAATCCATACAAAGCTTTATCAAGTTTAAAAACAAAATCGGGATGAACATGATCAACAAAACCGGGAGGTTGAGCAACATAAACTTCTTCATTTATAAAACCATTCAAAAATGCACTTTTTACATCCATTTGAAAAAGTTTAAAATTTTTGAAAGATGCAAAAACTAGTGTCATCCGTATGGCTTCAAGCCGTGCTACGGGTGCAAAGGTCTCCTCAAAGTCAATTCCCTCAACTTGAGTGTAACCTTGGGCCACTAACCTAGCCTTATTCCTAATCACATTTCCGGACTCATCCATCTTGTTTCTAAAGATCCACTTAGTACCAATTATTGGTCTATCGTGGGGCCTAGGAACAAGGTGCCAAACTTGGTTGCGCTCAAATTGATTGAGTTCCTCTTGCATGGCTAGCAACCAATATGAGTCCGCCTCGGCTTCGAGGATGCTTTTGGGTTCAAAATGAGATATGAAAGCAAAGTTACCACATAGGTCATGGAGTTTGGAGCGAGTTGTTACCCCTTTAGATGCATCACCTAACATGAGCTCCTTGGGATGATTTGTGGCATATCTCCAAGCTTTAGGAAGCGGTTGAGAGCTTTCCTCTTTATCCTCTTGAACGTCACCAATTGGTTCTTACTTATCATCTTGAGCGGGTGAGTCCTTCAAGGATAGTCTCTCCATGTCTTCACCTAATGGTTCAATCTCTACAACATTCTCAACAAACACATTAGATTCTTCAAATTTAACATGCATGGATTCTTCAATGGTAAGGGAAGATCTATTGAATACTCTATAAGCTTTACTAGTAGTAGAGTATCCAACAAAGATAGCTTCATAAGCCTTAGCATCAAATTTACCCAAGTTATCTTTAGTGTTCAAAACAAAACACTTGCATCCAAAAACTTTGAAATATGAAACATTAGGTTTTCTAGAATGATACATTTCAAAAGATGTTTTGGAAGAATTTTTACATAAATAAATACGATTTGATATATAGCATGCGGTGTTTACGGCCTCGGCCCATAAATATTGAGGGAGGTCATACTCACTTATCATTGTCCTAGCCATCTCTTGAAGTGTTCTATTTTTCCTTTCTACAACTCCATTTTGTTGTGGAGTTCTAGGACAAGACATTTCATGCTTAATTCCCTTTTCATTACAATAAGTCATGAAGAGTTGGTTAACAAACTCACCACCTCTATCACTCCTTATTTTCAAAATCGGAAAACCTTTTTCTTTTTCAACTCTTTTTCGAAAAATCTTAAAACGAGAAAAAGTTTGATCTTTGTGTTCCAAGAAGAAAACCCAAGTGAAACGGGAAAAATCATCAACTAAAACAAATGCAAATCTATTACCATTTAAGCTCTTAGTTTTAGTAGGTCCAAAAAGATCCATATGAATTAATTCTAAAGGCCTAGTTGACATGATATCCTTGATTGGTTTGAAGGAAGACTTGGTTTGTTTCCCAAGTTGGCACGTACCACAAATGCGGTCTTTCTCAAACTTCAAGTAAGGTATACCCTTCACCAATTCCTTTGAATTAATCCTAGAAAGATGGTCAAAAGATGCATGTCCTAATCTTCTATGTCAAAGCCAAGAATTTTCATCAAAAGCATTTAAGCATTTAGTAGAACATTCCACATTAAGCATGTCAATGATATAAACATTATCATCACGAAAACCGGTAAGAATACAATCATTGGATTTAATATCAAAAATCTTGCAAGAAGTATCATGAAAAATAACTTTAAGTCCACGATCACAAAATTGACTAATACTAAGCAAATTATGTTTCAAACCATCAACAAGTACAACATTTTCTATAATGGGAGATGCACCAATTTGAATGTTACCTATACCGATGATAGTGCCTTTGGAGTCATCCCCGAAGGTGACGGAGCCACCTTCCTCGTACCTTGATAGGGTTGTAAAGTTATTGATGTCCCATGTCATGTGTCTTGAACAACCACTATCAAGGTACCACCGCTCCCTACGTCTTGGAGCCTTGGTGTGTACCTACATCAAATAATTTAGGACTTGATTTTGGTACCCACATTTTCTTGGGTCCTAAAGAGTTAGTCTCATTAACCCAAACAAGATTATTTGACCTATTTACTTGGTCATAACAAAATTTAGCCAAATGCCCATTTTTACCACAATATGTGCATCTATACACTCTACCATATTTAAAAGCATAGTGAGTGTGTGATTTGTGAGCAAGGGAATTGTGAGTATGAAAAGATTTAGCATGAGAAGTATTATGTGTAGTGTGAGCATGAGTAGACTTAACATGTGAATCTTTAGCATGAGAGGTGTGCTTTTTAGAAAATTTTTCTTCAAATTTCTTAGTGTTAAAAGCACAATCTTTCAAAACTTTTTCAAAATCAACCATTTTAGTTTTTAAAGAAGAAATTTCTTTTTCATCAATCTTAGGAAATTTAGCTTTACATGCAACTTTGTAAGCACTAAATTCATTTTGGGTAGAAATAAGGTTTGAAGAAATTTCATCTTTTCTCTAGTAATTATAGCAAGTTGATTCTTTAGAAAAGCAACTTCTTTTTCTAATTTAGAGCATTCAATCTTCTTATTATCATAAGTTTCGGAAAGTTCAACAAAAGCATGAACAAGAACTTCCTTACTTAATTCATCATCTTCATCATCAAGAGGTTGAGGGGTTACCTTTGGTGTGTTTGCCATGAAACACATATTCGCTACATCCGCCTCTTCCTCGGACTCGCTTTCTGAATCCCAAGTTGCCTTGTACGCTTTCTTTTCTTCTGGTTTCTTTGGCTTGAAAGAGGAGGTCATCTTCTTCTTGAACTCCGGGCAATCCGCCATGATGTGTCCGGGCTTTCGGCAATTGTAGCATATAATTCTTCTCTCCTCTTTGCCTTCAAATTTTCTTCGGAAGTTGAGCTTGTTCCTCCGGTACATTCTCTTCACATTGCGAACAAGTAGTGATAGCTCCTCATCTTCTTCTTCATCTTCTTCATCGTCCTCAAGAGTGGATGAAGATTTGAAGGCTATGGACTTCTTCTTTGAAGGAGCCGCTTCATCTCTTGCCTTCTTTTCCATCTCATGGGTCTTTAAGTTCCCAATGAGACTAATGAGGTCCATCTCGTCCTTGTCATTTAATTCCTTCAAGGTGGTGGCCTTTATCTCTCATGATGTAGGAAGAGCCCGAATCACTTTCCGCACCTTTTGATCATTGGAAAAATCATCACCTAAAGAAGAAAGACCATTGGTGATTTTAGTAAATCGAGTAATCATACAATCAATAGATTCATCATCAATCATTTTGAAAGACTCATATTGGGACCTCAAGAGATCTATCTTAACTCTCTTGACTTGTGAAGTCCCTTCGTGTGTGACCAATAAATGTTGCCAAATCTCATAGGCGGATTGGCAATGAATTACCCGTGTAAGGTCATCCTCATTCAAGGCGGTTAAGAGGGAATTTTGGGCCTTGGAGTTAGCCTCATATTCTCTAAAGTTGAAGTCGGTCCATGTGCTCTCATCACTATCGGGTGCAACATAGGGTTTGGTCAAAGATTTAGCTACTAAGCTACCTAAGGATTGCAAAAGATAGTCATCCTAACCTTCCAAATAGGAAAGTTGAGTCCATCAAATTTAGGAGGGGTTTTGATGTTATCGGCCATGTTTACTAGTGAATGACAAATGGAATGCAAATGTTGATTAGCAAATTTTAAGGATCTCTCTATGGATGTTAAGCCAAAACCTAGAGTCTAAGCTCTGATACCAATTGAAAATCACATAGAGGGGGGTGAATAGGTGATAATGCTAATTAATACACAATTTAAAAATATGATGCAACAATCGCCCAAAACAAGACTAAGAGCCGAATGCCCCGTGAAGGGTTCTGAACTCCTTCCTCCTGATTCCTCGTAAAATGAGTTGGAGGTGCGCAATGCAACCTTGTTGTATGGGACAAAGATTGACAAGATGAATGACAACAAGTGAATATAGCAATGACAATCAAGAGCAAGTAGTAATAGCAATGAAAGTAGAGTAAGAATAAGGAAAAGTAAACCAAACGCAAACACCAAGAATTGTTATCGAGGTTCGAGCACCCAGCTCTACTTCCCCGCCTTCCCCAGAAGGATTCCAACCACTTCCACTATCACAAAGATGTCACAAAAACACCGGAGTACCCAACTCCACAATCTCAAGTACAAGTTCTCTCTTGGTAGTCAAAAGACCACAAACTTTCTCTTTCAAAATTCTCTTCCCTTACAAAGGTCCTTAGAGAACAATGAGTAGGAATGAAGCTCTTGTGTGCAAAGAGAAAAGAAAATCAAATCAGAGAATTCTTGAAAGCACTTCAGAAAATGAGAGAGAATTTCAGCACAAAAACCAAGAAACCAAGTCTTTTTGAAAGCCTTAAACTTGTGGAAATTTTGATAATTTTTCTAGTAACCAAACTCTCCCTAAACACCCCTATTTATAGGAGAGGGCTAGGGTTTAAAGATAAAACCTTTTTAAGGCTAATCAGAATGTATTAAAACCAAAACATGTCACTTAAACACACTTAAGTGAGAAAAGGACAAAAATAAATCTGCTCAGAGAACTAGCCGTTACTGTTCAAACGGCTAGTCCGGTCGACCGGCCCGGTCGACCGCTAGTACAAAGAAAATAACCGTTGCAGGCTACGGTCGACCGGCCCGGTCAACCCAAACAAACAGAGAGCAAAGTGTTACAGTCAGGCAGGTCTCGGTCGACCGTCACGGTCGACCGTGAAACGTGCACACTGATACGTGCATCTGCCAGAACCACGGTCGACTCGGGCGGTCGACCGGCAAAGCCTGACATAGGCACGGTCGACTCGGGCGGTCGACCGGCTTAGGCCAAAAATTAAATTTCAAACAGAATTTTGAGGAGATGAATATTTTTACCAAAAGATGTTTTAAATAGGAATAAGTATAAAACATAAATATGGATTTGTAGGCAGAGGATTTGTATCAAAATATTTTTGTATTATTTATATGAATTAAACTTAGAAATAAGATGTGCGCAAAAACGTGTGTGATGGAGCTTCAAACCTATTCACTATTCTTTAACAAAACTCTAAACTAAAAATAATCTAATAAATTATCTTGAGCAATCTTGAAGTCTTGAACCAAGCTATGCCTTGCTAGAGCCTTCACTTCTATGTTCCTTTTATGATGTCCAATATGCCTTCTTTGCTTCATGAACCTAGAAATTCTTGCAATAGCTAAGCAATGGCCTCCAAATATGGTACAAACCTGAAACTTATCTTAACAAACTAATTAGTACCATATAGCTCATATTTGGTTTGTTATCATCAAAACTCTAAACAAGTGGAGAGTGTAACCTTATGGGCCAACAACGTCATGTCTCCATCGACTGAGTACGCACAACCTGAGTTATCCACAATTACAGTTAAAATAGAACAATATGAATCATCAAGAATTATATGGTAACCAAGTATCTATATAAATCAAGAATGAACAAATCATGGAGTCAGTAAAGTATGTGTCGTGGTGTACATCTCAACACACATACATCCATATATAAGTAAGTCGAGGTTGGTTATTGGAAACTGATGAAGAACTGATAGCTCATACTTATAGTGGTTCCCGTCCGCCTAGGACACAGCCAATGGGGCCGAAATCTCCCTAACACGCATCTTTTGGGTGCCTAAAAGTACCCTAACATGAATCATCAGTTTAGTATTCGACCACTATAAGTAAGGCATCATACCGGCATTCATCGCTTCCCGTCATTCCAGTGTAGGTTGTCCTTTTTATAGCTTATTAAGCATAATTATCATATTATGAGAATGAGCAGGAACATAACAAGTCATAACATGAGCACATAATAAGTATAACAGGAGTACATAACAAGAGATTAGGTACTATATTCCCTAATGTGATAATAATTAGTAGTGAGTTAAACATGATAGGTATCAGGTGTTAATAGGACAAGTGGCAGGTGATAAGTAATAACATAACAGAGGACAGATGACAAGTAGTAACATAACAAGTAACAAGAGATAGCCTGGTAAACGATAGCACGTCAATGAAAGCATGACAAGCATTATAGGAAAACAGTACAAGTAAGATTTCAAACTCTTCACAATCATTAACAGAAAAATAGATAAACTGGCGGGCAGATAATTTGGCAAGCAAGCGAACATCCAAGCGGAGCTAAGCGGGGCTGGGGCGAAGCTAACGTACGACACTAAATGCTATCACATTCGGCATGGTTACCGCTCGCAGCACAACTAAACGCACGTGTCGCAGCATGCACATGAAACGTCATACTAGCACAAGGCACCGCAATGCTCACGGGGCAATTACGCTTGAATGGAGTTAACGGTAATGTTCTGACGCTAGGTATGCCTACCAGGCGTAGCATATAGAAAGTCCAGAGGATTTTTAAAATCTAAGAGAGGTTAAACCTACAGGTTAGGCCCGAAGGCAAGGATACCTGCAAGGTGTTAGTTCCAAACAACACATATAAGGAAGATTGTCTACACTGTTATAAGCATTCATCACAGGTATATACATATATAATACTGGGCTCTTGGTCACTTACAAATACAGGAGCACATCCCAATATAAAACGAGAATACAAATGCAAATACATAAGGAAAGCGAGAACACTGGCCTAATTATAGAAAACATCATGAAATTCTCGATCTTCGGAATCCTGGTAACCAAGGCGAATGTGCGTTCAAATATAATAAATGTTATATTATATAGAGAAGAAGAGAGAGGAACCAGAAGGAGAGAGAATGAAGACGTGGCGGTCGCAGACGCGGGAGTCACGTTGCGTAGATTCCACAAATGCGGAGTTCGACACCTGCGTTTAAGGCAGGACATGAGAAGAACGCGGACGCGAGCATGAGCTCCGCGTCGCATTAACTATAAGAACGTGAAGATTGTGTTATGCAGATATTAAGAACGCGAAGATTGTGTTAAGAAATTGCTTGGACGCAGGAGCGAGCTCTGCGTCTAGCAATTAAACTCAAGAGAAAAAGAGGGACAGGGAGATGAGAGAGTGAGAGAGTGTTAGCCCAAAGGCCCATCACTCTAGTTTTGATGATGATCAACTCATATAGTTATAGTACTAATGATCTTGTGTTTATTTAGTCTCAGATTTATGATCAAGATCTTAGTTGGTGTTTAGCTTCAACAAAGAATTTAAAGTCACGTTTTGAGCTAGCACGGTTTGATTCAAGAGCCTATGCATCAAGATCACACCAAGTACTCAAGAGGAGTTTAGCTCTTTGGATCAAGTTTGGACCAAGTCAAGAAGATGTGAAGACTTCAAGTGAAGACTTTCAAGATCAAGACTTGAGTCTAGGTTTTGTTTTGTTAAGATTTTATTTTTAGATAAAATGTAAAGGATAGAATAGTTGGTGGATTGATCAAGTATACCATATACACACACACTCTTGATTTAGATGAGTTTTCATAAAAGAATTTTCATTTTGGAAAAGACTTTTCATTTTGACAAAATACCGGTTTGGTTTTTGGAGTTTATTATATACATGTGTTTTTAACCAAAACCGTTTTAGTGCTTATTGTCAAAAACATAGATATTTCATCATTTATGTGTAGTGAATCATATCCATACACATCATGCTTTAAAAGTATTTAAAATATCTTGTTTTTGTATTTGGAGAAGTTTTGGAAAAACTAATTTGGAAAAATACGGTTTTTGTTTTATGCCAAAATTTTTAAGTTACAAAAATAGTTCAAAATGTTTGTAACATGTCTTGATTTTACTCAAACATGTTTGTTTATCAAAGTATGATATTGAACCTATTTTTGTAGATTTTTCATGAATTTATGGGATTTTATTTTAGATAAAAAGTAAACCTTTTAATCCCTAAAATGACCTGTCCTGGCTTCTGTCGGTCGACCGCACCGGTCGACCGAGCTAGGAGTCGGTCGACCGACATGCACAGACGTGCACGCCAGTCTGGCTGGAGGGCGGTCGACCGACCCGGTTGACCGCCAGAGAGCTTCTGCTCTCTGGAAAGCCCGGTCAACCGGGCCGGTCGACCGACAGAGAGCTTTGCTCTCTATTCCAGGCCGCGGTCGACCGGGCCGGTCGACCGAGGCTCCAACGGTCAGAAATCTGACCGTTGGTGGTCGACCGGGCCGGTCGACCGACAGCCGTCAGGGCTGCTGATTTGGCCCCAACGGCTAGTTTTTGAGAAGCCTATTTAAAGGGGCTTCCTTGGACTATTTTGTAGAAGATTTTTGGAGAGTTTTAAAGATAGTTTTTCCTACTCTATTAAGAGGTTTTTTTCACTTATTTGAGAGCAAATTTTCCAATCAAAAAGAAAGTTTATCAAGAGTGTTTTTCAAAGTGATTCTTGTGTTTTCCTCCACACATTCCATCCTTAGTTTTCTCACAAACACTTAAACTATCCATTGATATATTCATCCTATAGGAGTGTTATTGTGAGATTGTTTGTAGGTGATCAAAGTGTTGTGATCACCAAAGACTTCATCTTGTGCTTTGAGGAGGCGGACGTGTGTGTTCGCATTGTTTCGGGTTCTAGTGTGAACTCGGTGTTTGAGGTGCGGTCTCGGCTAGCTTGTGGGCTTACGGTGTGTTCGGGAGCAAGAGAGGGACTAGAGAGTCCAAGAGTTCTAGTGGGAATTCCTTATAGGTGTTGCGGCACCGAGTGATCCGGTGAGATCGATTTTAGTGAAAATCCTTCATAGTGTTGAAGGCGGGGACGTAGAGCAAGTGTGCTCGAACCTTGAAACAAATATCCCATGTTTACGATTGCTCTCTCTATCTCTTACTTGTCTTTATATCTTGCATGCTAATATTGTCTTTATATTTATATGCTTGATATATTGTGTGCTTAATTGTTATATGCTTGGGGATTGTTTGCTAACACTTGTATTCAACCAAGAGAGTCAACGCGGCACCTTAACTCTTATTTAGAGAAATCTTGAGGAGTTAGTCCAGAGCCCTTCACGGGGAATCCGGCTACACTCTTGTGTTATACTTGGTGTTTAGTTTAAGAAGCTTTAGTTTGCATTAAATAAGTTTTAATTCTGCATTAATTGTCTATTAGATTAGCTCATCACCTATTCACCCCCCTCTAGGTGATTACAATTGGTATCAGAGCCACGTGCTCTTGATTTGGGTCTAACAACCTAGAGTTAAAGATCCTCATTTTTTAGCTAATCAGAATATTTGTACACACACCATGGATTTCATGTCACCTCCCACTTTTGATATTCTTAACATCCAAACTTGGAAGGTTAAGATGTCTTTGTACCTCAAAGCCCTAGGCATTCATGTGTATTTTGCCACTACTAGAGATTCTTATTGTTTAAATGGCAAAAATATTGAGGCTAATGCAAAAGCCCTACATGCTTTAAGATCTACCCTAAATGTTGATTATTTATTAGGGTTGTTAATCTTGATTCGGCTTTTGTAGTATTGAATTCTTTGATCTCCCTTGGCGAACAACAACAATACTATGCGGGGAGCGATTCGGATGTTTGAAGTGAAGCTTCCAACGTCTGCTACATGGTCTAAGGGGATAACCCCCTTGAGGTAAACACTGAATCCGAGCTAGATGAAGATGTTGATATGTCATATGATGAGCTGCATTTTTTTGTCAACAATTACTTGAAAAATATGACATGATTAAAAAGGATAACAAGAATTTGAAAAAGAAATTTGATTGCATGTTAAAAGAAAATGATTCTTTTAAAAATAAAGTTGCATGCATTGAAAAAGAAAATGAAATTTTGAAAAATGAAAATATTTCCTTACTTTCTAAATTGAATGATCTTTGTGAAGGAAACACTACTTTGAAAAATAAAGTTGTTTTGGTGAAAAAATAAAAAGAAATTGCTTTGCATGAAAACACCTCTTTTAAAAGAAAAATGATTGAAAAAGTAAAAGTTAATGTTTCTAAAAAGAAAAAGAATAATGATTCTTAATCTCACCATGCTTTACATGCCACTATTAATCAAAATGAGATTAAATTTTTGAAAAATAAAATAGATTGTTTGAGCTCAACTTTGAGCAAATGTGCTTTTAACCATTCTAAATTGGAGTCCTTATTTTCAAAGAAACAAACTCCACATATTCATGCACATCACCCACATCATGCATATGCACACTTTGCACGCCATGACCACACTCATACACATATGCATCCTCGACCGTACAAATGTACACATTGTTGACCGCAAAGGTCATTTAGCAAAATTTTGTTATGATAAGATAAATGCTTTAAATTTTGCTAACAAGAAAGTTTGGGTTCCTTACAATACTAACCCTCATAGACCTAAAAGAAAATGGGTACCAAAATCTCCACCTTTTGCATTTGATGTAGGTGTGGGCTCTCACACGACGTGAAAGATTTGGTGCCTTGGTAGTGGATGCGCATGGACTCGATGGACACACATTTGATGCACCGCTATCAAGGAGGTTTGGTGGGACAACCACCATGTTTTGGAGACTTAGAGCATAGTTCTTTGGTTTGATAACTATCTCTAAACTCCTAGTTTATTTACATGCTTTCATTTGATGATTTTTTTTTAGCATGTTTTAGTGTTTGTTAAAATATTCATGTTTTATGATTATGCTTCATGTGGTAAATACTAGTTTAGATGTAGTTTTTGTCAAAATTTGATATATACTTGTACAAGTAGTGAGCAACACTTGATTCATATACGTTTGCACTTCATTGTTCATTTGTACTCACTATATGCACATGTATAGCCTAGTTTTGATGATTTCCTCATTTACACTTATTTTGCCTATATTTTGTTTTTTTTACTTCATGTATATGTAATTTTTATTTCAAATCTAATAAATATACATGTATACCCTTGAGTCACTTAACTTCATGCAAATTACCTTATGGACTCATTTTATGTTTGGGATATGTATGTATATTGTTAGTTTTGATTAGACATACATATACCTAGAAGTTTGTTTTAAAGATGGAAAATGAATTTTTATGATTTTCATCTTTATACGAAAAAATGAATTTTCATGTTTTTCATATTTGTTTGATAAAATAATATTCATGTTTGTCTTGAGCCCTATTGATATTTTCATGAAAATGCTATTTACATGATTATTGAACACTCACACTTCATTTGTTTAGTCATGAGTTTGTTTCATGAACACTGTTATGAGCTTTATCGATTTGAGTGTCAACTCTTGTGTATTTGGTACGATTCATGAAATACATATGATTTGATTTCATGTTTTGAAGGATCTTTAACTAGTTTTTCAAGAATTAATTTAACTAGTTATTTATTCTTCATTTAATAGTGCTTGCCTTACAAAATATTTACATGTTTAAAGCACAACATATGTTTATGCTAAGCTTAATTCAAATCTTGTTTTTCAATTGATTTCTCAATTGATACTTTTTATATAAGCTTATGCATTATCTTCTTTGGTATCTATTGATCTATTTATTTCAATTGGTATCCATATTTTTCATTGGTATCAAAATACAAAAATGTTTCAATTTCTATTTGGTATCACAAATGTTTCTATTTCATATGGTAACTATATCTTGTGATATCTCAATTAAAAAAATTCAAAATTTATATTGTTTAGGTACAATTTGTATCTTAAAAATGTTTTTGATTACAATTGTATAAAAATATTTTTGACATGTTTTATTTGCAATTGATATCATAAAATTTTGCTTATTTACAAATAGTATCGTAAAATTTATTTTAGTATAATAAAAATTTGTTTAAAAATGTTTTGATATATATTGTCTATATACAAGGGGAGCTTAACATCTCTTCTACATATAGATTCATGTTGAGTGTATCTTATAATGAGGAGCTTGACAACTCTTCGTTATGCGATACACGTGTGTAGGGGGAGCTTCACATCTCCTCTTATGCATTGCATATTATGTGTTATGTGAGTTAGGGCTTGTCATTCCTTCTTCATGTAATGCATATATGTAGGAAAGTTAACTTAGCGTCTTTTTCTTCATGAATGTATATCACATATATCTTTTATTGATTGATTTGAGTTCACCCCTTTGTTGATTTTTTTTCCTAACAAAAGGGGGAGATCATTGTTTTGTGTTTACTTTAACCCATTTGTTGATGATTGACAAAAAGGGGGAGAAGTATTTTAGTATATATACATGTTTAAAGATTTCTTGTTTATGCATATTGTTTTGGTTTGCAAAAAGGAGAAAAGAATTTGATGAGTTTTATGCTTGATTGGCATGTTTATCTCCTTATATTTTCATACATGTTTGTTTAGATTCATGTGCTTCATTGTCATATATATTTGTTTATACGATGCATGAGTTAAGGGGGAGCTTCTTTGAAGCTTTACTTTAATCCATGCATATATAACTCCATGAGTTTTGTCATCATCAAAAAGGGGGAGATTCTTAGCTCAAAGGCCCATCACTCTAGTTTTGATGATGATCAACTCATGTAGTTATAGTACTAATGATCTTGTGTTTATTTAGTCTCAGATTTATGATCAAGATCTTAGTTGGTGTTTAGTTTTAACAAAGGATTTAAAGTCACGTTTTAGAGCTAGCACAGTTTGATTCAAGAGCCTATGCATCAAGATCACACCAAGTACTCAAGAGGAGCCTAGCTCTTTGGATCAAGTTTGGACCAAGTCAAGAAGATGTGAAGACTTCAAGTGAAGACCTTCTAGATCAAGACTTGAGTCTAGGTTTGTTTTGTTAAGATTTATTTTTAGATAAAATGTAAAGGATAGAATAGTTGGTGGATTGCTCAAGTATACCATATACATACACACTCTTGATTTAGATGAGTTTTCATAAAAGAATTTCATTTTGGAAAAGACTTTTCATTTTGACAAAATACCGGTTTGATTTTTGGAGTTTATTATATACATGTGTTTTTAACCAAAACCGTTTTAGTGCTTATTGTCAAAAATATAGATATTTCATCATTTATGTGTAGTGGATCATATCTAGACACACCATACTTTAAAAGTGTTTAAAATATCTTGTTTTTGTATTTGAAGAAGTTTTGGAAAAATCAATTTGGAAAAATACGGTTTTTGTTTTATGCCAAAATTTCTAAGTTACAAAAATAGTTTAAAATGTTTGTAACATGTCTTGATTTTACTCAAACATATTTGTTTATCAAAGTATAATATTGAACCTATTTTTGTAGATTTTTCGTGATTTTATGGGATTTTATTTTAGATAAAAAGTCAACCTTTTAATCCCTAAAATGACCTGTCCTGGCTTCTACCGTCGACCGAGCTAGGAGTCAGTCGACCGAGTTGGTCGACCGACGTGCACAGACGTGCACGCCAGTCTGGCTGGAGAGCCGGTCGACCGACCCGGTCGACCAGAGAGCTTCTGCTCTCTAAAAAGCCCCGGTCGACCGGGCCGGTCGACCAAGGCTCCAACGGTCAGAAATCTGACCGTTGACGGTCGACCGGGCCGGTCGACCGACAGCCGTCAGGGCTGCTGATTTGGCCCCAACAGCTAGTTTTTGAGCAGCTTATTTAAAGGGGCTTCCTTGGACTGTTTTGTAGAAGATTTTGGAGAGTTTTAAAGATAGTTTTTCCTACTCTATTAAGAGGTTTTCTCCACTTGTTTGAGAGCAAAATTTCCAATCAAAAAGAAGTTTATCAAGAGTGTTTTTCAAAGTGATTCTTGTGTTTTTCTCCACACATTCCATCCTTGTTTTCTCACAAACACTTGAGCTATCCATTGATATATTCATCCTATAGGAGTGTTATTGTGAGATTGTTTTTAGGTGATCAAAGTGTTGTGATCACTAAAGACTTCATCTTGTGCTTTGAGGAGGCGGACGTGTGTGTTCGCATTGTTTCGGGTTCTAGTATGAACTCGGTGTTTGAGGTGCGGCCTCGGCGAGCTTGTGGACTTGCGGTGTGTTCGGGAACAAGAGAGGGACTAGAGAGTCCAAGAGTTCTAGTGGGAACTCTTTGTAGGTGTTGCGACACCGAGTGATCCGGTGAGATCGATTTTAGTGAAAATCCTTCATAGTGTTGAAGGCGGGGACGTAGAGCAAGTGTGCTCGAACCTCGAAACAAATATCCCGTGTTTACGATTGCTCTCTCTATCTCTTACTTGTCTTTATATCTTGCATGCTAATATTGTCTTTATCTTTATATGCTTGATATATTGTGTGCTTAATTGTTATATGCTTGGGGATTGTTTGCTAACACTTGTATTCAACCAAGAAAACCATCGCGACACCTCAACTCTTATTTAGAGAAATCTTGAGGAGTTAGTCCAGTGTCCTTCACGGGGAATCCGGCTACACTCTTGTGTTATACTTGGTGTTTAGTTTAAGAAGCTTTAGTTTGCATTAAATAAGTTTTAATTCCGCATTAATTGTCCATTAGATTAGCTCATCACCTATTCACCCCCCTCTAGGTGATTACAGAGAGTGCACAGGGGGATAGAGAGAGCAGGACAGGAGAAAGAGAGAGGGGGAGAGTGAGACACATGATTGGGAGAAAGAGAGAGATGCGGGTTGGGGTGAGACGCAAGAGTAAGAGAGTGCATGGCAGTAGAAAGAGAGATGAAAACAGTGAAGAGAAAAACAAAGAGAAAAGGAAAGAAAGAAAGAAAAGAAAAAAAGGAAAGAAAGAAAGATGGGAAGGGGGGATTGGATTCGGATGAGATCTTACAAGATCAACTTGCAACTACAGAGATCTCCATGCCTAACAAGGAAGTGCAGCAGCACAGTACATAGAGAAAGAAAAGAAGAAAGAAAGAAAAAAGAAGGAAGAAAGAAAGAAGAAAAAAGAAAGGAGAAGGTAGGATGTCCGGCCATCACTGGCTGGCTGCCGCCGCCGGCAGCGGCCAGGGGCGGCAGCCCATGGGCAGCCCAAACCCAAGCAAGAAATGGGTGCAACTCTAGTTGAAATGAAATTTTGGAGTTTTTGAAATAGGATTTCGGAGAGTGAAGAAATAGCTCGTTGAAAAGAGTATTCCGAGAATAAGAAGATGGTGTGGTCATTGGTGGCCGAGGTGGTATAGGTGGTGGTGGAGATGGTGAAGAAGATAATGGTGAAAGTGGGTTTCTTTGGTGAAAAAGAAGAAGAAGATGAAGCAGATGGTGGTATGGTGGTTATTGTTGTTGTTGGAATGGAGGAGGAGATGGAGGAGGAAGTAGTGGTGAGATGGTGGAGAGGGTGGCCGGCCAAAGAGGGGCAGCCAAGGAGGGCAGGGTGCTGGTGTTTGTTGGCTGTTGTTGGGTTGAGAAGATGAAATAAAAAGAAAGAGGAGAAAAGAAGGGGTATATATAGGATAGTTTATGATTATTACAAGTTTGTCATGTCCTTTAAAAAATGAGACTTGCATCCCAGATGCGGGGATGAAGTCTGTGTCTGAGAAAAATAGGAGCGTCGCGTTTGACAGAGTAGAGAGAAAGTCATGATGAATAATGAGAGATGATTTGAAGGAATTAAATGCAGAGAGAGAAAGGGAATTTCTGTACTAAAAATAAGACCACCTCTAGTTGAGCCTCGCGTCTGAGGAGGAGAGAGAAAATAAGTAAAAGAGAAAAGAAAAATATCAGGATAAAATTTCGATATATGGGGAAACACCGAAAACTTCAAAAAAGCCCGAAAAATGAAGTAATTCAGAAAGGTTCTCAAAAATTTTAAAAAATAATAAATATTATTTTAAGATATCTGATGAAATCAGATTTCATAAATTCAATCCTATTTTCAAAATAAAATTCCTGAAATTAATCTTCGATATCGGTCTACACCGAGTCGACCGGATTTTGATAAATTCAGAAAAATCCCCAAAAATTTTTGGAGATAGAAAATATCATTCTAAGGGATAATATGAAATTAGTTTTTAGAAATAAAATCTCATTTTCTAATAAAAATCTTGAAATCTTTTTGAGATACCGGTCGACACTAAATTTTTGTGTAATTTCGCTAAATTTAGAAAAATCTTCAAAAATGTATTTAGATAGAAAATATGATTTTAAGAGATAATGTGAAAGCTTTTGTAGAAATTTAATTTTATTTGTAAATTAAAAATCTGAGAATCGATCAATGGCACTAGTCGACGCTAGTTTTGAATATTTATAATTTAATTCAGAAAAAATTTAGAAAATTATGAAAAATCTAAAGTAATAGAAAATAGTATTTGAAACTGAATCAGTTAAATCTGAATATCAGAAAGACTAAATCGTGCAATACTCTAGGATCGGCTCCCCAATTCAGAATAGGACTGACTCCGAGTTCACGAATCCAGATCCAAGGCAAAACGATCATATAAATAGTCATATAACAAAAAAAATATAAGAAGTAAATTGAAAAATATGATTGAAAAATCTGAATACGTAACTAAGTACGTATTCCAGGAACAAGGTGTTGCATTCCATCCACCTCACAAAAATTGCGTCCTCACAATTTCGATAAGGGGTAAAATGAACACAAAAAGGGCATGGACGAGAATTATACCAATCAAGATATGAATAACTAAAGGTATCACTCCCAAGTCGACTGAACAATGATCGAAACATAGATATCTTCGGTACTTTCTGCTATATAAATCTTCAAACGATGCCAAATAATAATGACCCAATGTTACTGCTTTGCAATAAAATTTCCACTGTACTGCATACTTAATATCACTCTGAAAATAAACCAGAATACTGAAGATGAAGAAGAACCCTGATAATACTAAGCATAAATAAAGAAGATCGATAGTTAAGAATTTTGAATACCATGCATCGACCACTCTGAAAGATATAGTCAAGAATATAGAATAACCGTAAAAAAACTCGAATATCGACTTCTAGAAGATAACCCGATCACGGATCAATTCTGAGAATACTCGAGCTTCATATAGTTAGTCGAAGAGATCTTATAATAGCTTCATTCAGAACCAGCCGCTTCTCTATTCTATCCATATCTTAAGTTGGTATAAAGACGACGAAAATGGAAAAACAAAAGATGAAAAGGACTCAGAGATCAAGGAAAGGACGATCAATAAAGAATAGATAACTCTGCACTGGTAGTTGGACTGTATAATCAGGACTCATGCATTCTAGTTGCAACTTTCTTTACCATTAATTTATCGTCTGGACGTACTGAGGATGTGAGAGTCTAAGCTCTGATACCACCCTGTAACGCCCCAATCCCGACAGGTACAGAGACGTTACTGCGACGTATATACGTGATCAAAAATACCCTCACATATATACGCTAAGCATCAGTACAGGTAAGAATCAGAGTACAGGAGTACGTGGTGCTTTATACATTCCAACATATGAGTACAATTATAATGTTATCATAGGATGTGACATAATATTACAAGAATATTACATCACCTTATTAGCGCAAATGCGAGAATACAAAGAGATATACAATCATAAACTGTACAAATGAGGGTTCACAGTCATAACAGGAAACTCTAGCGCCGAATAAGGGGGCCTAAAAGGATAGGGCCTCAGACGGTCTTTCGCTGATCCACACTTCCACTGCGCCACTCTTATCAGCCACCGGGAGAATCCATAAGCTTCAAGCTTCGAGACCTGGAATGAGGATCCAGGAGAGTCAGAACTCCAAACGAGTGGTGATGCGAAGGCCAAATGGCGTGCAGGGATAAGCATACGTGTATCGATAAATCTGAATCATAAACATACATTGAAAACCATGTCAAGAGTATAAGCACACTTGAACATGAATAAGACATCAAGTGATGGGATAATTAGATGTGACAAAACTAGTTGTACGGGCTCAGTAGATAGATTCATGAGATTGATACCTCGAGGGGATAATCCAAAAAAGAAAACCCTCATCTATATATTATATACCTCATGTCTCCATCGACTGAGCACGCACAACCTGAGTTGTCTACAATAACAGTTAAAATAGAATAGTATGAATTATTAGGAACTATATGGTAACCAAGTATCCATATAAATTAAGAATGAACAAATCAGGGAGTCAAGTAAAGTAGTACACAGGTGGTAATCATGGAACAAAACATGAAATCTGAAGTAAAAGCCGATGGAAGCAAATACGGCAAAGCCAACCGTATAACCCAGTTACAAGCAAGACCATGAGTTATTATCTTGGTGTCTTATTATTATTACTCGTCTGACTCACATATCTAGATATGTGTCCTGGTGTACATCTCAACACACATACATCCATATATAAGTAAGTTGAGGTTGGTTATTGGAAGTTGATGAATAACTGATAGCTCATACTTATAGTGGTGCCCGTCCGCCCGGGACACAACCAATGGGGGCCTAAAACCTCCCTAACACGCATCTTTTGGGTGCCTAAAAGCACCCTAACACGAATTGTCAATTTAGTATTTTACCACTTTAAGTAAGGCATCATACCGGTGTACATCGCTCCCCCATTCCCAATGTAGGTTGTTCTTTTTATAACTTATTAAGCATAATTATCAGATTACAGGAATGAGCAGGCACATAACAAGTCATAACAGGAGCACATAATAGGTCATAACAGGAGTACATAACAAGAGATCAGGTACAATATTCCTCTAATGTGATAATCATGAGTAGAGAGTTAAACATGATAGGTATCAGGTGTTAATAGGACAGATGGCAGGTGATAAATAATAACATAACAGGGGGCATGTGTCAAGTAGTAACATAACAAGTAACAAGAGATAGTCTGATAAATGATAGCACGTTAAGTGAAAGCATGACAAGCAATACAAAAAAATAGTATAAGTAAGATTTCAAACTCTTCACAATCATTAACAGAAGAATAGATTAACCGGCGGGCAGATAATTTGGCAAGCAAGCTAACATCCAAGCTGAGCTAAGCGGGCTGGGGAAAAGCTAACGTACGATTCTAAATGCTATCACGTTCAGTATAGTTACCGCTCACAGTACAGCTAAACGAATGTGTTGCAACATGCGTATGAAACGTTATACTATCGCTCACAGCACCGCCGTGCTCACGGGACAATTACTTGATCCAATTTAAGCAATCATTTCTTACAAATTCTAGGAGTTATGCACTTATTTTAGTTTATCATGCATAATTTTTTATGTTTATTGATCTAATCTGTCGGTTGCTTAACATCATCATCATTTAGGATTACATTTCTTTGTATATAGAGATTGAGAATTTCAGGATTGTAATTTTTATTCTTTAATGCATACATTTAGTTTTGTTCGAGTCTAAGAACTTTGCATAATCATCCACTTGTGTGTATTCTTTTGCATTGCAGTCTATCTCAGGTTAAATTGTAGATATGTCTGAGTTTAACATGAGATTTAGGCGTCCCCCAAAGTCATGAAACACGGATTCATAACATCACACTAGAGAGTGAAATTATTATGATTGGTGTGTTGTTGAGTCACGAAATAAGGATTCACAATATCGCACTAGAGAGTGTAATTATTATGATTGGCATATTGTTGAGTCACGAAATACGGATTCACAACATCGCTCTAGATAGTGTAAGTATTATGATTGGCGAGTTGCTAGGAGAGAAGAAGTCCAACGAAAAAGCAACATAGCATTGTTAGATTTTAACATAAATAAAACAGGATCAATTGCCTCTATGCATAGATATCAATATCATGTATAATAGATCTGAGATGGGGTTTTAAATAACATACATTTTCGAAGGATGATGAACTATACCCGGATCTGGATCTTTGCTGTAGGGACGAGATGGAGATCCTTCTCTCTGCTAAACCTAGCCTCCTATGGGTGGAGAATAATGCGTGGCTGCAGAGAGGGACTTCCTCTCTATTATAAATCCTTTGATTAGTGACCTTCCCATAATGTCCCTAACCCTAATTAGAGAGTAGTACCAGGACCCACCGACCTTTACAACTTAGTGCACCTATTAGACACACATAATATGTTGACTAACATAAATTACACGTGTGTTATGATATGGGATAGGAAATAGGGTATGAATCGAATCAGGAAATATCTTACAATCTCCCACTGGAAACATACCCGACTAAAATTTTTTGAAAAAATATTTATTTTAAAAAACTTTTATATCCCATATCACAATTTTATTTTAAAAGCGGATGGCCATCCTTTGATTTTTGAAAAAACTCACACATGAAATTTATCGCTAGTCATGGTGCACTCAAACTACTGACACTCTACGACTAAGAGGATGACTAGCACGGTTCACGGACAAATTTCGGTCAAGCTTTATGCTTTAGCCTAATTTATATCGCGGACTTTCGGGCTAATTAACCTAACAGCTTTCAAGAGATTTTTATTGGTGGAGTTTAGTACGTATATGGCAAATGTACATGTAGTATGTATAATACATTTTCATAAGTGTCCTGCAACGTGTGTTTACTAGACACACGTCATCTCAATACTTAGACAACCGTTATGCGAATACCGTCGCTCATATTGAGATAAAGACTTAAGGTCGTGGAGCCTACCCACGTCCAGCCTAAGCGATCTTGAGAATCCTCAGTAGTCTTCTCCAAAGGCACTTTATACTTTAACATGTGCAACTGCATAACTTTAACTTTAACATTATAAATGCGCATTAATAATATTAGCTGAAATAAAATACCATATAATAACTGTATGTCATCATAATAACTGTTTGAGAAAAATCTCATGAAACTAAAATATAGAATGTACTGAGGACACAAATGGCATCACTGAAAATTTGACATAAAACTCCTACTCAAAAAGACAATCACAGATATACTCCCACTCAGAAAAATAATAATCACGATGACTCTAGTACCCCCATGCATGCACAATGCCCCTGAAAGATGGTCACTAAGAATCTTTTGATAAGTGGGTCCGTAATATTCTCCAGTGTGATCTTATGCACTATGTCAATTTTAGCGCATCAGATTGACAAAAGAAACTAATGCAAAATGAAACTCCTTTATGCTGCCAACCTAAAGTTTGAGTGCAGAAATGAAATCATTCAATGAGAAATTGCATAATCTCACTCAGCTATCCAGTTACAAGACCAAAATATCACCATGTTGTATCAATAATCAAATCAACTGTATAAGTCAAAAGTGACCTAATCAATCAATACATAGTCTAACACTGTAGAGGGTACTTTCTCTCCTAAACTAAGGAGCTCTTATAGGATCAAAATACAATGATAGATCCAAGGACAATATCATTTATACTACAACATAAAATAATAAAATTTCAGGTATGGTGTTCTTAAGTAATAATTTCTTAATCTTTCAGAAAATTATAGAAAGGTCCAGAGTTTTGATCATCCTGATCGATCTAACCATAATATTCTCCCCCTCGATCAGATCTTACAACTTTCATCTTTTGATTCAATTGTTGCTCAACTCCTAAGTGAAAAGGCTTGAAAATTTTTAAAGAATCAGATTTTTTTTTTTGGGTGGAGGAGAAAGACATGAGCATAACGAAAGAAATCATTAATGAATATAATGAAACATCTATGACTTCCCCGAAAAGGGTGATAAAATATGCCCAAAATGCTTATGTCATAACCTAGAGGACTGCAGAAAAAATCTAGAGCATTTTGCAGTAGGCAAAATATTATGATAAAGAATGGCACCTGATAAAAATTGTTCATATGATGCATCCAATGTCAGTTTGAATGAATTATCAACCAGCAAATTAGAATCAACAGAATCACCATAGAGATGGATAATAAAACTAGATTCATTCAACTTAGCACTACAACCATAATTCTTTAAAATGACATCATATCTAAAAGAAATTACTCTGAAACATAGATCAAATTATGCTCAAAATGACACATAAAATATTTCTTTCAAATTTAAAACATGACAAGAATTTAAACTTGTCTGAAAGTTTCTATGATCTCTATATAGTGCCTACCTTGACAGATCCTTCAAACTAATGCTTGATAACCACAAGCAAATCCTTAGCATTCTCCTTCTCAGAAATTCCACCACTCATAATAGGGTCTATAGAAGATTTAATTATGAGAATACTCATCTTGTTGTCTTTAACTCATTTATTGATGGACACCTGAGTTGTTGCCTATTGAGCATCAGTAAGTCGCTCAATAATGGGCTTGTCTTCAGCTAGCACAAAATTATAGTCAATAAACACAATACTATCTGGAGTTTCATCTTTCATGATGAATAATTGAGTATGTCAAGATCTTTATTCCAGTCAAATACTTCTGAATTAAGGTGTGATTCATAACTGCAGCAGAAATAAATTCTTGACAGGATTAATATTTACTGACACATAATAAAATTATGTAAATATATATGCATTAATTCTTTACTGTCACGAACCTATCCGGGGTTAGGATGGTCGAGTCAGAGTGGCATTGTGTTCATAGTTCATGCCTTTCCACTCTGCGGGTCCGACAATCAACAATTTAATCTTGCCTTTGGGTAATGACTAATTATGATTGTACCCAGTTGATGATAGAATCATGTTCAAGATCAGACTAATCATGTTCGATTCAATTACAGACACTTTCTATCCTTTGGGCTTATGGTTATCCTAATCTTACCGACACATGTAGTCTATTTTATCCTACTAGGCTACTTAAAAATTCTGAATTAAGGTGTGATCCATAACTGCAGCGGAAATAAATTCTTAACAGGATTAATATTTACTTACACATAATAAAATTATGTGAATATATATGCATTGATTCTTTACTATCACGAACCTATCTGGGGTTAGGATGGTCGAGTCAGAGAGGCATTGTGTTCATGGTTCATGCCTTTCCACTCTGTGAGTCTGACAACCAACAATTTAATCTTGCCTTTGGGCAATGACTAATTAGGATTGTACCCAGTTGATGATAGAATCATGCTCAAGACTAAACTAACCATGTTCGGTTCAATTACAGACACTTCCTATCCTTTGGGCTTAGGGTTATCCTAATCTTACCGACACATGTAGTCTATCTTACCCTACTAGGTTACTTAAAAATTCTATAATCACCTTTGGGTAACATATAAAATTTTAAATAACCTAGCACCACTGTCAATTTTAATGGGTCACAACTAGAGGGTCCCAAATAAGAGTAAAACAAAATATGTTACTGAATAGTCTACCTTTGAGTAGATCTACCTAGTCATATTAGGTTTTACTCAAATGATCGTTAATCTTATCTCACGTAAACCCCATTAGAGATATTGTACTTTATGAATTGTGATGATATTTACTTTCATCAATGTAACCTTAGTGAAAACCCTAAAAACTTAAATTGAAAACAAGCAATGATATTTACATTCACAATTTGATCAGAAAATCATATTACCTTAAGTTGTCAAAAACTTTACTAGGGTTGTCGATTATATAGGATAATAATACTTTCATGAACTTATGCGAAACTAATACGAAATTTATGTAAACTTAAAAAGAAAATTATGATTGTATATACTGAATTTTAAGTATATTTGCAGATCAAAATTTGCTATTTAAGATTGGAATTAGTTCACTCGCAGAGTATGTGAATCTCATCGTTCATGATATTATATGATTTTAAATAGCAACAATTAATATTTCAAATACATCTACTCAGAGAAGAGAAACTGAACTTAGATGAAATTCGACATCTCAATTACTAGTCCCCAAATAATATAAATTGGATTTGCAATACTATGATTCTCAACTTGAACAATTCCATAATAAAGGAATTTTAAAGTGTAAGTAAACAATGGCTAAATAGCCATACATCTGAGAATTCATAACCAAATGGATAAATAAAACATGAAATGTCTAGTCACCGTGATTATCATTGCGGTTGTACCATATATTTAATCAATATGCTATTTAATACCATTTGTGTTTCAGTCACAAAATCATAATTTGAAAATCTTCACAAAATCATAGTTTGAAAATCTCCACAATTTTTCAAGAAAACAATTAGATTGACAATCCACATAATAGAACACTAATAGGGTCCAAATTTAATATTGAAACACATGAATAAAATACAAAATAAAATCTTCAAATTTGCCACATGCATCCAGTTCAAACAAATACTTTGGACACTGAAGAATATCACTGCTTTTTTTTAATTTGAACACTGAAGTATGTGTATCTCTGAAGATATCTTAACAAAAGAAGAGAAACTTATCTCTTTTATTGACATTTAAAATTCATCTTACTTGCATGCACAAAAGATGATGGGAGAATACTTGATGTTGCTTAATTATTTGATGAATATCATTGGTAAATTTCTTTATTCGGATTCAAAGAGATCAAATTTTTAATAAAATTTTTAAATGAAAACCTCCAAGAAATACAAAATTGTTGCAATTTAAAAAATACTCATGTATAGTTAATATTTAAAATTCAAATATAGTTCTCGTGAATATATAATTTAAAAATTGTCAAGATTCTTTTCATATCCTTCACATGAAATTCTAGAATAATTTTCCGTAAATTCAGAAAATCCAACCTGAGAGAGAATATTCTCTTGCAGAAGCAAATCAACTACTCATTGGATTCATATCTTTTAGATAAAATTATCCAATCTACGAGTCTCAGGCCATAACTTCGTTATTTATTATCAAAATAAGAGATAATATTATAAGAGATTTTTTTAAACTAAAAGACAATTAAGATAGGAAATAGAACTTATCTCATTCCTAACCAAACAACATATTTAATGTTCATCTATAATATCAATTGTCAAAGGGACTCTTTGGATAATTTTTATCTTTGAAAAGATTAAATTTGAAATGCCATAAGCAAAGCATACGGGGATATGATTCGAAAATAATCAATTCAATAATCGGAAAATAATTAATTCCTCAAAATTCGCGTCTAAAGGCCAATAAATAATTTTGAAAAATAAACAAAACCTAGATCCTCCCAATAATAGCAGCCTCTTCAAAAAAGCAGGAAGAAGGAAAACAAAATAAATTGTTTAAAAGCCTAAAAGAAAAGCAACCATACTCAAAATTAATCCCTCAGCAGTCCTCATCTATTTCGATCTATCCTTTTTTGATTCAGAGTTACAACATAATACTTCTCAACTAAAATTAACAATAATCATACATGATTAGATCCTAAAACATAGATAGCATAATAAGGCTCTGATACCACTTATTAGATTTTAACATAAATAAAACAGGATCAATTGCCTCTATGCATATATATCAATATGATGCAGAATAGATCTGAGATGGGGCTTTAAATAACATACCTTTTCGAAGGATGATGAACTATACCCGGATCTGGATCTTCGCTGTAAAGAACGAGATGGAGAGTCTTCTCTCTGCTAAACCTAGCCTCCTATGGGTGGAGAATAATGCGTGGCTGCAGAGAGGAACTTCCTCTCTGTATATAATCCTTTGGAATTCGAAATTCCATTTTCTTTTTTGATTGGAAAATTAATTGTTTTTGTGGTTCTTTTTCAGTTACATTGAGAATTCTCGATGAAAGCACTTAGCACATGAATTCAGTGTCATGAGTTCAACCATCATTAAAGGAAAGAAATAAAATGTTCCATTATTATGTTTGCAGCAGAGCTCAAAACAATCCCCATTTCACTACTTTTTTCCTTCTCTGGCCATACAAATATGTAATATCTTGCAAAACCAAAAAAATAAAGAAATTAGTAATATTTTAGATAAAAAAATACTTTAGTGAATATTAATTGAGAGGGAAATGAATAAAATAGTCTTACCAATTAATATTAGAGCCAATTCTGTGTGAAAGGGTTTAGGTTAAAATTCCATCTTTAATTTTCTTTTTTTTTATTACTCCTATTTTTAATGAAAAAAGTACCAGCATGATTTCATTAAAGTGGGTTTAGGATCTCCAAAACAACCAAAAACCAAACACAGATGAACATCAGTGGCCACACAAAAGAATCAAATTTTGTACCAGCCAGAATTTCCAATTATTTAATCCACTTCTTCATTACAAGCAACAAAACTGAATTTTATTTCTCCCTTGTCTTATCTTAAAGATATTTCTTAACTAAAGAACACACAAAGTAGTATAATTGCCAAGAAAAATCATTTATCTTAAAGTTATAAAATGTGTGCAGTGAACACCCAGATGAAATTTTCATATCAGTGCTATTTGGTTAGTGGTGGAAGTGAGGAAATAGCAATAGTTCCCTTAGAACTTGAGAATTTGTTAGTGAGTTTTACGGCATCTGAATATTATTGAGAAGTGTAATTTGAAAAATGTTTTGTCTTTTCTAGTGTTTAGATGGTAATGTGAAAGTGAAAGTGAAAAATTTGACCACAAAATAATATTAAAATAAAAATTAATCAAGAAAAATAAAAATTAAATTATAACTAGAATGCAAGTGAGATTTACATGATCACAAAATTAACTGTTTTGAGTTACAACTTATTACAAATGAGATTTATATAATCACAAAATTAACTATAACATCCTGAAAGTGAGGAAGCGATTATGTAAAAAGAAAAGAGAAAAGGAAAAGAGATTTTCTCATTTTCTTTTTCCGGTGTTTGGATAAGGGAAGTGAGCAATTATACTTCCTCATTCCTTACTTCCGCCCACTTCCTTGCAACCAAACACGCAAATCAGGGTCACTGATGATAAGCATATAATGCAGATTTTTGTAATGATGCAAACTTAAGGATTACTGTAATTAGCTCTGTAATGTTTGAAGCCCTAAAACATCTCAGACAACTATCGAGAAGACAACCCCTTTCATAATTACACACTTTGAGTGACATAAGATTAAAATTCCCTTCTATACAAAAAAGTCACAAGCACATCATAAATCCACTTTTTTGTTGCTACAGTTAAATAGTTCCTCCAAGATGTCCTCAACACTCAACTCTCTACAAATATTTACCAACCAGTAACAAAATTGTGCCATCTGAAATTGGCACAAAATATATGTATGGGCTTCTGGAAATTGAGAAGATGAATATGTCTGAAACTGAACATCTATGGCTCCATCTATTATACAGCAGATTTCAGCTTCTCTACTACAGCAAGAAGAGAAGAATTTCCTTCACAAGCTTCCTTCAACAACTCAAGTCTTCTTCCACATTCGCTTTTATATTGCGGCTCTCGAGGCAACGGCAGCTTGTATCTAACAAAATTCAATAGCATTTCCTGTAAAACCAAGCAAATTGAAACCAAAGAGTCGTTACGATTCGTCTTTTAACTTGTGGTTCTCAGGCTAGTTCAAACTTCATACCAAATTACATTATACAACTCTATGACACATGGTGATCCCTTACCTCTTGACGTTGCTTCTGCAAATAGCTGCGAAGAAGTGATCTTGCCAACTTACGCTGCAGTGATGATTTCTCAGAAGCATTAGGTTTGAAAATGAAACAAGAGATATGATGCAGAGCCAAGGTGAAACTGATAGATTCTCGTGTCGCAGCTCTGTCAAGAGCTCCAGAACTCCACGATTTAACATATGCCTCCAAAATCCCTTCATCCTCCTGGCAAAAGTTGAAAAAAATTCAGTTCCAACTTTTTGAGATTTTTAGGTGCCAGAAAGCTACAAGAAAGACATCTGGTCCCTTCACCAGATGAGCAAAATTTTCAATTATCCTAAAAACAATTTGATGTGTAGGCATGTCAATAAAGAACTTGTAGCTCCGCACAAGTCAGGAGGACGACACAAACTGCATATCTTCTTCTAGCGGTTCATAGAAGATTTGAAAGGCACAAATATTGCAATTAAGACGACAACTCAACTCTACTTATTCTTCCGTTTCAAATCCGCATCTCATTATTAATTTCCAATTTCACCTAGACGGTATTTCCACTAACCAGGGTTAGGATTTCTACAGAACACTGTTGAAGCCAGTCTCAGTTCTGGGTGGAAAAAAAAATCTGAGATTGTGTCAGGCGAGGATAACCAGCAAGCAAAAGGAAAAAAAAAAAAAAAAAGAAAAGAAAAGGTTTTCCAAATTATGACAGACCCAAGTATAAGAATTCAAATCAATAAACAAAATATAGTAGGCAAAAGGAACTTTCAGTGAGGGCAGCAAAAGTTGATAACCCAGAGAACACATGGTTTTATATCAGTTAATCATGTAAACCAAACCAGGTAAAAGAATTAACTGATTCCATCTAAATAAAACAGACTAGGAGAATTGGTAAATTCAGTTATCCAAAGCCTACCTCAACGGGCATCAGGTATCCTTCAGGTTCAGCAAAACACTTCTCCAATGGTGGTAAGAGTTCGAGGACATGGGCATTAGATAATGCATTCCACGCAGCGAGTCTGACTGGTCGCTCAACAGATCGTGCAAATAAAGCGCTACCTGCCTGCCAAAAACTATATCCCCATAAGATATAGCTCCAAACTGCTCTACGAGATTCTCGACAAACGTACTGTAGCTTTCATGAACTTGTGTTTGGAAGTTCAATAACTCTACGCTACCACTCTCCTGAGCCTCCGGTGACTTAACTGAAGAAACTAGATTTTCCCCATTCTTATCAGGCTGTTCTTGAATGTCTCTACATCTTAACTTCTCAAGTTGTTGGCCATACAATTCTTGTAAAGTTTCAAAATATCCCTGCTTTTTTCATCATCAAGCACATCCATATTGACCTGCAAAGACATAGAAAGGGCATGCAGCTTCCAAACTAAAGACACAGCAGAAACTGCGGAAAACTGAAAATCAGAATTCAGAAGATAGGACATTGATTCAAGACCTAAAAGAAGAAACAGTCCACTCTTTGCTACATCAGTCACCGTGGTAGATGAACATGTGCTAGTACTTTTTGTGCCACCAATGCTACAGATTGCACTGAGAAACCATGCAGAGGAAGAGGCAGTCTCTGGCGTGCCCACTCTATTCGCAAATAACTGCAATCTGGATATTTGACCGGCATTTCTGATATCTCTTGATCTTCATGAATTGTTTCCAGAGTATTACTTTTTTTTGATATCTCTTGATTGTTACTGCCTCTATCCTCTTTACCAGATGACTTATTTTTCATACTTATCCACCTGTTTCTAAAATGAGAGCTTAGAATCTGGCTGAAAAACATATAGTCCCCGTCTTTGTACTGCCAGTCAAATGATTTGCAACCCTTATTAGAACAAAGAAAACAAACGCATACATAGATTAAGGAACTTGAGAACAGAAGCCTGGAGTAGGATATCTAATGCTTTCTCTAAGGTATCTCTCTCTCGTGGTCCTGCAATCAAACATACTGCAAGAACAGAATTAACTCTCTGGGAAGCAAGGGTCATTGCAGCAGCAGAATGTTCAGAGTTCATGCCTTCAACAATGCAAGGTCTTCCTCAAGTATCACTGGTAAGAATTCAAACAACTCTACAATCAACTGCACATCCATTTGTGCTAGCAAAACATTTGGGACCAAAATCCTCCATTGGAGGAACCCCAGCCAAAGCCAACTCCAGGAGCAGGTCCTCCTCTGCCAAATATCTCAATAGAATGCACAAAATGCCATTCTGCTGAAACCAAGGTCATGAAAACAGCCAGAATCCCCATCACATCAGTTTTAGCCCACTTAACTAGGCCTTCCTCTAATATCTTCTCTGCAGTTCCTGACCTATGAACCTCAAGAGGCTGAGTGTGGCATACATTTCTAGCTCCCTGGACAGAACGATCAATTGAAGAAGCAAGTCGTACCATTCCATGGAGGCAACTTAAAGAAGATAATGATGCACCAAAATCACTCTGCTGTCTCAAACAACAAAGGCCATCCACTAAAGAGCCGCCTTCAATAGGAGACTCTGCAGGTTTCACGTCTGTTGGAGCAAGGAAGTTCAGAAATCCATTTCTGATAATTTCCAGGCCAACTTTAGGTACAAACTGAGGAAGCCAAGGCAAATTGGTGGTTCTATTGTGCATTCCATCAGTTCTGATTGGTGCTATTCTGTCAAATACGCTAGCAAGCATGTGCAGTACTGCGGAGATCACCCAAAGCATGCAGCTTACAGATGAATCAAGTGCATCCATACTTCTCTTGTCAAAACTAACAACTGAAGGTACAAATGGGATATTCTTCAATGCTAACCATCTTATAGCCAAGTCAACCATTGGATTCACATGACTCCAAGACAAGCTTCGACTATATCATCAGAAGCATCCATGGCTTGCTTCTTTAGTTGATCTGCTGAATGAAGAATTGGCAGCCTTTGAGCTAAAGCCTCCAGGACAAGATATGCTTCCCTTGTGATGGAAACGAATTCAGCAAGAACATCATTCTCAATTAGTTTGTCAAATGTAGGAAGACTCAGCCATAAGCACATAGAAGGGAAAAAATCTGCAAAGTATGTTATGCAATAACCATAATGGATACAAACTCTCCACAGGCGTAACTGCTCAACCATCAAGGAAGAAGTGAGTTTACAATGCTCCTTTCCGGTTTCTACCCAATGCTCAAGGGTAAATGCACTTCTACACCACTGCCACATTGCCTGGTGGAGAACTCCACGCTTCACAAAATCTAAGCAGATTTGCTTGTCAGATTGAGATAAGACCTATGAAAAATACCAAGTTAGGCAACTGTAAATTAGGAAATCCATGTGGAATTTGCAAACTGAAAAAACAAGGACATCAAAAGGAAGGAAAATAATTAAAATCAATCCTCCTCATGGTTCCCCAATTAGAATCACAAAATCAAGATCCAACAGAAACCAACCAACATTATAATAGCATTTAAGAACTTCCCATAGATAAAGTCTTTCTATTAGAGTTTGATTCATGGGATTTATGGAGCTCGTATTCATAACACAGTGATCCAGACAACTTCGAAGTGAGTGGGAATGGACAAAGCATACAAAGGCAACTCGATACCCTTGTCACTAAAATATGGCAACAAGCTATTATGATGTTAGTGATGCTATCATGGATGTTTAACTATGAGCTCATCCCGCAGCATCCAAATGGTGACTTGGGAAGTCCAGAATTTGACACCAACAACACAACACCATGCACTCTCACCCAAATAATTGATGTCGTGATATCTATAACTGATGACACTCACAACCATAACGCTCGACTAATACAATGTTGGCCGTATTTATATCATGAGATGTCTTTTTTTTTACAATATCACTCAATGGATGGTCAATTCATACAGAAATACACAATATGACAACGATGCAATCGCCAGATGAAAGCTGATTGAGGGAGAAAGAAGAAATAAATTGAGCTGGTTGGAAGAAGAAGAAGAAGAAGAAGAAGAAATCAAACATAACACACTTAGCGCAGAGACCAAAGCCTTGAGAAAACCAACAAGTCTTCACTTTTTCTCCATTCTAAGTTTTAATAAACCCTATTGTTGTATTTTCTTTCTTTTCCCTCTTCTATGGAGAGGGGTTCCTCTAATCCACTTGTTATGGATTGATACTGCTCTACTGTTACGTTATAATAAAAGCATTTAGGAGAGGGAAGTCGGCCAAAAATAGAGCCAGGCATCACGCGGCAGCAGTTTGGTTCTGATGGAATCCGTTTGAGAAAGTATTTAGGTTCAATTGGTGTATGATGTCTCATGCACCTTAGGTTCGATCTCTAATCCTTACCCTTTTCCCATACTGTAAGCTTGGAACTCTTATGAATGCTTCTTGCATGTTAAGAAAATTTTATTGTTATCCTAGTTATTTTCAAGTCTAATCTGATTGGTGATTGCATATGCATTGAATGATTCATAACTTTATTACCTCTAATTCGTAAGTTGTTGAGCATCGTCTTTTTGTCAGTTTTCATGCATTTATAATTGATTTATCTAAGTTTAGCTTGCTGTCCTTTAGGATAGATAACGTTTTCCATCGTATCTTTGTGATTGTTTGTGCATTGCATTTGCATTTAGATTCCTCTAGTCCAATCATACATTAGTATTTCTTAATCATCAAATGAATGAATACACTATTTTGCTAAAGTTACATTCTACATATTCTGTTTTCATTTACTAATTCTAAATCCTTTAGATTCCAAAGTTTCTCTCAAGTTATCTAGTTTAAAACTTATTCCTTCTCTAGTCTCATCAACAATACTATAACTAATTCTAAATCCTTTAGATTTTAAAGTTTGTCTCCATCTTTCTAGTTTTAGAACTATTCCTTCTCTAGTTTCATGAACTAATACTATATCATCAACAAACAACATGCAACATGGACTTTATTTTGAATATGCCTAGTAAGTATATCCATGACTAACGCAACAAGATAAGGATTTACTGTTGGTCTTTGGTGTATTGCATGACTATTATGACAGAGAACACCTCAGTCTCCTCAACAATGGTTCAGACCCTAGTTGTTGCTCATCATACATATCTATAATCACATCAATATCCTAGTACATGTTTCTTTTCTAAAACCCGCCACCATTATCTCCCTAAGGATCCTATCCTATGGTTTATCTAAATCAATGAAAACTATGGACATGCCTCTTTTCTTCTCCAAGTACCCGCTATTAATCACCTTGGTAAATAAATAATTTTCATCCCACACATAAAACCGAACTGAGATTTTCCAAAAACAGGTATCTACTTTCTTCGTCGTTGCTTAATTACTCACCTCAAAGTCTGATTATACAACTCATAAGTATGATCCCATGATAGCTTGAGCAAATTTGTATCTTTTATTTTTTATAAATGGACGTCAAAGTGTGCTAATCCTCCTTTGTATATCTATAATTTTGTTAAATGATTTGGTTAACTGTATTAAGCCCGTATGTCCTAGACACTTTCAAATTCCAAAATTATATCAGATATCTTCCGAATCTTAATTCTATATCCACTAACTCCATGCACTCTCATATCTATTATTATCTTTACCGACATGCTCGTTTAGGTCTACTATAAATAATTGTTCTCCCAGGTTCCTAAACTAACGTATTCATTCTATAAAAGTTTCTGTTAATGTTCTCAGGAATCCCACTTGTGGTGCATAAGCACTAACAATGCTGATAACCACTTCTCTAATGCAAGCGATAATTCTCTTTTCAACTCTTTTCACATCTATTGCATGCTCCAAAATGTAGAGTAAGTCTACAAATAAAAAGAGAATAAAAAAGAGAAAGGTCTCTATTAAATGAAAAGGGCAAGAATATGCATTTGCGATTCATCAGAGCATCATATCAAAATATCTAAAGGAAATTACATCTTTACCACCATGATCACCACTACCGAGCAAGTATTCAATAGATTTATTACATAATACATAATACTACCTAACAAACAAGATGTAATTAGGCTTGTTAACAATGGTGTTGTTCCCCAAACAACATAAAACTTAGATAAGTTCATATTTGCACAAAGTTTGTAGGACGAATTACACATTTCATTTCTGAGGGATAAATCAACTTCACCTTCTTGCTCGGTAGGTCATGTTAGAGTCACAATCTATGAATCTATTGGTCATCTCGACAACAAGAACAAGTGGTTTAGTTTAACAAAAAATAAAATAAGGAGAAAAGGTTTTAGGCACGGTCCTAATAGAGAGAACAGAAAGTGAGGATAAGACACAAGAACAAGAAAATAACAGATACAGATAGGAATTCATGGCAGCAGGAATCAGCTGCTAACAACTAAATAGTAGAGTTCAGCTCAAAAGGAGATGCATCAAAATTTGACAGAAAATGGTTTCTGAAAATAATATTTAGAAGTATATTACCTGTTCATCAGGAAGTGGCGGTGATGAGGACATCACGCAGCTCCTATTTATCTTTCATGTCTTAGCTTATTCAGAGGATTTAGTATTTTGTTTCAGCTTTATTTGTAGTAGGTGTTTTAGCTTTATTTGTGTTCCTTTGTGGGCGTTTAGTACCACATCGGTTATTTCCCAGTAGTCCTCTTTTGTGAAGCCTATATAAGGCCCCCCTAGACTATTGTATTGAAGTAATGAATGAATGAATGATTAAAACTTTTCCTCAAATTATTTGTTAAATTCTTGAGTTCAGCTGCTCTCGAGTTTAGGGTGAGAAGCCCGTGCAAGGGGTGGAAACCCAAATCTTTTCTTATCCTCAATTTAAATTTTGGTTTCGATTTGAAGGTGATTGCGATCCAGGTGGTTTTACATCATTTTGGTATCAGAGCACCGGTTTTCAATCCCCTTCAAAATTTTCCTTTTTCCAAATTTTTTTTCAGTCTCCAAACCCTAGATCTATTCCAGATCCATTCAAAAAAAAAAAGAGAAAAAAGAAATACACTGTTCAAAAAAAAATATACAGTGAAAAAAAATATATATCCTTCGAAAATCCCAATCTCGCACTGTTCATCTCCTCATCGGCAACAAGCCCACCGCCGCCTGCACTGTTCAACACCACCGACAGCCACGGTCTTCACCGTCATCGTCGCCAGGTTCGACGAAGCAGTCGCCATCGTCCACCGCCTCTCCCCATCGAAGGACTCCTCGGCTGATTTCTACATCGCCGCCGACCCATAGATCCACCACAGCAGTGGATCTCATCCTCCGGGGTCCATCGACGCAGTCGATCTCCATCGTCGACGACCTCCAAGCACCTGTCGGAACTGCTGGGCCTTGACGACACCAGATCGGAGCTCCGCCGCCTGATCCAAACTCCGCCATCCTCCAGTAAGTCAGTCGACTTCGGGTGACGCTCCGCCTTCGTCAGATCCCCTCGCCGCTGCGACCTCACTGAGCAGTCGCCGTCCCCGTCTTCATCCAGACCTCTGCCCGGCTACGTCATCATCATCGTTGCCGCCGCCGCTGCTCCCCCTTGCCCTAGCCGACAGCAAGGAGAAAAAAAAAAGCTGATCGGGGAAGAGAGAGGAGCAACCACCCCCACTGCCAACGCCAGGACCACCGCCTTCGACACCCATCGCCCCGCTGCAACACCACTACCGCCACTGTCTTCATCAACCACCGTCGCCGTCGTCGCTGAAGAGGTCCATCGGAGTTTTCCCCAAACCACTGCGCTACCAGACCTCCCGATCTCCATCCTCATCGTCATCGCCTCCGATTACCCAACCAAGGCTCCGCCGCCGCCGACAGCCGCGTCCAGAAATCCGCCCAGAGATCTCGACACCATCATCGCCGACAGATCGCGGTCGCATCACTGCCGCCCTCTCAATCTGTCTTCGTCCTCAGGAGTCGCATGACAATCGAGACCTCCTCCCTCAAATTTCTGTCTCAGATCTCCACCGCCATCGCCGAGGCCATCCACAACTCGCCGCCCCTTTGAAGCTTCGTCGAGCTCGCCTGAACACTGTGGAGCCTCGTCGAACCCGCCGCTCACGGGATCCCGTCGTGCCTTCGCCACGATCATCGCCACCGCCACCGCAACCCGCTCCGTGTCGCGAGCCCTAGCAGAGATCGAGGGAGGAGAACGGGCACCTGCGAACAGGTCTGTCTCCGGTGAAGTGGGTTCCCCTCTGAGAACCCGACTTGGAGAAAAATAAAGGGTCTCGTGCCGTCGTCGCTTCCACCGCGATCTCGCCGGACTCCCAGCGCCGTCCACAGCTCCGACGCCGTCGCCGCGTCCACTCTGCCCTAGCTGCGCGAGTGGAGAAGTGAACTTGGGTGTCGGGCGAAAGCTTCATCCAGACCCGGTTTTATAAATCCAATTGGATTTGGGTGTGAACAAAATGGGTCTGACTCCAAACCCGATCGGGTTTTAAGTGGGATAAGTAAACACAGTCGGGTCCCCGTGAAACTAAACCCGTTCACCCGCACCCGGTGCAACAGTGATTCGTTGATGTCATCGCTGACGTCAGCCAACCGGGTTAACCCACTGAGTTGACTCAGTCCAGATCCAGTTCGTCCTGACTCAGTCCAGAATCGCCGCATCACCTCCGACGGCCGTTCAGGGCTCATTTCAAGTCCAAATTGAGCCGTTTTCGAGGCAGTGGATTCGTGACAACCAGTACTACGCTCCTACAGCAGTCACACTCTGGTTCAAGCTCCGATCGTCTTCCAGATTCAGCTCAGTAGATCAGTGCACCACAGTCAGAGCTTGTTTCTGCCCCGATTCGAGCCCGATTTGCGCCATTCTCGAGGCATCCAGCTTCCACTTCTTATCACCGCTGTCCAAGAATCTTATGGGCGATCTCAACTCTTCAGTGTGAGTATTTCTCTGAGGAATCTTCGAGAATTTTGCGTTTGGGCGTGAACGACTCCACCTCAGGTGATATCACAACTTGACCTATTCGTTAACTGTTAGATTATTTGCAACTACTATATGGATTGCTATAATTTGTTGATTGAAATGCTATTTGCTTCGATCTAGTGGTTGCATCTTTTCATCATTTTAGGAATGCATTTTTATTTACATTTTAGGCTTAAACTTTAGGGTATTTTTTTGTTTAGTGCATACATTTAGTTTAATTGACTCTAGGGCTCCCTACTGCATCTGCTTGTTTGCTTGAGCCATCATGACTAATCAGCATTATAGGGACTCCCACTTAGACCAGCTACACAATCTCCATCAGGGTCATATGTCCGTTCATGAGTACATTACCATATTTAAGGACTTAACCCGTCGTAGTGAAGTGAGAGAGCACCCTTCTGAGACTCTAACTAGGTTTATTTGGGGTTTACGGCCTAAAATAAAACGTGCTATGATTACTGGCCCCTGTGACTTAGACACTGTTGAAGATGCCTTTGATGTGGCATTAAGATTGGACTTGACTTTCAAAACGCTGGTCAATGCCAAGGTTAAATGTTCTAAATGTAAGGGCTATGGACATTATAATTATCAGTGCCCTCAGAGAGTCAACATGTTAGGCCTGTGCCCACTAATGAAGTTGATAATTCGAAGGCTGTCAAGGATGATCAAGTTTCTTCTAAAACTGTTGATATAATCGAAGACATAGCAGTTGATTCTATCACACAGATTATTGATGAAATTCACATGTCTTCTGATAGTGTCAATGATGACGTGAACGAGACAGTTAAGCCTAATATACCCACTGTGCCTAATCAGCCATTCGAGTCTCCTTGTGTTGAACCTAATTTTATGGTTATTACTATCAATTCTTCTTTTAGGGAGTCACCTGAATTTCTTGCCAAGGTCCAGCAAATGGTTTCTAACACTTATTTTTTGGTTGTTTAGAGTTTGTGTCCGAGTCCTGTGTACCTCCATCGTTAGATGTGTGTCCTTCTAGGCATATTATATCTCTCGTTCTCCCATCGTTAGGAGCCATGCTTAGAATACCTACTGCTTTGCATCTTCCTGTTGCACATATTGATGATATCACTAGGCTGATAGCAACTTGCAATAACAACTACAAATTTGCTGCAAACCCATATAGTATTTTGCAGGAATTTACAGTTGATAATAGGGTGATGGTTACGAGTCACTCTGAGGCCACGAGAAGGTTGCACGCTTGGCGTAAAGATTTCGAAATGGCTCTTAAGAGGATTGCGTACATTGCTTACGAGTTGGATAGCCCGTGGGATCATGGTATCAGCTCCGCTTTCAGCCAGGACGATGCATCTCGCTCTACTCTCTGTTCCTTGATCGTGCTGCTATCTTCCACCACCGATTGTCATGGAGACCAGCTCCTCCTCCGCCACCATGGTCTCGACATGATGTACCCATGCTGCTGCCACAACCACCACCTTGGCCAGATTGAGATGCTTCGTGAAGAGAGTCCTCACTCGACAGGGTCGAGTTTCTCCCACCCCGAGGGAATTGATGAGGACATCACGCAGCTCCTATTTATCTTTCATGTCTTAGCTTATTCAGAGGATTTAGTATTTTGTTTCAGCTTTATTTGTAATAGGTGTTTTAGCTTTATTTGTGTTCCTTTGTGGGCGTTTAGTACCACATCGGTTATTTCCCAGTAGTCCTCTTTTGTGAAGCCTATATAAGGCCCCCCTAGATTATTGTATTGAAGTAATGAATGAATGAATGATTAAAACTTTTCCTCAAATTATTTGTTAAATTCTTGAGTTCAGCTGCTCTCGAGTTTAGGGTGAAAAGCCCGTGCAAGGGGTGGAAACCCAAATCTTTTCTTATCCTCAATTTAAATTTTGGTTTCGATTTGAAGGTGATTGCGATCCAGGTGGTTTTACATCAGGCGGAATGGAGTAAACTAGGTGAAGGGTGTCAATAAAGACCTAACAATATGAATTATACCTCATTTCGAGTTTACTATACAATTATCCCTGTAAAGCGCTGGTTTCAGGTGTATTCTTCTAGTATTAACATATAAATACAAACCTGAATCAATTAAAATTAAGAAAGTGGCAACTGCTTCAGATATATTCGAACAATAGAAAAATGTGAGGGCATATCATATTCTAATCATGCAACTATATAATAAAGTATCATTCACCATAAATTAGAAAGACTTACAAGACCTTTTCTTTTAATTAGGAAAGAAACTAACCTTTAGAAGGATAATTGCTTTTATCTGAACTGGAGTATCTGCTGTTCCATGCCTCGTGCACATCTTAACAACACTTTGAATGAGCCTTGGGCATCTCATAATGGCATTAGCAGTTGTAGGGGAATGCCTTGCTAAAGCTATAAGTATCGAGAGCAGACATTCTTCTAATGTTGGGAGGGGGTCCATCTGTACCCAAAGAAATTTATGCAAATAGTTAGTAGCTGAAGCGCACACCCATGCACTGTGGATTTTCTGACAATTAAACGTACGAATTGCAGCATGTAACGTACGCTTAAAGCAGCAGTGGAGATCAATTATAACAACCACAAAGGCTTTATCCCAAACTTTTCGGTTGCCTAGATGGTTCTTTCCTTCTATTCAGCAATGTTAAGGGCCATCTCCTTGGTTAAATTAACTATAGCAGTATAGATCAATGTGGAACAAAAAATTATTGGAAAACCAAAACCGAGACATACAGTATGATGCACATATAGAAGGAACAATGTGTATATTCTAATTTACGGTTTGTAAATGAATGTTCGAACTATCTACTTTGTATCAGCATCCGTTTAAGCTAATATGACGACCAGTAATTATCTATTAGCATGGATATGGGCCCGCCATGGACACAACAGAGGACACGACACTTCCTTAAAAGTAGACACTGGGACACAGCAACATGAGAGTAGAATATACAAATAAAGAAAAGAATGCACATACATACATAGTCATGTCCATGCATCCAAAAGTTTAGACACATTTCTAATAATATAATCATATAAATGGTTACCAACCAGTCAAATACCTTACATTTTTTATGACAATGCAAAACGAAGATTCCTAGACTCACAATTTTCTATAGAGTAGCTCAGTATCTCATTTCTTATATTGAAACAAATTTAAACTTATCATAGTCTCACAGACATCATTTTGATGGTCTTTTTCCAGTAAAGTTAAACATTTGACACATATAAATGAAAGTAAATAACCATCCCAAACATGTATTGTCAACAAAGAATTGTGAAAATGTAAGATGTGTCTAAATAGTTGTCTGACGAGTGTCCTAAATTAAAAAGATATAGTATCCAATTGTGGACACGTTTTGAGAAATATCTGACACATGTTTGAGGAGTATCCAATAAGTGTCGGTGTCTGAGAGGTGTGTAAACATGTTTGATGCGAGCAGAGTTTCGTGATAGAAGCGTTTGTGCTACAATCACACGTGGCAGGGCTTGCCGGAGGTTGCGATGAATACCGAACCATGTGTGTGCTGGAGGGGGGTTGGGGAGTGAATATCTCCTACTTTCTATAAGTAACCCCCTCCCCCCTTCAATTTTTTTTTACCCTTCTTAGTCAAAATCTAATACCATACATGAAATTTACCATCTACTCATTAAAATATTTTTTTTTTTTGACTATGTGAAGTAAAAAATTATATAACTAATATATTAGTGCTTCTTATTATGTATTTATCTATATATTTTATTACTACTATATCAATATGGCAAATAAAGCCCTCAAAGGCTCACAGTAATGCACATAACTGATAGGACGTTTAGACAAAAAGTACAAAGACACAAATAGAATATCAATACCAACCTCCAAAAGATAGCAAATTCTCAGTAGTATTCCCATCCTAATGAAACCAGCAGCAATATCTTGACCAGCCACAACAATGTCATCTTGAATAGTATGTTCCCCTTCATTTTCATCATCTACCTTCTCTTCATTAGAAGGAAGTATGTTAGAAGGCTTTGTATTATACTTCCAAAATCCACCATGAAGATAACCACCATCAATTTCAGGTTTACTCCGAAATACAGGAGCAGTGCAAAGATATTTCTCAAGAGCAGGCACTTTCTGGGAAAGAAGCTACAGGTCACATAAAAGACCGACAGGAATAAAAATAGATAATTTAATGAAGCCTACCTCTGTCATATTGAAGAAGCTCTCATTTTGTCATAGCTCAATATGCATTGTATGGCCTTGGCACAAGCCAAACCACCGAATCATGGTTATCGTCCAAAGCAATCCTGACAATGGGCTTAAATGTTTAGTAATTTTGCATAATCTACTATGGAGCTGTAAATTGGGATATCATATGAATTGCTAGACAGAGAAAACAATATATTAACCAAGGATTATTAGGCAAAAAATGTGGTACCTCAAATAGCAACATATCTAAAAACAAGAGTACTTCAACTAACAGTATATCTAGAACTATAGTTTTCTAAATGATTAAGTAGCATGGTGTGCTGCCACAAAAAGCATACAGACAAAAATGAGTCAAAAGTGAAAGAAAAAAGAAACATTTGGAAAAACATGAAATGGTTGCCTAGAGATCAATAGCTCAGAAAATGATGGTATACAGAGAAAGAGGAATCACTACCTTTATTGTCATAACTGTTCTAAATTTCCAATAATATGATGTTATCTTTTACTTCCCACACATGTTAATTTCAGATAAGAAACCCACCCCACCTTTTACGATTTAAGACTTCAAAGTGTCATCATATTCACCATCATCATCATAACAGCCTTCTCCCAACAAAACAGGTCAGCTATGAAACACAAGGCTCAATGAAATGTTTGACAAAATTTACTTCCAGGACCTGGAGCTCATCTTGTACCAATTCCTGGCTCAGTATTGCCAGGAGAAGGACTTGCTAAGAAGTCCAAACATATACCTTTTATTAGACCACAGTGTTTTCCCATTCGAAAACTGCCTCCGCAAAGACTGATATACGAAAAAGATCAGCACGAAAAAAACTAAAAAAGATTTAGGTTAACTGTTCAAGGAAAGAAAACCCTCAAATATAAGAAGGCAGAGAGCACGCTGAAATGCATTATGCAATCTTCCAAACCAGTATAACTGGGAGAATGGACCATGTACTTGAGGGAATTTAGGGAAAAGGAGACCATGATTAATGAAATTCCAAAATGTCATAGAAGTTTCTTCAAATTGTTGGGGCTGCCATCTCACCCAACAGCCCATTGTGATTACATATATTAGAAAATAGTCTTGAGACTATTATAGTACCTTCTCGTATCTAATATTAGCAAGGAAACTAGACATAACTATAGCTGCAATTTCTCATGGCCAAAGATAAGAGCTGAAATCTAACTCATCTAACTTAATAACTGTTCACACAAGACTGTAGTTTCCCCATCATTGCTGCAACCATTAGAAACATCTTATTGGCATGTAATAAGTACAACACACTTTATCCAGAGAGAGAACAGGACGATTTCACTTATAATTTATTAGTGCAAACTAAAACATTGAGTTTGCTTGATACACATGAGCAGTGGATAATTCCTAGGAAATTTATCCACGCACCAAAATTGTGGACATAGAAAAATCAGATCTCAGAAAAAACCAGCGCAAACATAGAGATTTACGTGGAAACCCCGAAGAGGGAAAAACCACGGAGAGAGAAGAGAGAGGATTTCACTATAATTTGAGGAAACTTACAATGGTGATCACTCCAATGCTTGTGCTAGGGTTTCTAGGCTTAATGGATCGTCCCCCTTCTCATTGGAAGGGGTTCTCTATTTATACATGTGGTTATCTTCAGATAGGATTACAAATTCTCCTCTAACTGAGCATCTTATCCTATCTTAACTACTTATTATAGAGGCGGTTGAAGCCGAACATCCTTATTTGAATTGAAAGAGAAGCTTTCGTCCCTAACCGGCGACCTGGCATCCTGCTGTCAAAGTGGCTAATCTAATACCAAGGCATAACCGCTGGATTCGAACGTAAATTGGACCTACAGATAAAGGCACTCATAACCGACTCTATCCTTGTTCTTCTTAACCACGCGATTTGCTCGGAATTGAATTGGATGAGAACTGTTCAGAAGTTCTGGAAGCGGCCGCATGTCGCTCGCTTATATGAGGTTGGTTGGACACGTGTCATGATCCAGGGAGGTCGGAAACTGACCACTACAACATGGTTAGTCCACAACTCATCAGCTCATGCTTTTTGGCAGAAAACTAGGTTCTAAAGCTAATTGTTGACAAATTACAATATATTTGTCTAATACCTATTTACTCTGCCTTTCCAGGCGCTATGTTTATGAGGCCTTTTCATGTGGCAAAGGCCAACATGAGGGGGAGAGTTAAGTTTGATTGACATAGATTGTAAGCCAACCAACCATTAGCTTAAGCTTTCAGGCAAAGTGGTTACTCACCAAACCCTAAGCTTTGAATTAGAGTCTCATAACATGAGATATGACTAGTTAACTTTTGTCTACATTCTTGGTACGATAACTATCTTCCTCCTTTCCTGAGAGTGTGAAGACTAGTACATAACATAAACAATTGAAGGAGATTCCTATTTTTGCACATTGTCATTACAGCACCCATGAGCCTAGATCAAGTTCCATACCATGACTAGAATCTCTCTACTTGATATCAGCATGATACAAGCACACTGACTTCTGAGCTGTTGGAACTGGTTTGCAAAGTGATCATCATTAAATTGTGGGTTTGTAGATTGATCAGAAAAAGTTATGTAAATCCTAATGTTTTGATGATGTAATTAACCTATAAATTAGTTTCTAATGAGCGTTTACGTGGCTGTGTCTTATTTTGATAGGATAAGACATGTGTGTGCCATGGAAGTTAGATGGAATTAAGCCAAACTGCAATATCTAAAGGAGACGGACAGTCAAATGGAGCTCCAACAAATCATAAAATGGCTGATCAAGCTATTCCAAGAGCTATTGGAGACAAGAAGAGAAGATCTTTTTTCACATGCTTTTAGGACACAAAATGTAAGGTAATTGACGTGAAATCTAAATAATTGGCCGTTACATTGCTCTCTAGCTTTTATATCCTATTTTCTCTCTCCTATATATCTCAATCTGTTCTCACTCGGATTATTCATTGATCAAAATTTTCCTCTAGCATACTGATTCTGCCACAGTTTCAGCATTCTGTCAGAGCAATCTGCCAACAGTCTTGCAGTTGCACCCAATTGAACTATATTTCCTATTCTCTGATATTATTTTTGACTCAGTTGAGTGTTTGATTTGACTATGTCCGTGTACTTGTAAGAGAGAAAAGTCATCCTTTCTATTATTTTAGTCTCTCTCTCACTTTTCTCCTTGTACAAGGATAAAGGCAAATGGACCTTTGCACACACATCACTTCTTCTCCCCATGTGACCACATGACTTTTGGCGACTCCTTTTCATGGACATTGACCATTACCTATAAGAAGAGGAGAGATGAACCCCTCATTTTATTTTTACTTTATTCTCTCTTCTCTCTTGCATTTAAAGCATATCTTCCCGTCTTGAACAAAGTGTGTTATGACCATTTTCCTATGCACCAAAATTACTCAATTGGGTTTTTAGGTTGTTTGAGCATTTATGATGATGGGACTTTGTCCTGCAACGGGCATTTTGAATCCCTCTCTTAAATAGTCATCAGAGCTAAGAATTGATCAAGCATTCATAAAAGAGAAAATTTGTGCCAAATATTTCAACAGCTTTTACTTCTCCATCTTCTTCATCAAGAGTCTAAAAGCTTTTAGGGATCACTTTAAAAAATTGTACAACATTCCTTTGTGATCCCAACTTTCAAATCCTAATTAACTGTGCCAATGTTTTTTTAACATGGGTCATAGGGACTTGAACCTGATACTCTCCACAACCTACTCTCTTACTCCTTTACCAGTTAGCAGGCCTCACTGGCTATTGTGCCAATTATTGAAAGAATATTCTCGCATCAATTATTATAGATGCCTCAAATTGTATTTTCTTCAAAAGGAGGATAGTGCTTCTTAATTTGTGTGGAGAACAAAATCACTCTTTTCTTATTGTGCTTGTGTAACTTCTTGGAGTAGAGGTTGAAATCTAATCTCTTTGGTGAAAAAGGATTGGTGGTTGTAAATTATTTGCCTCAGATTGGAAGCGGCAATAGTGGATTTGAAATCACAGGAACGAGGCTTTAGGTGGTGAATGTCAGGGAGTAGCTTTAGGTGGTGAATGTCAGGGAGTACCCGAACCACTTTAAACCTTTGTTTCTTTGCTTGTGCTTGATATTTTGTGATCTCTACTCTTACTTATTGTTTATTATCTGTCTTTATTACTGCATTTCACTTGCTCATTTTATTGTTCGGAATTGCCTTTGGTAGAACCCTTTCTACCAGAACAAGACTAATTTTGGCAGCAACTATAAATTGAGTTTGATTTGTTTTAAACCCTATTCACCACCCTCTGGGGTTCTCAGAGTAACCATTACATTAAAAATGAAATGACTTCAAAATACGCCACAATGGTACAAGGTAAATGGGTGCTTTTAAAGGCCTGCAAGAAATAAAGTGGTTTTTCACCACCATTATTCTCCCTTCATTAACAACCTAGAAGACATGAGAAACATGTGTACAAGTTGATCAAACTCATGAAAAATTTTGTTATAGAATTCCATTAGTTTTAGTCAGATCAGCATGACAATCTAGGGCAAGCCATTTTCTAGTAAAGCTAAAAAGAATAAGAAAAAGTTAAAACACATTTATTACAGTCTGTCGTACTCCTAACCATCCCCATCATTACCCACTTGTCCGACTGTTGCTAAGTAGTTTTTGGATATCAAACGGACCTCCTTGAAAAGAAATACATTAAATGCAAGAAAAAAAGAATTAAATGATGATTGGTGATTACCTTAGTGACAAAGCCATCTGAGGCTCAGGACCAAGGGCAAAGGCCCAAACAGCCTGCCAATCAATAAGCTTGTCATTAGAATTGATTTTTCCTAGTTTATGACCACCATCCTTCCATTGCATGTTGTATAAAGCCTTAGTAAAGATGGAAGAAAGGAGCTGCAAAGCAAGAGCCCGCTGTCCAGGTACCTAAAATATATAAATGAGGCAAAAATGGAATTAATTGACTGCAAGTATTGTGAAAACACAAAAAGAGTATAATAAGGAATGCTAGTACTCAATGTATCCACCAATTTCAGTGGTTATGCCCATCATTTAACAAAGAAGGAAAAATTACTCAAGACACAATATAAATAAAAATTTCAATGATGCGAGAAAAATAAAATTAGAAGTTTGATGAACTCCACAACATGTGCCAACAAATTTCAGCAAGTATGTCTCATAGAAATTAATAGCACAACAAACATTATACATCCCCATAACTGCATAATAAATATAAGGATAAATTGCATTAAACACCC
>JAVJIF010031246.1:0-150766 GCA_038442645.1 Agave tequilana
AGGTGAACTAGGTCTTGAACCTTCCATAGCGAAAGCTTTATCAGACTTACTGGCTAATTAGTGAACTAGGTCTTGAACTGTTAGCCGTTAGTGTAAGCCAAGTCAACAAGTTTCACACAGTAACTTTCCAAATCAACTTTGGTTCTCGGTTGTGTCCATTTTTGGCCCTGAACATTCTTAGTTTCAGAGAGAATCTTTAGAGAATAACAACCTCTATAGAAATTCTCAAAGAGCTGACCCAACTCTATACTCACATAGGTGATCGTCCTATTAAGAGTAGTCTACTCTACTCCACTTGTTTAGTAACAAGATATAGGCATCATTAAAAGCGTTAAGCTTATCCTTAATCCACTTGTAGAAAGCACTTATGTGCACCTTAGGAATGGATTGGAGTCAAGCTCCTAAGTGCTTACTTGCTGAGGCAATCATAACTAGTTTTTCCTCTTGAACTTAGTCCGTGGGATCTCCAGTCGCTAAGTGAGGTTTCCATTAAGCTGACTCTGTAAGGTTAGGCTTTTAGACCCATTCTCCTCGATGCACAGTTTATACGCTCTCCACTTAAACCTTTAATAAGCGGATCCGCTAAATTATCTTTTGACGAGACAAAGTCAATAGAGAATTTCATTTAAGAGCAACTGCTTAACAGTATTATGGCTACGACGAATATGTCTAGACTTACCATTATATATAACATTTTGTGCCCTAGATATAGCTGCGTGATTATCACAGTGTATGCATATAGCAGGCACTGGCTTTTTCCATAATGGTATATCTTCCGAAAATTGCCGAAGCCATTCTGCTTCTTCTGCAGCCTTATCTAAGGCTATGAATTTCGATTCCATAGTGGAACAGGCAATACATGTTTGTTTGACAGATTTCTAAGATACCGCTGCTCCTCTTAGAGTAAATACGTATCCGCTAGTTGATTTTAATTCCTCAGAATATGCAATCCAATTAGCATCACTGTATCCTTCAAGTACAGGTGGATACTTTCCATATCTCAAGGCATATTCTTTAGTATGTGATACGTAACCCAATACTCGTAATAAAGCAGTCCAATGTTCATCACTAGGGTTACTAGTGTATCTGCTTAACTTGCTTACAGCGTAAGCAATATCGGGTCTAGTGCAATTCATCAAATACATTAGACTTTCGATAATCTGAGAATACTCCAACTGGTGTATTCCAGTTCCTGTATTCTTATGAAGGTGGATGTGTGGGAGAAAAAGATTTGTATTCTCCTTTATCTCAAGATCTTGAATCTTTCTATCATCTAATCCACGTAGTGAGATTGAGATAGACTGATTCCATCTGATGTTCTGGTGATTTTAAATCCTAAAATTACATCAGCAAACCTTAGATCCTTCATGTCAAAACTGTTGGATAACATTTTCTTAGTGGACTTAATAATTTTAATATTAGTCCCAAGTATCAACATGTCGTCTACATAAAGACAAATAATGATACATGAATTTTTAACTGTTTTAATGTAAGCACACTTATCGCATTCATTGATAGTGAATCCATCTTTGATCATGACACTATCAAATTTCTCATGCCATTGTTTTGGAGCCTGCTTTAGATCGTATAAGGATTTTACCAATTTACACACTTTGTGTTCTTGGCCTTTGACTATAAATCCTTTAAGTTGCTCCATATATATTCTTCATTTAATTCACCGTTTAAGAATGCAGTCTTGACATCCATTTGATGGATATCTAAGTTATGCAATACTGCAATTGCAATCAACATCCGAATGGAGGTTATTCTTATTACTGGTGAAAAGTATCGAAGTAGTCAAGTCCTTCCTTTTGTCGATAGCCCTTGGCTACTAATCTAGCCTTGTACTTATCGATAGATCCATTGGGTTTTAATTTTCTTTTAAAAATCCACTTACACCATTGGTTTACTGCCAGGAGGCAAGTTTGCCAATCCCCAAGTATGATTACTTAGTATGGGTTCTATTTCGCTATTTATAGTTTCTTTTCACATTTATGCTTTTGGGATAGACATAGCCTCTTTAAATGTTTGAGGTTCGCTTTCAATAGCGTATGCTATGAAATCTGGACCAAAAGATTTTGAGATTCTAGATCTCTGACTTCTTCTTGGTTTAATTTTCGCATTATCAATCAGTTCCTCGGGGCTTTAGTCCCTGAACGCCATTTCATGTGTTCTTTTCCCAGAAGTCTTATCTGTTTCCCGTTTGTATGGAAAGATGTCTTCAAAGAACACAGCATCTCTAGATTCGATAATCATGTTTACATGAATATCTGGTATTTCTAATTTATGAACCAGAAATCTGTAGGCACTACTATTCAAGGCATAGCCTATGAATATGCAGTCCATAGTTCTTGCTCCCAACATAGTTCTTTTAGGTAATGGAGTTAGCACCTTTGCAAGGCACCCCTACATTTTGAGGTAATGGTAGGAAGGTATCCTTCCATGCCATAATTCAAATGATATAAGACCAAGTTTCTTGTGGGGTATTCTGTTTAGAATATAATTTACAGTTAACAGAGCTTTCCCCCACAAGTTCTGCGGAGCTCCAGAACTTACGAGCATGAAATTGACCATCTCTTTCAAAGTTCTGTTCTTCCGTTCAGCAATTTTATTTTACTGAGGAGTATATGGTGCTGTTGTTTGATTGATTATACCAAATTAAGCACATAACTCACTAAAATCATTTCATTCATATTCTCCGCCTCTATCAGATTTTAGAATCTTGATATTCTTTTTGAGTTGATTCTCAACTTCAGCTTTATATGTTATAAACATATTCAGTGTCTCATCCTTACTGTTTAAAAGATACACATAACAGTATCTTGTACAGTCTTCAATAAAAATAATAAAATACTTTTTCCCGCCTCTAGTTAGCATAAACTTCAAGTCACATAGATCGCTATGAATTAACTCTAAAGGTTCTGTATTTCGATCAAATGAGTGAAATGAATTTTTCGCAAATTTGGCCTCAACACAAATCTCACACTTGCGAATTTCTTTCAAATTGAGTTTAGGAATATATCCTAAATTAGATAAGTTTTTTAATGACTTGTAATTTACATGCCCTAATCTAGCATGCCATAAAGACGGAGACTCAAGCAAATAAACAGAAGATTTTCCTTTATTTATAAGTTTCGGGTACAAATACACAGACTTTTTGTCCACCACTGCAACATTGGCTTTAAAAAGTCCATCAACAAGATAACCCTTTCCCACATACATCCCACCCTTAGTAAGTACAAATTTATCTTATTCAAAACCATTCTAAATCCTTTCTTACTAAGTATTAATCCAGAGATCAGATTCTTGCGGATATCTGGAATATGTAGCATATCGTTCAGAGTAATTTCTTTCCAGATATCCACTTCAGGATGACCTTTCCTTTTCCTTCAACCTTGGAGACAGCTGAGTTTCTCATGAAGAGTTGCTCATCTTGCTCTAGTTTTTAATATTCAGAGAAATATAATTTCTCAAAGCAGATGTGCCGAGTAGCCCCAATGTCTACCTATCAATCCTTATTGTTGGTCCTCAGATTCACTTCTGACACTATAGCTGAAAGGCTTGGCGGCGCATGGTCGGTCAGGTTTGCCTGTGGATGGTTCTTCTTATTCTTTTTGAGACGGCTACGACATTCATTCGCCTTATGCCCTTCTTTGTTGCAGATGTAGCAGGTTCCCTTGAAGCGCATGTTCTTACTTTCTTGGACCTTGCCTGTGTACCCTTGGGCAGTCTTCTTCCGCTTTAAGCCTTTGGAAGTAGATACTTTCCCCTTTGAGTCTTCGATCACATTGGCCTTGGCTTCATATGAGTTCTTACTACTCCTTTTCTCGGACTTTCAGTTGTCCTCCTCAATTCGAAGCCACACAATGAGATCTTCCAACTTCAGCTCCTTGTGCTTGTGCTTCAGGTAGTTCTTGAAATCTCGTCACGCAGGTGGGAATTTCTCCACGATAGTAGAAACTTGAAAAGTTTCAGGTAGAATCATACCTTCGGCCTCTATCTCGTGCAAGATAAGTTGGAACTCTTGCACCTGACTGATCATAGTCTTGTTATCTACCATCTTGAACTCTAAAAATCGTCCTACGACGAACTTCTTGATACCGGCATTCTCAGTCTTGTACTTCTTATCAAGACAGGCCCATAACTTCTTTGCCGTTGTGATAGGACTGTAGACATTGTAAAGAGAGTCATCCAGTCCATTCAAAATATAGTTTTGGCAAAGAAAGTCACCTTGAGTCCATGCATTGACTACGAGGACTGAGTCTCGATCAGTTCCCAGTTCTAGTGGGTCTTCTTGCAGGAATTTGGCCAGATGCAGAGTGGTCAAGTAGAAGAGCATCTTCTGTTGTCACCTCTTGAATTCTGTGCCATCAAATTTCCTGGCTTCTCTGGCTTCAGGTTAGGAAGTGGAGTAGGCATCAAAGCTTGTATCTGCATGTTTGGTGCCTTGCTTGAGCTGTCTTGATTAATCTCAGATATTTTCTGCAAGTTCAAGCATAACAGAACTAAGAAACTTCAGTAATTGTCTTAAGAATGTTAGTTTCTAGGATCAAGCTGACAACTAATCAATATCACTGAAATATCACCGATCTAATTGGCCAGGTCAGTTAATATCAGGTGGGAGATTTTTCGTTCAATAGAACGTTCCTTAATTAAAGAACCACCTTTCAATTACCTTCCTTGGTTAAAACACCAATTAGAGTGGTATAAGTCAGTCTCAATATACTGAATATCAGTATAACCCCTGTATAAAAAAAAATTAATTCACTTATACAGTACTTGGAGTGAGGTACGCTTAAAGTGAATCTCCTTAAGACAATTACGTCCCCGCACCGGTGCTAATGCGTTACTGGACGCTGGTCTCCCAAGATACAACACTCCTTTATGATATTTGGATAGCACTATCAAATCACCGTACGGTCGAACCGTAGTTAACCAGTACCTTCACAGAATTATTGAAGACTTTGGAGGAGCACCCACTGTAGAGGAAGGTAGAAGAATATTCTTCTTTGGAAGTCCCAGATTCAGACAACAATTCTATTAAAGAATCTGTTGAATTTTCTGAGCCTCTTTCAGAATCTCTTGGAAGTCGCTTCGAGTTGCAGAATTCCCACTTCCTGTTGGAAGTCACTTCAAGCCGAAGTGAGTTGCAGAATTCTCACTTCCTGTTGGAAGTCACTTCAAGCCAGAGAGAGAAAATCTCACTTCAGAACGCAGAGAACTGATTTCTGTGTTTGTCTTCGTTATGTTTTGTTTGAGAATATGAAGCGCTATTTATAACGCTCCGGGAGGGGTAAAAATGTCTCAAACCGACCGAACGGTTGCAACGGTTCGGATCCGGATGGCGGAGCGGGTATGATCCGCGTAACCCATAGCCGGTTCAAAAAGAACCGGATCGGGTAGGGAACCGCACCCGAACCGGCCGGCCGCCGCCGCTGGCGGCGACGACGCACGCGTGCGCATGGTTTCCCCCTAATCGCGCGCGAAAAACTCCAAGTACCCAAATGGCACACCCTTTGTTCCCATTTTTCTCTATTTAAACACTTCAAACTTCCATCTCATGACCAATGTGGGACTAAATGCTTTTAGCTACCTTTAGTCCTCTTTTGGCTTTGACTTAGGCAATCTTTAAACTTGAATATCTCATTCATTCGAAGTCAGAATTGAACATGTGAATATACCACGTTCATCCCTAATGGAAGGAGAACACACTCCAACTATTATCCAATTGATTCAATCAATGGATCTCGCTGTAATTCAACTCATAGATTCACATATATTCTTCATATTTCCAACAATCTCCATCTTCATCTTTCTCAAACGCTAGCACGACCACTGGTGCATAACCGGGTTCTCACCCGCCACCCGGGCCTTGTCCGGTCTGGTCTGGGCCTATCGTTTCGCTTCCGGGATCTTTCTGGCAAATTAAGCTTCCTTTCCCTAAACCCTAGCTGGTCTTCTTGAAATTATAACTCAGCAAATGAGGCATCCAACACCTTACTGTCACCAGCAGCAACTCTAACTTATTCATGGTGCTACCGCAATGCATCTTTCAATCTCTTTGGGTTCCTGTTGTCAGGAACAACTTCTTTCCTGCTTCCCACTTCCTCCTCTGCCCCGGGGGACTTTTCCCAACTTGAAAAAGCTGAAGATGGAGGCAATCTATATCAATAAATCGCCTTTGATTTTTTGACTTGTTGGTCACGAGTGGTTCGATTGCAGAGTCGGAAATAGGGCGCTACAATGGCGAGTCTTGAGGAGATATGTATAGTGTATCACAACCTAGAGACGCTAACAATAAGGAATGATTGTGCCAAACGGCTGGTTATCAAGCACATGTGCTGAGTGACGAATCATAGTTTACTGTGAAGTGACAATTGATACACCCCAAAGCTGGAGGTATTGGATTTTGTCAACATGAAGATCTTGATGCTGTAGTTGGGGGACTCAAAGATTGATTGTGTTATTGAAGTAATCCCCTCTGATCATGTCATCTCTTTTTTTTTTAAAAACAAAGAAAATAGCTCTATATTATCTTCTTCGTGGGTGTGTTTGCAAATTTGAATTGTTTTCTAGCCCTTAATCGAATTAAAGGAAGGGTGAGGTATCGCAAGTTTTAATCTATGAGATAAAACTTTAGCGGAAAAAATCTGTAGGAGCAATTACATTGAGAGTTGAGGTGATCCTTTAACCAATATATGGTATAGACAAAACACTGTTTCCTGAGGAAACGACAGAATATATCATCCAAACAGTTTAAACTAAGCTTTCTCCTATGCACATTTCTACGCAGCTTCTGATAAAGAGGAATTCCGCTGATTCATTCCAAAAGGTTGTGAACACTCTTGCCATGCAATGAAAGTGAGAAAACAAAGAGAAGTTTGGTGTGGGTCAGCTCATCAGAGAACCAGCCGAGATGTATGCTAAAGCCCGGAACTCTAGCAAAAGTAAATTGGATCAATGGTATTTACAGAGAGGACTGAGGCTATTTTATTTGAGAGAACAGAATGTTAATCTTTAAGCCATTGACAGCACGGAAATCAAATGTTTGCGATAGGATCATACAACATATTTTGAGACTCTACATAGCACGGACAGTTCTATTGCGAAACCATGTGCGTCGAACGGGTGGAGGACGCACCTACCAGGTATGGTTCTTTGGTTTCGAATACTTTTTAGACTTTTGCATATGTTGGTGCGTGGTGTTGTGTCCATGTCGGCATGTCCTTGCAACAAAGCTGAAACGACCCTGTGGAATTTAGATTTATTTCGACTGCAGCAATTTTGTAGATTTTGGACCACATGATACAGTTGTCTAGAACAAGACGTCTGCCTATCAACCCTTTGGTTCAGGGCAATAAATAGAGAAAAATTATTTGTTTATCCGGTAATTTAGATTTTTTTAATATTATAGATGCCTAATAGAAATTCAAAGTTATCTTTAATTATCGGGGTAATTTATCTTGCAATTTCATACATCTTGATTTTGAAATTGGGAGTTTGAAAGCTTCCAGTTGTGCCCAATTCTGATTGCCAGTTTCTTCCCTGTTGGCATGAATAAGAAACTTGCCAAGTCACTGTGGTAAACAGTTTAATGACAGACTAAAGAAACTTAAGTTCCATTTGGTTTTAGAAATAGGTTGTTATGGGATAAAATAGGGGAGAACCTAATGGAAAATACGGTAGATTAGTGAAGCGAGGCTAAGGCTGAAGCATTGGGCAGCTGGCTTGAAATCATCTGGAAAGTAGTGACATGTTGGTCCATATTAGCAGCAGATGAAATAGGAGGCCAGATGGTAGATTCTTGATCTTTTTTTTTTTTTTTTTTTTGGTACAGTCCAGGTGACTGGATGGGACTTTCTGTTGGAAGCAATCTGAGAGCTACAAACAACCGTGAATACAGTGCTAGGAAAGCAGACATATAAGTGAGTTAAGGTATCAAGCTGCGAAAAACAGAACTTTTTGTTCTGGGTATCTTGAACCTAGTTGAAGTTTGAATCGAGCCTGGCTTGATTGTTTAGGCTACGCCTTTGAATTCAGATTGTTGGAGCTTGTATATACATTATATCTTTTGATATCTGATTTAAATGAATATGGATTATGTAACGCCCTAAATTTTCACACAGCAGCTGCATCGATTAGACTGCAGTCTAGGCAGGATATTTAGAGCCGCTATAATATGATACATAACTCAGGCAGTTTAAATATAAATATATGACAAAGAACAAATCATATAGCTAGAAATCTGATATGGAAGAGAAATACATGTCATACACAAAAAATTTTAACATATGGAAACTAAGTCCAGATATGGAAGAGAAATACATGTCATACACAAAAAAATTAACATATGGAAACTAAGACCAAGTCTATATACAAAGAAGTCTAAAACATACAGATAAAGGTCCAACATCAAATACAAAAAAGTCTCAACATGGATAAAAAGGCTAAACCTAAAACATATACAATACCAAAAATATGTATACATGTATACAAAGAAAAGACTCTTTATTAAGCACTATATCTACCTATCAACAAAATAGACTACTACCAAATGTTTTTGTCACTCGGCGTCTCTATGGATGACCCATAAAAGCTTAAAAATAATAAATCAACTGACGGTAGACGCCAACAAGTCTATCCTTAATTGGGTACTTTCTGACCATGATCCTGAGGCTGACTCATTACCAGGTCGAGGAGGTAATTAATAGAGGTCCACAAATATAACAGGAAACAAATAACATGAAAGGAAGTACGATAAACATAAGCATGATATACAACAATAAACAACGTGGATATGCATGACACGGTGCTTGAAACCTGGCCCAATCTCAAAACAATGCCACCGTACATAATCTCAACCAATTACCATATGCATAACATCATAAATATCATATAGACAAATATTCGAATAATCATTCAACCAATCATCTAAACATTCATTCGCTTTCTCTCTGTCCTAGGAAGATAATAATTCGCGTTCTCCCTCACCTACGAGTATAATCATTCGCGTTCGCCCGCTCCTACGAATGTTGGTATTCACGTTCTCTCCCTCTTATGAAACCTCATTCACGTTCTCCCACTTATGAATGTCTGTAATGCAACCACATATCTCATTCGTGTCTTCTCCACAACCACGAACGAAATACGATATAATATATATAAATACCGAGATACACCATCTCATACAAATCACAACATACAAACCATCATATATATATAATATGAATTTAATTAACTTATCACAACAAGCATGGTATCACTTTTCAAATACATCAAAATGAAAGAATACATGATTCTAAAATATAGAATTCAAACACATCATTCATGTATATGCAACTTTTATATGCAACCTATCAAACACATGGTGAACATGTATAAATCTCAATTAAAACTAAACATGCCGTCAAATAAATATTTCATCTTTTAGTTCATCTCTTCTATAGATCTCATAAAAATCACAATTTTATGGATCCACACAACTCTATATTCACATGGGTATGAGCTACTAACTATAAGATGCATATAAATTTAACTTAGCCAAATCTAAGCATGAAAATCAAACCACAAGGTCATATCTCTGTCCTTGGGTAAACTCCTAAACATCAAGAACATAGCAAGATGTAACCAAAGGATGAAGACTTGCCTTGCTGGGTCAAGAGGAGGGGCTTTTGATGAAGAACACTGAAGAGGAAACACATTCCTAGTATAGCATCCAACCCAAAAAAGATCCAAGAGCTTCACTTTTGAAATCTCCTTCAAAATCTCACTTTCTCTCACTAGATATACTCTCTTTCCCTCTTTAGAGTGGCCGACCAAGATGGGAAGAAAGAGGAGAAGAGAGGATAACATTTTCAAATGAAACATGGTTGGTATTTATATAGAGAAGGAAAAGTCAACTTGGTCTCCTCACACATGGTGTTCTGACACCCATATTACTTGACTAATAGGGTGAATTAGTCGACAAATAGGTAAGATAGTCGGTTGGGTTAGCTGACTAATGCATCATAATAGTGCATCATATTAGAGCAAAATAAGTCAGTTCTATTAGTCGACTAGAAGAAAGGATTAGTCGACTAGCCTGACATCACAAGTTTCTGTTTGAGGCTATTAGTCGACTATACCAATGTATTAGTCGACTACACTGGATCAAAAATCAATGTACTAATCTGCTGGTCTTCTCATTAGTTGCCTACAGGGTTATACTAGTAGATTAGCCTATGCTCACTACATCAAATCTTTTAACAACATTTATATGTATATACATATATATACATATTACCTCACCAAAAGTCTACCAACACATACATATATGTACACATACATATATATACACTTCTATTCAAGAACAGTATATAAGATAAACTTTCAACATTTTTAGGGTGTTATATTCATCCCACCTAAATAAGAATTTCGTCCCCGAAATTCAACTACTAAGGAAATCAATAATCAAGCATACAAAATAAACTCCATAAAAGATGGGTTAACTCAGCTATTGTATATCTTATTTTCTAATAGCACGAAATTGGTACGTCGAAAGAATAATTCAAATAAGAAAACTCTCATGTATATACTATATGTCTCGACAGTTATAGGCTAAATTTACATGATCTATATTAATCTATTATTTAAATACAAACAATTATCACATCAACATATCGAACAATTAAATCAAATCATACGCGCTCATACACATGCCCATACACACTTGCAAAGCCCATATAGTTATCCCACACGTCAAATGCATGTAATAATTCAAACAACACGAAAAATCACACGCGCCCATGTGCTAATCTGTTGGTCTTCTCATTAGTTGCCACAGGGTTATACTAGTAGATTAGCCTATGCTCACTACATCAAATCTTTTAACAACATTTATATGTATATACATATATATACATATTACCTCACCAAATGTTTACCAACACATACATATATGTACACATACATATATATACACTTCTATTCAAGAACAGTATATAAGATAAACTTTCAACATTTTTAGGGTGTTATATTCACCCCACTTAAATAAGAATTTCGTCCTCAAAATTCAACTACTAAGGAAATCAATAATCAAGCATACAAAATAAACTCCATAAAAGATGGGTTAACTCAGCTATTGTATATCTTATTTTCTAATAGCACGAAATTGGTACGTCGAAAGAATAATCCAAATAAGAAAACTCTCATGTATATACTATATGTCTCGACAGTTATATGCTAAATATACATGATCTATATTAATCTAATATTTAAATACAAACAATTATCACATCAACATATCGAATAATTAAATCAAATCATACGCGCTCATACACATGCCCATACACACATGCAAAGCCCATATAGTTATCCCACACGTCAAATGCATGTAATAATTTAAATAACACGAAAAATCACACGCGCCCATACACGTGTCCACACGCACATGCAAAGCTCACGAAGTTTTCCCACACGTCTTAAACATGCAACAATTCAAACAAAACATAATTACTCAATATCAATTATAAGACGCCCAAAACATCAAGTACATTTTAACTGGGTTGAAATCAACATCATAAAAAAAAGATTTTGCATAAAAATAGCATAACACAATACAATCATATGATCGTCCTCACTTGGACTCATAATACTGTGGATTTTAGACTCGAAGAATCCTAAAGAATCCTTTACTTGCTTCAAACTTAAACACAGGTTATGAAAACCCTAGGATACTTGAACGTAGAGCTCTGATACCAACTTAACGCCCTTAAATTTTCACACAATAGCTGCATCGATTAGACTGTAGTCTGGGAAACATCTTAGAGTCGTTATAATATGATACATAACTCAGATAGTTCAAATATGAATATATTAATAGAAAACAAATCATATAAGTAGAATTCTGACATGGAGAGAAATACATGTCATACACAAAGAGTTTCAACATATGAAAACTAAGTCCAAGTAGATATACAAATGTAATATCCCTAGTTTAAAGTACAGTATTTTTCTGAGTATTTATTTCATTTAATTAATTATCTTATTAATATTCTTTAACTTGATTTATAGTTATTACTATTATTAATATATACAAATTATTTTAAGATGGTAAAGAGTAATTTGGCCTCATATTATTGCCATTAATTATTTTCAATATTTTAATAACTTATTACCATTATTTATTATTATTCCTTGATATTAGTAGCATTATTCTTTCCTTCTTTTCTATTTCTATTCCCAAACTCCATTTACCTATTATCCATTAGCCCTTGATCCAAACCCATGCAATTATCTCTCTTTTCTTCCATATTTTTCTCAAACCCAAGTCCATGTGAGCCCACTACCATATAGCCTATACTCTATATTCTCATACCCATTTAAATAAATTCAAACCCATTTAAACAAACCCACTTACCTATTTGGATCCTAACCCGCTACCCGCAAACCCAATACCCTTATATATAATCTAGCATCTAATTCTAAACCTATCTAATCCCAACCCTAACCTAATCTCTATCTTTTCTCCTCCCACATCCAGCCGCCAACATCACCATAGCCGATCTCTCCCCAAGCCTGTGCACCTGGCCATGTTCTCCCCTTTATCATCCATCTCCGGCGATCTCCGCGAGGCCCTCCGGTAGCTCCACGAGCCACTCGGGCTCCTTCTCTTCCTTGACAGCCCAGATCCAGGCCAACCTCCATCAGCCGCCTCCATGTACAGGCGCATCCAAACAGCCCAGGCCTTGGCCGAGCTCAGCAGGGGCAGCCCGGATCCAGCCACCGCCCCCTGCAGCCTGGCGCCTTGGATCCCCTCCCCTTGCCTGGCTGCGCCTTTGACAGCCGCCTCTTCCCTTGGCTGTGCAGCAAGGACAGCCGCACCCCACTTGGCCGGACCCTCTTCGGCAGCAGGATGGCGCGCCTGTCCAGATCCAGCACATGGCCAGATCCCCTTCTCTTCATCAGTAGGCCAACAGGCCCCCCTGTCCAGATCTGCGCCAACAGATCCAACAGCAGGCACAACAGATCTGGACAGCAGCAGATCTGCTCCTCCAGTAGCGAGCGAGCGGCGAGTTCTCCCGATCCACGCGAGCCCGTCGCCGGAGACCAGCACGGTGACCTTCTCCAGTGTCTTGGCCACTCTCCCGTGCAGTCCGTTGGCGAGGAACCACCACAGCGACCGTGGCAGCGACTCGCCCGGCGACGACCAGATTCCCCAATGTGAGTGTCTCTTCCTCCTTCTCTCTTTTGTTAAGTGATCCAGCTATTATTTTATATGTGATGTAATTGTTGAGTAGAATACTTAGATTACATGTTTATGTATGGAGATCTCTTGGTATGGTAGTGGATTTGCCATTCCCTTTATTTTACATGATGAATGCATAGAATAGGAGATGTACATGTCTATGATGTTGGAACCCTTTATTTACCATATGAATACTTAGATTACTAGTGTAGACATGTGTGTTGAAGAGTATGTAAGTACTGGAGAGAATATGAGAAGAATAAGTGTTGATGTATCTCAGATTTTGTGTCCAGGTAGAGGTGTTAGTCGACTAATACACTCTGTTAGTCGACTAACCCAGGAGCCTAGTCGACTAATAGGTGGACCTAGAAGTGGTGTAACTTTCTGTATCTGTATCAGTCGACTTACCTTACCCTGTCAGTCGACTTGACCTTGGTGTAGTCGACTATACCCACTTGATTAGTCGACTACACCAACCTCTAGTCGACTTGTGTATTTCCCTAGTCGACTAATTTTGGGCTGTCAGTTGAGTATGGTCTCTTTATTGGATTGGGACTTCACCCATGGATTATGTGATGACTATTGATGTATGTATATGATTTCAAGAGGTGGATAGTGGTAGTAATGACTTGATCTAATAGAACTTAGATGCATGTAGATGATATGTTGTGATACCGGATATTGGGATATCATGTTTGATCTTAATAGAAGTGTGAACCCTTGAGGATTCGGGAATCAGATTAAATTGTTAGAGTGAGAGAGCTGAGCTTGATTATGGATATATGTTGGAATGATAATTATTATATCAGATTCTTTGATGTATATTGATACTTGACGATCATGTAACCATTGGAATATGAGTTGGTTGTCATAACTTGGGATTGATCTGGACTTAATTATTCACATAGAATGATAATCAGTAATTAGACAAGACTTTATTAGTGAGTAATTGAGGACATATCAGATATGACTGGATTAGTCGAGTTGTGTCTTAGATTGATCTTGAGTTAGAAGTACCCAGAATCTATATTCCTTTCATTGGAGCCTGACTGATATTGAGATGAGATGGACATTGCTGGCATTTGGGGTCTGATAGATGATATGTTGTTGATGTTGAGTATCAAGAGTAGATATTCTAGACCATAAGTTATTTTAGGATGATTCCCTTACTTCGACATGATTCAGTATATTTTGACCTGATGATCTCGAGGACATACTATATACTTCATGATTAGTTATTGACTATTTCAGTTATCAGAGATGACTTATTATGATAGTGATCTACATTTTTGGAGTTTGATAACAGTTATTAATTGATCTCAGTTATTGGTGGTTATAGGACTAGAACATATCGGTGTTGAGAAGAGGACTAATTACAGATTCATTGATCTGGTAGTTTACCGTTTTGGCTTACACTGATACGGACGGATACTTAATGATTTGCAAGGATGGTATTGGGAATATAAGTTGATGGAATAGTTATTGATATCTCTTTAGCATGGATGGATGAGATTATGGTCAGCTTTAGTTGAGACCGTTCGTTGAGCAGTAGCTAGACTGTTACTGTTATTATATCCATGTTATTGAAAGTTACTGGGAAATGATTGTTTGACCGTAACTACGGTACAGTCTTATTGTTCATCGTATACACGGTTACTGTTACTGTTCACTGTTACTGATATTGTTCACCGTGTATACGATTACTGATTGATTGTTACTGTACTGTTATTGTTACTGTCACCGTATCGTCCCAGTGTTCTAGATAATATGGACATTGACTGGTTTAACTGAATTGAATGAATAACAATGTAAATGGACAACTTACACCAGGATTGGGAAAATTGATGGAGGAGACAGCGTCTGTATTTTGGGTGGACCTAGGATACAGGTTGCGCAGCCGACTGAGGGTTCCACTGCAGGGTTCCTGGGGGATGACTGACATCCCATCTGTTACTGTTACTGTTCCACTATTTTCACAGTGAGATTACTGTTACTGTTACTGAGTACCTAGCGGTACAGCCTGGTTCAGCGCCAGGAAACTGAGGCCGTGGTCCCGAGTATGTACGGGACCCACCTAAAGCATGGACAATGTCTCCAACCAATCAGTTTCAATAACTTAGGACTCTGGTTGACACGTGTAGCAGGCGTAGTATGGGATGCGTCTATTACAGGTGGCAATTGGTGTTCGCTGACATAATAAATGAAAATAAACTGTTAATGTATTGTGACTGACTATATCACCTGACTGTACATTTATATTACTGTGATAAACATATAACTATAACCCTGACCAGACTTGGATACCAGCCTAGTGACATATGATAGGTTACCTATTGTGACAGCAGTTGCTTGCTTACTATTGATCAGTTGTTGCCTATCTTTATTCGTGTTGTTATTATGTTTATTACAGTTCTTTTATTTATCTGTTATATGGTCTCTTTTATCTTCAGTTGCTCTTATTACTAATTATGCACATTGTTTCTTCTGCACGAGCTGTTTCCCCTTTACACACACACTCATTATGGTCGCGTTCTGACGACCCTGGGTTTGTACGTCCAGCTATTGGACGGTTGGTTTCCTTTGTGCAGGTGTTCGTTGAGGCCGTATGCTTCGCGAATAGCTGGAGCTTCTTCCTATTCTATTCTGGTACTCTTATCTTTTTTAGCTTTCATATTACTTCCTGATTCTTGTCATATCAGTTCAGTTCTTATTCCAGTCACTATTCTAGCTCTTGATTCATATGATGTCATGCGTGGTTGACTATATGTATTATTACAGTGATCGATGATTATTTTAGTTCTGATTTATAGCTTGTTCAGGTTACAATTGAGGCTTAGCGTGTATACGTGGGGTATTTTCCTCGCGTATATGCGTCGCCATAACGTCTCCGTATCTTTAGGATCGGGGCGTTACAGAGTGGTATCAGAGCCTAGGTTCGACATAAAGGAGAACCTAGTTCCTACCTGTAACCTGAGACAGTTATGTTGACCCTGCAATATACATATACTATTCACGTGATAATATTGACTCCATTTGAAAATTGATCGTCCTCCCTTTGGAATTCCGTTCTTGATCTGTTGATATTCATGATTCCAACACTTCAATTAGAGTGATTTGGATGTCCATCCTGATTTCATCCTTCTTTCCTATTCATTTCTCCTAATTCTACCTCTTGAAATGGGTTACTTCTTGTTGAAGATGGTACCAGAGATCAGAGCGCGCAGCGGAATCGTGGCGACCCAACGAGACGACGGGGAAGCTTGGTTGTATTTCCTCTTGGTTGTTGATTCTTTTATCCTTCCCTGTTTGAAGCTTGTTTGTTTCTTCTTGACCTTGATTCTTTTACCATTTCTCGCTTTATTGAAATTTCGAGGACGAAATTTTTATTAAGGTGGGTAGAATGTAATATCCCTAGTTTAAAGTACCGTATTTTTCTGAGTATTTATTTCATTTAATTAATTATCTTATTAATATTCTTTAACTTGATTTATAGTTATTACTATTATTAATATATACAAATTATTTTAAGATGGCAAAGAGTAATTTGGCCTCATATTATTGCCATTAATTATTTTCAATATTTTAATAACTTATTGCCATTATTTATTATTATTCCTTGATATTAGTAGCATTATTCTTTCCTTCTTTTCTATTTCTATTCCCAAACTCCATTTACCTATTATCCATTAGCCCTTGATCCAAACCCATGCAATTATCTCTCTTTTCTTCCATATTTTTCTCAAACCCAAGTCCATGTGAGCCCACTACCATATAGCCTATACTCTATATTCTCATACCCATTTACATAAATTCAACCCATTTAAACAAACCCACTTACCTATTTGGATCCTAACCCGCTACCCGCAAACCCAATACCCTTATATATAATCTAGCATCTAATTCTAAACCTATCTAATCCCAACCCTAACCTAATCTCTATCTTTTCTCCTCCCACATCCAGCCGCCAACATCACCATAGCCGATCTCTCCCCAAGCCTGTGCACCTGGCCATGTTCTCCCCTTTATCATCCATCTCCGGCGATCTCCGTGAGGCCCTCCGGTAGCTCCACGAGCCACTCGGGCTCCTCCTCTTCCTTGACAGCCCAGATCCAGGCCAACCTCCATCAGCCGCCTCCATGTCCAGGCGCATCCCAACAGCCCAGGCCTTGGCCGAGCTCAGCAGGGGCAGCCCGGATCCAGCCACCGCCCCCTGCTGCCTGGCGCCTTGGATCCCCTCCCCTTGCCTGGCTGCGCCTTTGACAGCCGCCTCTTCCCTTGGCTGTGCAGCAAGGACAGCCGCACCCCACTTGGCCGGACCCTCTTCGGCAGCAGGATGGCGCGCCTGTCCAGATCCAGAACATGGTCGGATCCCCTTCTCTTCATCAGTAGACCAACAGGCCCCCCTGTCCAGATCTGCGCCAACAGATCCAACAGCAGGCACAACAGATCTGGACAGCAGCAGATCTGCTCCTCCAGCAGCGAGCGAGCGGCGAGTTCTCCCGATCCACGCCAGCCCGTCGCCGAAGACCAGCACAGTGACCTTCTCCAGTGTCTTGGCCACCCTCCCGTGCAGTCCGTTGGCGAGGAACCGCACCACAGCGACCGTGGCAGCGACTCGCCCGGCGACGACCAGATTCCCCAATGTGAGTGTCTCTTCCTCCTTCTCTCTTTTATTAAGTGATCGCAGCTATTATTTTATATGTGATGTAATTGTTGAGTAGAATACTTAGATTACATGTTTATGTATGGAGATCTCTTGGTATGGTAGTGGATTTGCCATTCCCTTTATTTTACATGATGAATGCATAGAATAGGAGATGTACATGTCTATGATGTTGGAACCCTTTATTTACCATATGAATACTTAGATTACTAGTGTAGACATGTGTGTTGAAGAGTATGTAAGTACTGGAGAGAATATGAGAAGATTAAGTGTTGATGTATCTTAGATTTTGTGTCCAGGTAGAGGTGTTAGTCGACTAATACACTCTGTTAGTCGACTAACCCAGGAGCCTAGTCGACTAATAGGTGGACCTGGAAGTGGTGTAACTCTCTGTATCTGTATCAGTCGACTTACCTTACCCTGTCAGTCGACTTGACCTTGGTGTAGTCGACTATACCCACTTGATTAGTCGACTACACCAACCTCTAGTCGACTTGTGTATTTCTTAGTCGACTAATTTTGGGCTGTCAGTTGAGTATGGTTTCTTTATTGGATTGGGACTTCACCCATGGATTATGTGATAACTATTGATGTATGTATATGATTTCAAGAGGTGGATAGTGGTAGTAATGACTTGATCTAATAGAACTTAGATGCATGTAGATGATATGTTGTGATACCGGGTATTGGGATATCATGTTTGATCTTAATAGAAGTGTGAACCCTTGAGGATTCGGGAATCAGATTAAATTGTTAGAGTGAGAGAGCTGAGCTTGATTATGGATATATGTTGGAATGATAATTATTATATCAGATTCTTTGATGCATATTGATACTTGACGATCATGTAACCATTGGAATATGAGTTAGTTGTCATAACTTGGGATTGATCTGGACTTAATTATTCACATAGAATGATGATCAGTAATTAGACAAGACTTTATTAGTGAGTAATTGAGGACATATCAGATATGACTGGATTAGTCGAGTTGTGTCTTAGATTGATCTTGAGTTAGAAGTACCCAGAATCTATATTCCTTTCATTGGAGCCTGACTGATATTGAGATGAGATTGTCATTGTTGGCATTTGGGGTCTGATAGATGATATGTTGTTGATGTTGAGTATCAAGAGTAGATATTCTAGACCATAAGTTATTTGAGGATGATTCCCTTACTTCGACATGATTCAGTATATGTTGACCTGATGATCTCGAGGACATACTATATACTTCATGATTAGTTATTGACTATTTCAGTTATCAGAGATGACTTATTATGATAGTGATCTACATTTTTGGAGTTTGATAACAGTTATTAATTGATCTCAGTTATTGATGGTTATAGGACTAGAACATATCGGTGTTGAGGAGAGGACTAATTACAGATTCATTGATATGGTAGTTTACCGTTTTGGCTTACACTGATACGGACGGATACTTAATGATTTGCAAGGATGGTATTGGGAATATAAGTTGATGGATTAGTTATTGATATCTCTTTAGCATGGATGGATGAGATTATGGTCAGCTTTAGTTGAGACCGTTCGTTGAGCAGTAGCTAGACTGTTACTGTTATTATATCCATGTTATTGAAAGTTACTAGGAAATGATTGTTTGACCGTAACCACGGTACAGTCCTATTGTTCATCGTATACACGGTTACTGTTACTGTTCACTGTTACTGATATTGTTCACCGTGTATACGATTACTGATTGACTGTTACTGTACTGTTATTGTTACTGTCACCGTATCGTCCCAGTATTCTAGATAATATGGACATTGACTGGTTTAACTGAATTGAATGAATAACAATGTAAATGGACAACTTACACCGGGATTGGGGAAATTGATGGAGGAGACAGCGTTTGTATTTTGGGTGGACCTAGGATACAGGTTGCGCAGCCGACTGAGGGTTCCACTGTAGGGTTCCTGGGGATGACTGACATCCCATCTGTTACTGTTACTGTTCCACTGTTTTCACTGTGAGATTACTGTTACTGTTACTGAGTACCTAGCGGTACGGCCTGGTTCAGCGCCAGGAAACTGAGGCCGTGGTCCCGGGTATGTACGGGACCCACCTAAAGCATGGACAATGTCTCCAACCAATCAGTTTCAATAACTTAGGACTCTGGTTGACACGTGTAGTAGGCGTAGTATGGGATGCGTCTATTACAGGTGGCAATTGGTGTTCGCTGACATAATAAATGAAAATAAACTGTTAATGTATTGTGACTGACTATATCACCTGACTGTACATTTATATTACTGTGATAAACATATAACTATAACCTTGACCAGACTTGGATACCAGCCTAGTGACATATGATAGGTTACCTATTGTGACAGCAGTTGCTTGCTTACTATTGATCAGTTGTTGCCTATCTTTATTCGTGTTGTTATTATGTTTATTACAGTTCTTTTATTTATCTGTTATATGGTCTCTTTTATCTTCAGTTGCTCTTATTACTAATTATGCACATTGTTTCTTCTGCACGAGCTGTTTCCCCTTTACACACACACTCATTATGGTCGCGTTCTGACGACCCTGGGTTTGCACGTCCAGCTATTGGACGGTTGGTTTCCTTTGTGCAGGTGTTCGTTGAGGCCGTATGCTTCGCGAATAGCTGGAGCTTCTTCCTATTCTATTCTGGTACTCTTATCTTTTTTAGCTTTCATATTACTTCCTGATTCTTGTCATATCAGTTCAGTTCTTATTCCAGTCACTATTCTAGCTCTTTATTCATATGATATCATGCATGGTTGACTATATGTATTATTGCAGTGATCGATGATTATTTTAGTTCTGATTTATAGCTTGTTCAGGTTACAATTGAGGCTTAGCGTGTATACGTGGGGTATTTTCCTCACGTATATGCGTCGCCATAACGTCTCCGTATCTTTAGGATCGGGGCGTTACAACAAATAAGTCTAAACATATAGATACAATGTCCAACATTAAATACAATAAAGTCTCAACTTGGATACGAATGTTAAACCTAAAACATATATAATACCAAAAACTCCTAAACACCAAGAACATAGTAAGAAGCAACAAAAAGAGGAATACTTTCCATGCTAGGTCAAGAGGAGGTGGTTTTGATGAAGAACACTGAAGAGGAAACTCATTCCTAGCATAACATCCAACTCAAAAAGATCCAAGAGCTTCACCTTTGAAATCTCCTTCAAAATCTCACTTCCTCTCTCTAGCTATTCTCTCTTTCTCTCTAAAGTGGCTGGCCAAGATGGGTAAGAAAGAGGAGAAAAGAGGATAGGGTTTGCAATTGAAACATAAGTGGCATTTATTAGAGGAGGAAAAGTCAAACTTGATCTCCTAACACATAGTGTTCTGACACCTAGATTAGTCGACTAATAGGGTGGATTAGTTGACTAATAGGTAGGATAGTCTATTGAGTTAGTCGACTAATGCATCATATTAGTCAACTAGAACAAAGTAAATCAGTTGTATTAGTTGACTAGAAGAAAGGATTAGTCGACTAGTTTGACATCACAAGTTTCTGTCGAGACTAATAGTCGACTATACCAAAGTATTAGTCAAATATATTGGGTCAAAAATCAATGTATTAATCGGCTGGTCTTCTCATTAGACAACTACATGGTTTTGCTAGTCGACTAGCCTATGCATCACTAGATCAAATCTCTTAGCAACATGTATATACACATATACACACATCACCTCACCAAAACTCTACCAACACATACATATATGTACACACATATATATATACACACACTTCTATTCAAGAACAATAATATAAAATAAACCTTCAAATTTTCAGGGTGTTACCTGGACTTGAAATTTAATTTAAAAAAATATGTATGCAATTTTAAAGCCAATTTAAAGCTTGCTTATATATGGGACAGGAAAGTCTGAACGCGTCTGTTGCTTCAAATCCTGCTGATAAGAAAGTGTAGATGCACACATATTGTTGAGATAGGATGCTTTCATGAGCACACTTCATTGATAAGCATAGGGAGCTGAAGGCGGGCAATGGAAAGTTGCAAGTTCATGCTCGTGACTCTGATCTGCATGACTACATTAGAAATTTGTCCTTGATATTGTTTGATCCTCATTAATGTCACAGGGAATTTTGTATATACCTAGATTGTAGGGAGAGAGGAGATAGAGGAAGTTAGCACAGAGATCGGAAATCAAAGGAGCAAGACCAGTGCATTGAAGCAGGCCCGGAAAGAACCCGGTTGACCGCACGGTCAACCGGCGGAGAAGGCCGGTCGACTGGTTTGCGTGACGTGCACAGGAATAGTCCGGTCGACCGCTCGGTCGACTGACTGTATGAAGGCTGCTCTCTGTTGGTGCCGGTCGACTGTCCGGTCGACCGGCCGGTCGACCGGCAGACACGTTTCTGCTGTCCTTTCTAGATTCGGATTCCTTTTCTATTTGGGATCGAATCCAATCGGGGTTTCCTAAAACCCTGAGACTCTTTGGTTATAAATAAGAGTTAGAGTCCTCATGTATTGTATCCCTGAAAGTTCCCTCAAGGATCCCTCTGTATTAGTTTGTATTGATTGTTGAATCAATAAAATCTCTCTCTCCCTTGCCCCGAGGACGTAGGCACGTTGTCGAACCTCGTTAAATAATGTGTTGATTGCTTTTCTCTATTGTTCTCTATTCTTGTCGTGTTGGTTGCATCTCCGGCTACATCAGCCTCCGCCTGGTTTGTAGATTTCTCAGAGAGGTTGTTGTCCTGCGCACAACATAGATAACATAAAAAAGTAATAAAATCGTAGCAAAAAAAAAGTTGGGAATTTCTGCAAATCTGAATTCACCATTACCTTTATGTTATATTTGATATAAACCATTCCTTGCTATATCCAGTGATCACAGTTTATTGACAGTGGTCTTTCTTTCTTTCTTTTAATGTTAATTTTAATTTTATTTTCTGGAAGAATTTATAGTGCTCTTTTGTTGGTATTTGGTTTTTGATGCTTTGCTACAATTTTTGATGAATTTTCTCTTTGACAGCTGATAGGTGATAATACATGAAGAAGTAGAGAGTTATAATCGTCTACTTGACCCAATGGTTTGTTATATGATCCCCTAACCACTATTCTCCTCTCCTTTTTCTCATCAACCTATTTGAACTGATAATCTGATGAATCACTTATCTACTTTTTTGACCTACTTAATTTAGGGTCATAATATGGATGCTTCGAGAGGAGTTCTTCTAGAACTGTAGATCAGTTCAAGATGGTACGGATGTTCAAACTAACTTCTATACATTCAGCTCTTTTTCAATATTAGACTGCTAATTGTATGAAGCATTTCTGAGGCAGGTGTTTCAGACCAAGTCAGGCTGAAGAATGGCTACCCTTGTGGCATCCTTGCCATTTTCTTGCCCATATATTACTTGACCGAGTAGCTATTAGCTACGCGACTTCTGCATCTCAATCCATTACTTCCAAAGAAGTGAGGTTTGCTTCTGCCTCATCACTCATTGTACAAATCCAACTTTCTATTTTCCACTGCAATAACTGAAAAAAAAATTATGAAAACCATTTTATGATTTAATGAATATCCTGCTGGTTGAAATATTCTGGTATATGTTGCCTTTCCTTCCTTGGTTGATGAAATGATGAGACTATAAGAGCTAGTCTAATCTTTGTTAGTACTAGTAGGAGTCATTGCCTCATTGGTGACATTTCATGTTCATGTAACTGGAGGTTTCAGGGGATGTAAGGTACAGACTATTAAAGTAATTGGACTACATTATTCCAAAGTCCCTCAATTATTGGGTGTCTATTGATGATGTAATGAGGCTAATTAGTGGGTGAGCCACCCATGTGAATTATATTATTGCCTGAAGCAGTCAAAATCATGTGATGCTAACTCAAAGTTCAAGGAGGAAAGACAAAATACCACTAACCTGATGCATAGCTGTCTAACCTAAAACCAAAGCCGTTTTGCTTGGTTGTTACCTGGCTGTCACTCCAGTTGGGGTCGGGCACTTGGTACAGAACTTTAAACAGTATAAAATAGCCACCCAACCTATCATGAAGACCAATTCAGTCTAAGCTTTATCAAGATATTAGATTTTGATGTATGTTCTTCATGATTGAAGAAGGGATAATCACGCGGAACACATGAGCAAACTAGGGCAATTGATAATTTGAAGAAGAACAAGGGATTTGGGTCTCTACCCAGGTGAATCTCTCACCCTCTTTTGTATTTCACTCACACAAAAATTTAGAATGTTAAGCAAATCATCATGCTAAATAAGAGTTTTTTTTTATAAACTCAATATCATATCATTAACTGATTTCAATAATAGTCTTAGCCTTCTATAGGTCTACACTCAGAAGATCATCCCACCACAATCAATGTAAGACTAAATATAAACAAAACTAAATAAAGAAACTAACTAACTTGAAAGCATTCATCTCTAGTGAATGAAGTGATAACGAACGTTAAGCATGTCTGGCTTAAACCGAGCAATCTCCTCGCACGAAGCACCCCAATCGGGCCATGATGGTTATTGTGAAATTGACTTTCATGCATCAAGTCTGAACCAAGGTGGTGAGGTAGAACTAGCCTCTGTGACAAATCAGCAGTAGCATTTGATAGATTTAGAAAGGCATATGTATTAGAAAGAGTCGAATCCTACTCACTAAAATTTAGACTGATACCTGGACCTAATGGGATATTTAACTCATGGGTAATGGTAGCAATCCTCCTCAGAACTCTATTGAAACAAGCACATCAAGCATGCAACTTCCTCACAATCCTGGAGGGAACCTGATGGGGACATCCAGCCATAACCTCTGCGCATATATCATCATTAGAGAAGACGAGTTGCTTCGATTTTGTTCGAGTAGTTCAGGTAGTCTTTATGTATTTTCTTTTATTATACTTTTTGGCTTTTTTTAGTTTCTTTGTATTATTTTTAATACCATATCAGATGTATTCAGAGAGTTAGAATTTGTAAAGCTTATAAGAGGCCTCATTTACTAGTTGATGAATGAATGAATAAATGATTAAATTCAAAATTTTCAGTTAAAATTCTTGAGATCTGATCTTTAGATTTAGTGCAAGAGGTGTGAAGCCCAATCTTGTGCAACGGGTGTGAAGCCCAATCCTACTCATATTCTTATTTCTTTTCTAAAACCCGTTTTCTCTATTTTGGATTGAAGGTGATTGTGATTCCAATATTTTATTTCGTTTTGCTATCAGAGCTTTGATTTTTAATCCCCTTCAACTTTTTCTCCATAAAAAAAAGAATTTTTTTACTGTTCATCTCCCTCCTTTCTCTCACCTAACATCCAACTCGCCACCTTCCAGTCGCCAAATCCTTTCCCTCGCCAGCCATCCTTCTCAACTACTCCCCTCCCCCATCCCCATTTTTCTCGACTATTCCCCTCCCCTCTTGTTGATTCCGTTGCCTTCTCCTCCATCTACTACTTCCCCCATCATCATCGATAATTCTCTTCGCCGTCATCAATAACTCCTTTTGTCTTCCTACCACCTCGTTGTCGAAACCCATCACCACCTCGCCAAGTTGATAACAACCCTCAATTGACCTCACTGCCTCACTCAAGACGTCTAGCCAATTTCGTCATCGTTACTCTGATGATGAATCAACCTCATCGACACCAATAAACTTTGCCAAAGTCATCCGCATCCTCGACACCTTCTCCAGTCATCGCACTGACAACGACTACTGCAACAACCAGATCTCGATGGGACATCACTGCTACACCACCCCACACCGTCGATCTCGTTGTCATCTCCTTCGATAGAAACTACTGCCACAGCTAGCCTCCACTAGCGCCTGAAACCTTCTCCTCTTATTCTTCCCTTGCTCACGATCTAAAACACTTCGGGTTTATAGTAGAACCTTACCCGACTCGGGTCTACTTCTTAAAACTACCTAAGCTCGACCTAGTTGCAGCCATCTGACCTGCAGTTCAAATGGGTCTGACTTTGACTTCAACAGACCCGACCCGAATTCAACAGTGCAACCCATTACATTTCAGCTACAGGACCCAACCTGCATCAGCTATAGAACTCGGATCCTTGTGCTATAATACCGACCCGTTAGAGCAAAAACAAAATCTTTAAAGGGTTTTTAGTGTTTCAAAGCCTGTCTCAAGTCCGATTTGAGCCGTTCAGGAAATTGGACTCGTAGAAGATAGAACTACACATCCACACCCATCAAAAAGACATTGAGGTCGATGTGATTCTCAACAGGTATGTTTCTGATCCCAACTAGCTATATTGAGTTTGTTAATTTATCTCTAAGTTATTGATTTGACTATTGTCCACTAAATATATGTGAGTTTGTGTGATTCTGCTTCCCTGTGATACATTACTTTGATATCTATGGTAGAACTTTAACTTGCTTGTGTAGCATAAATATTTTCATTACTTTGTTTTTGAATTGATAATTGGTTGGTCTATGCTTATTACTTTAGTCAAACAATTTGCTAGTGTTATTAGTTTTAATCTTTCCTACCCAACGATCATAACTTGTTAGTGAAGCGCGAGCTTAGTAATATTATTGCTAATTTTCAAAAACTCAAAACATGTTTCACATCACAGTTAGGTAGGAATTCATCTTAGGCACTTTTGTTTGCTTTCTTGCATTTAGAATCTAGAATCTTATTTAAAATAAAATAAAATAATATAAAATTCAAAAGAAAAAATGATTTAACATCTAGTTTAGAGTCATGTCTTCTCTTACCTTTAGGAGAGTCTAGTCAATTCCCCATCGTCCTGATGGATCCGACCGAAGAAGCTCAAATTATAACAAAACTCGACACCACACTAGCTAAGCTTGATAACATGATTCAAACATGCAAAACGAAAACCAAAGAATAAAAAACGGTGCTCTAGCTAGTAAAAAATCACGATCGCGCATCTTCCAATACAGCGATATGCCAGGTGTGATCTCCAACCCGCTACTGACCAAAGAATACCAGTGTCTAGACCTCCCTCATCTACCCAGCCTCACAGGTTTAGTACCCTTCCACACCCACCTAGGAGTGATGTTAAAGGCAAGAACTAAGACAACAGAAACAAAGGCACCAAAAAGAAATTTTTCAAGATTAGTACTGTTGCTAAATGCAACAAGTGTGAAGGATATGGGCATACAACTGTCGTCTTCACCAGTTCTATTAAGTTTGCCATTATTAACGAAGTCCCCATTGTATCTCCTAAGTCTGAAAACACTATTTCTTCGAAAATCACTCCTGTGATTAAAGGAGTCTAAAATTGTTTCCCCAGCTACCGCAACTACTGTCCCTGCTGCTGCCGTCACAACTACCGCCCGTCCTTTTTCTTTTGTGGTTCTGCTGCCAACTCCACCTTTCCCTCTACCACTTATTGTTGCTCCTCTTTTCCCCTTCTGTCGTCGCCTGCTTTGGTCGTTACCCTTCCTCCTCTACTGTCAACCCTTACCATCATTGCCTGCTCTGGTCCCAACGCCTTCCTCCTCTACCGTCGGCACCATCATCATTCTTTTTTGCTTTAATATCCACTAATGTCTCATTAGCGGTCCCACACTACACATGACAGGATATTAATATGGATGATATATTAGGTCTCACAAAACTCTTAGAAAATACTCTATTGGCCTAGTTTTAGGAGCAAGTATTCCTAGCCTATCACGTTACTGAGTGAATCTCACAAAGCATGCAAAAGCTCAAAGGGTAAGTTGATCTTAAGTTGTGCAATGATGATGTTGCCTATAACACATTTGTTAATAAGACAATAAATGGAAGATCCCATGATGAGATCGCTTATGATTGCCTAGACAACCCAGCAACCTTATCCCTATAGCTGATTACTATAGAATTTTTGAGTCTGTGTCATCATTTGTAACATCATTTGCATCACACGAGCACAAATTACACAAGAAAATAAGTGATAAGTTTGTTCAAAACAATGCCAATTATAAGACGAGCTGATATTAGAAACGGATTAAAAACTTTTAAGTTGGTGATGTTAAAAAGTTGCATGCTTGTATTGCTAAGATTTGAATAAATTGAACGATAATGATTATGTTATAAATTTTTCTATCAGTTCTACTCTTAATAGTGCATTACAAGGGTCTTGATTTTATCCTATTGGTTGATGAGCCTTTTCCTGAATCTATTTATGAGAGCTATTCCCTTCCTCCACTCCAATATATTTTATCTAATACAACAGATAAAGTCGATAAAATTTTAAATAATGAGATTATTACCACCAGTGATGATGGAACTCGATGATATCTAATCCGTTGGAAGGATTAACCCGAATGTTCTGAAGCAATACGGGAGCATTTCTATACTAGACTCGATGGGTCGAGTCTTCTTTCACCTGGGTAGTGATGGAGACATGCAACCACGACCTCGGCACATATATCACCATTGGAGAAGATAAGTTGCTTCGATTTTGTTTAAGTAGTTTAAGTAGTCTTTATTTATTTCTTTTTATTGTATATTTGATTTTTTTTAGTTTCTTTGTATTAATCTTAGTGCCACATAAGATGTATTCTTAGAGTTAGATTTTGTAAAGCCTATAAAATGCCTCATGTACTAGTTAGTGAATGAATGAATAAATGATTAAATTAAAATTTTCTTGTTAAAATTCTTGAGATCTGATCTTGAGATTTTGTATAAGGGGTGTGAAGGCCAATCTTGTGCAAGATGCATAAAGCTCAGCCCTACTTAATTTCTTATTTTTTTTTGGAACCCTAGTTTCTTTTTCCATTTTGGATTGAAGGTGATTGTGATCCCAATATTTTACATCAAAAACTCCCAAAGTGAATCATAACCATCACCTCATCATCAGCTGCAAATTTCTACAAGAAACTATCTAGATATGCAGCAAATTTGTAGTAATCATGACAAATTGCTATTTGTCTAGATATCTCATCACAAGTAATAGATAACTGCAATGCATCAGACTCACTATTTATAACTCCTAATGATAGAAAAAAAAGATATATGATTTTTCTAGGAGGATGTACATCAAATGTCGCTAATAGATAACATTACTTGGACGGACAGAAATCTGAAAGAACTGAAAAAAGAACTCCAAACATGCATTAAAAGAAGAAAAACTAGACGTAAGCTGAACCATAGTAAAGAACTTCAATGACTCACTAGAAGAGAAAATGCTAAGAGTAACTCAATAGACTCAACCTCTATCTATGGAATCCTTTTAGAAAAAGTATCCAAGTTCAGAGATGAACCAGCTTCTTCGCGAGAGATATGTGTAAATCTGACAATCTGCACGAAGGGTCTCTAATGGCTTACTATATGTAAAGATGCTAGTAGTAACTATCTCATGCTCAATCCAGTCTCTATCATAGGTGTGGCAAGTGAATAACTAGCAACTGTACGGGCATACTAGACTCCACTAATACATGCTCTGAATCACTAGTATCAACCTCATGAATATAGATATTATCAGATATGGGTGTACTAGACTCCACTAATGCATTCATACCATCAATAGTTCCCTCAGAAGAAATATTAACCTCATCGAAAATCGGTGTACCGAAATCAGCCAATGTGTCCTCAAGGACACTAGTAATATCGAAAGGAACATAGACATCCTCAACAACCTTCGAGTTATCCACTTTATCACTAGGCACAATGTTAACATATCAACTCTTCGAGGGACACTGATAATTATAGCGTTCATATCCCTCACACTTAGAACACTGCTTCCTGGCCCGTTGAAAGACAATTCTAGCTCTAAAGTTAAATGAAGAGCTTCTTCAACGGAGTCTACATGGTAAGAGCTAGTGAGAATAGCGCATCGTATGTCAGACCTTAAATCTGAACAATATCTAGATATGGTGTGGTAATGGTCCTCTCTCACATTACAACAACGGTTAAGTTATCAAATCTAGCTATGTGATCCCAAACAGATATATTAGACAAAGGTTGTGTAACTCTTTAGAAGATGATTCCTATAAAATTTGGGGAGGTACTTCTCCTTAAACTTGCCTTTCATTTCTTCACACGACTCTTCAAGATTCTTACGTTGTCTCTCATTTGCTGTCTCTATAAAAATCTAATAAATTCTGGCTGGCCTTAATAGTCTCATCCTAGCAAATCGAATCTTACTCATATCAGATATCTCATAACAGTCACAATAGCACTCCATATCGGCTAACCATCACTAAAAATAGAAGGATCAGAGTAACCGTCAAATTTTAGATCTACTAACTTAAATATACGCGTTATTTTCTATTTCTTAGTAGCACACCAATCATAAGCATGACTATTCTCATAGTCATTTCTGGTTCAAGTCCTATATTCATGACAAGCCATCTCATGCTTTTGTGTTTCGTGATTCTGTCCTCTCTAACTTGAAATTGAGGTTCTGATTTCCCCAAGCATATAACCTAACATATATGTTATTATCTTAATTATTCATGTTGGCTTATACGACTTTTCATTATTAAACAAGCACCAATCTAAGGCACAAATATAAAATCAAACAAACAAGAGGATACAATGCAAAAATTTTAGATCACACAAAACTAAATGCATGAATGATTAAAATTAAAATATCCTAAAATAGACTCACTTTCTAAATACAAGTAAATGCACTTCTAAAATGATGAAAAATAGTAAACAATGACGCAAACTACTAGAGAGAAGCAAATCACAATACCACTAACAAATTATTGTTGTTCAATAATATTTGCAAATAATTTAAAAATTGATAATTCAGTTCAAGTCAGATTTTCAACTTAGGAGTGAGTAGTTCACGCTCAAATGTAGGATCTTGAAAGATTTCTTGGAGGATTACTCACAAATGAGAGCTGAAAATCACGTACCAAGTTCCGGAAACAATGGATACATGGGCTGGATGTGATGGAAGAAGATTGCTTCGGATACGGCTCGAATCAAGCTTGAAGCGAGTCTAAAATTGCCGAGAAACCAATCCTAGTGTCTAATAGATCTATTTTCTGAATCGGGTTGAGTTGGTGCAAACTAGTTGAATTGGATTTGTAGTTGAGATGCGATTTGAATCTGTAATCGGAGTGGATCCTGGCCAGTTGCTTGTGGGTTGGATGAAGACAAGGACTGAGCTTGGGTTGTTATCGATGACTAACAAGTAGGAATGAAGAAGAAGAGGATGTTCTCAGCAACGAGGCAACATCAACAACGACGATGACAGAGATGGATAGGGAGGTCAGCGAGGTTATTGGCAAGATTCGATCTCGTATCCAGGTGAAGAAGGCGATGGGAGTTGGAGGCGGCTGACGAGGAGGAAGAGATTGACAAAGTTAATGTCAGAGTTGCTTGGTTGAGGGTTGGAGGATGGAGAAGTTGAGTTGGTTGATGTTGATGATGTTGTTGAGGCAAGGATGGCTGAGTCGAGGGTTGTTGATGCTGTCGCGGTAAGATCTACAAGGAGAGAGGGGCTGTCGTTGTCGAGGTTGGATGACGGAGGAGGTCGGCCAAGGCTGGGGAGGTGAAGCGGTGTCTAGTGCCATCGAGTGTCGTCACGAGGAGGTGGAGCTACTGTCGCAGTCTAGTCGGCGTTAACTATAGGCGTGAGGATGATTGGAGAGGCTGTCGAGTTTTGTTGTTGTCGAAGATGATGGCGGTGGAGAACAGGTGAATGTCGAGATCTGTTATCGACGACAAGGGAGGGCAGTTGGAAGGTGGCGGCAGGCTTGAGTTACGGTTAGGGTTTGTTTTGGGGGGAGAAGATGAGTAATGTCTTTTTTTTTCTTTTTTCTCTTTTTTTTAAAAAAAAATTAAAGATTTGTGAGAAAAAGAGAAGACGGAAAGTGTAGATCTAGAGTTTTGAAATTTTTGTGCAGAGAAAAACAGAAATTTTAGTTCTGATATCAAAATTGATGCAGAACACAATAGGAAACTAGAGCAGTTGATAATTTAGATAAAAATAAGGGATTCGGATCTCTCACCCAGGTGAATCTCTCACTCACTTTTGCAACTCACTCATAAAAGATTTAAAATGTTAAACAAATCATCATGCTATACAAGGATTTTTATATATATATATATATATATATATATATATATATATATATATATATATATATATATATATATATATATATATATATATATATATATATATATAAACTCAATATCATATCATTAACTAACTTCAATAATAGTCTTAACCTTATATAGCCCTGCATCCAGAGGAAGAATACCATCACAATCAATGTAAGCCTAAACATAAACAAAACTAAATAAAGCAACAAACTTAAATAAACTAAAATAAAAGCAACTATGATAACGATGTCCCCATCAGATAATTTCATCTAGTTCCGATCCATATTTGGCAGCCTGACCATTTGCTTGGTCTGAAGATGCTCGAGTAGAATTACAGTGTTGAGGACTTTGTGAATATGGTAGCAAAATTGTCAACTATTTCTGCAGTTCTTGATAAAAGGAACACAAATACACAAAATGTCAACATTTGAATTTCGTCCGTTCACATAAAGTCACTACAATATCAAATATCAAGCTTTGTTTGTTCTCATACACCCTATTGCAAACCATCAGTATAGGAAATAATGTCTTCCGGCTACACCTGTACTTTGTTCTAGTTACCTCCTTCACATTAATCATTTTGGATTATTTTATATGATAAAAAATAAATCCAGATGAACTAATATTGTTCATGTGGTTATTCCAAATGGCATCTCTTAAGATGGAGATGGACTAACGTTGAAGAATGTTGCTGTCCTTGTATGTCTTCTAGTTCTCCTTGCTTTCCATGTGCATGACTTTGCTATTATACTATTACATATACTTCTGTTTTGGGCTAAAGAAGTATGGAACTTAATTCTATTCTGTAGTTTGAGCTTTTAGATGACTTAATGCAGAAAACAATTACTGGATTACACCCCCCCCCCCCCCCCCCCCCCCCCCCCCCCCCCCCCCCCCCCACCCCTCTTTTAACAATAACTTAATTTTGTTTAGATCTAATCAGTTCCCTTGCTTGCAAGTTTGAGAAACCTTTGGCTGCCATGTAGAAAGCTGTCCTTTCTTTAATAAAGCTGTATGTACCTCGTGTTTGATTTTCTAAATGTGATTGCATGAGTAAGATGTCAAGTGGTATTTAAAAGTGGCTATGACTAAGTATTGTTTGGGTGTTGTTTGTCCATCAAGTTGCCATGAACCTTGTGTATGCAATAACCTCTCCTATTGGTTCTACTTCATTAATTAATTTGCTCCCTTCCCACGTGCAAGGTGATCGTTCGCTTAACCTGCACCTTGAAAGATTCATTGGTCTTTCCTAGCCTTACTGCAGAAGAATGGCCTTTATGATCAACCGATGGATAGATGAATTACATGTATCAACGTTTAACTTTTGCGTGTGCGTGTTTGTGGAGAATGACCCGAAGCCTAGATAGTGACACGAGGAAAACTACAGAGGAGGGAGGCACCCTCACTTGGCTCTATTGTGTGTGGGCGGGTGTGCGGGTGGGTGGGTGTTGTGAGTTCCAAATGTAGGGAGAAACTACTCTTGTAAAGGGAGATAAATTATTTGTTCAGCAATTCCATCCTCATGTTGCACACATAGATTATAAATGAGCCTTAACAACCACAATTGGACTTCTTGCATTGTAAACTTGCGTGATATGTAAATTCTTGCATTTTTTACATCGAAATTTTCCCATGTCAACACAACTGGGAAGATTCAAATGCTCAAGTGTTCTACGAGGGCTGAGCTACTGCTGAAAAGAAAACTAACAAGGCATATTATCAAGCTACCTCATACTTCTTGCTGCTGGTTGTCTTCTTTTAGGTTCCTTGTCCTTTGTTGTAACAAATTTGTTATCCAGTTTGCTAGGCAAGAGGAAATTGGTAAAAGAAAGGATGATGGTTGCACTGCTGAAGCAAAATGTTGGGAGATGCGACTGCAGGGTTAGATGAATGCACCCTTATCCCTGCATTATCCTGCTGGATTGTGATACTCAACTAAGATTAAATACTGACTTTCTTTCTCGAGTAGATGATACATCGATTTTCATATTATCCAGTTTACGCTTTCGTTGATCAATTTATCCTTTTTCTTTAGTGCCAATTTCGTTGCTAGCAACTCAGATGTTTAGAATTCTTGGATATCCAGTTGCTGAGGATATGTTCGGTTTTTTTTTTGACACGCTTCTTAATAATGGTGAATTCAACGAAAAACTGGTAAAGTAATTTTGGCAGTAAATATAAAAGGTGTTCTCTTGCAAATATTTCTCTATCTCTAGAGATTAATTCCATGGCAATGCCATGCAATGTCTGTAAAAGCATTTACAACATTGCATGGCATTGCCATGGAATTAATCACTTAAATTTTCTTAGAATTTTGTTCCTATGAAATAATCGTTAACTTGTGAGATTGCACACTATTCATTTGTAAACCAAGCTCTACAGCTTTGCTTGCATAGCTGGCCAATAACATGAATAACCAAGGGTTCTTTGTTGGTGGATGCTCCAAACTTCAAATCCATATTATAGATTTAGGGCTAAATTTCTCAAAACTGCCATAAACTATTACTGTTTTCTCTAAAAAAAAATTAAAATTAAAATTAGAATCTTAAAATAATACCACAAACTATTCTTAGAGGTTCTCAAAAATTTCCATAAAAGTTAAAAATAGCTCCTCACATAGAGCAATCTCATACAAGTTGCAGTTTATAAAGAAAAATTCATTAGCGACGCCAAAAAATACACAAAGATAGTTAGAAATCTGTAATGATTTTTTTTGTCACTAGTGATTTTTCTTTAATAATCTGTAACCTGTGTGGATTGCTCTATATGAGAAGCTATTTTTAACATTTTTTAGGAATTTTTTGGGAATCTCTAAGAATAGTTTGTGGAATTATTTTGAGTTTTTTATAGTTTAGATTTTTTTTTTTTTTGGAAAACACTGATGGCTTATGGTAGTTTTGGGCAAATTAGCCTAGATTTAGATTGCTTTCTTAACTTGTTGATTTTTATAATGAAACTATATTCCGTGTTTTTTTGGAATAATTTTCTTGTTGGTGGATGTTTTGTAGTTCACCTATAGGAGTGTATAGGTGACGTGCTAATCAAATGCTAAAAAAATGTGGAATTAAAACTAATTATGCAAATTAAAACTATTATGCTAACACACAAAATATAACCAAATAGTGAAGACGAATTTCCGGTGAAGGGTTCTGGACTATCTCCTTAAGATTCTTCTAAATTAAGAGCTGAGGTACTATCATAACTCTCTTGGTTCAATACTTGTGTGAGCGCAACCAATATCAAGCATGTGATGAATAAGTAAGGAATAAGAGCATGTAAGATATTAAACAATCCCAAACATATATATCAATTAAGCACAAGCAAATATCCAGCATATAGAGATAAGGACAATTAAAAGTATGAAGATATAAAACACAGGTGAGTTGAGAGAGAGATGAGCAATCGTAAACATAGGAGAATTATTTCGAGGTTCGAGCCACTTGCTCTATGTCCCCACCTTTACCGCAATGAAGGATTTCCATTAAAATCGATCCAGCAAGATCACTCGTGCTACAACACCTACAACGAGCTCTCTCAAGAACTCTTGGACCTGCAAATCCCTCACTTGTTCCCGCAAGAACAATACACAACACGAACTCGCAAGCTCGTCGAGGCCGCAGCCTCTAACACCTCAAATTACAAATATGAAAATTTTGTAATCACTTCTTGATCACAATCAAACACTCTCACAATAAGAATCCTATAGGATAAATATAACAATGGAAAGCTCAAACTTATGTGAGAAAAACAAGATAGATTTGTGGTAATAAAACTCATGAGAATGCTTTTGAAAACTCAAAATAAACACTCTTAAAAAACTTTCTTATCGAAAAAGCTCAAAAACTTGTTGGAAAACCTCTGAGAAAGATAGGAAAAATTGACTCTAAATTTTTTCTAAAATCTTGTCAAAAATTGGACAAGAGAATCCTTATTTATAAGGTCACCAAAAACTAGCCGTTGGGGTTCAGAACCAAGCCAACCAGCCAGTCGACCGACCAGCGGTCATAAAAATGACAATTGGGGTTAGCGGTCGACCACCCGGTCAACCGTCCCCAAGACAAAAAGCCTATCGGTCGACCGTTCAGTCAACCAGGACTAGCCCGAGACTCGGTCGACCGCTCGATCGATCGGCCCTTTGGTCCATGCATGTGTGCACTTCGGTCGACTGAGCCTAGCTTTCAGTCGACTAGTCAGTCGACCCCAAGCAGACCCAGATTATTTCAAGATTTTTAAAGACCTTTTAAATTCATTTAAATCCTATAAAATCTCTATAAAATTCACAGAAATAAGTTCATTGAAATATTATGAAGTTCAAATATGTGTGATCAAAAATCAACACATTTTACAGACAATTTGAACTATTTTTGAGGTATAGAAATTTAGGCTTAAACTGAAAATCGCATTTTTCAAAAACCAACTTCTAAATGAAAACTGATTTTTTAAAACTTATTTAAATAGAAAAATAAGATATTAAAACATATTTGAAGTATAGTGTGAATGAAAATGATTCAATATACATAGAGAATAAAATATACTTAGTTTTGATAAATACAAAATTTAAAGCACATGAATTAAACTCATCAAAATAAGTTTCTAGACAATATGAAGTAACAATGTATATGAATGAAATCCAATATACATATAAACCATGTAAGCTTATTTTGATGAAACCTATTCATGAAACCAAAAAGATGTATTCTTGAAAATCAAAACAAAAACTTTATTTTCTAAGAACTAAAACTATTTTTATGAAAATGATATATAAATTTTGTGTGTGTAAGAGCTTGAGCAATCTACAACTAATCTTAAACTTATAAAATCCTGACTCAAGTCCTTAAAAATCTTCTTCTCCAACTCGACTTGGTCCAAACTTGATCATGAGCTAGACTCTTCTTTGAGTACTTGATGCGATCTTGAAGGGCGGGCTCTTGAATCAACACGTGCTAGTTTCAAAACTTGACTTCGAATCTTTTGTTGAAGCTAAACACCGACTAAGATCTTGATTGAATAAAGAAATTTAATAAACACAAGATCATTAGTACTATAATTACATGAGTTAATCATCATCAAAACTAGAGTGATAGGCATTTGGGCCAACAATCTCCCCCTTTTTGATGATGACAAAACTCATGGAGTTATATATGCAAAAATAAACTTCATAGAATTCCCCCTTAACTCATGCATAGTAAAAAAACATATAAAGATATTCAATAATGATAAAAGTCATAAACATAAATATATATGCATAAACAATAAACAAAGCATGCAATATAAACTCTCTCAATTCGTCTTCCTCTTTTTGTCAACTCATCAACTAGGGGGTGAAAAAAACAAGCAAGATAAATGTATATGCGATATAAATTCATGAAGAGAAGAGACGTCAAGTTAACTCTCGTTACATACATGCATTAAATGAAAAAAGGGATGACTAACCCTAACCCATATAAGCATAATATACAATGTATAGATGGAGATGTTAAGCTCCCCTTATACACGTGTACCATATAAAAAGAGAGATCAAACTCTTCTTTATATATTATGCTCAACATGAATCCATATATAGAGGATATGTTAAGCTCCCCTTGCATATAAGCAATGCATATCAAAACAAATATCGAAATCTGATTAAAACAAATTTTGTTACCAATTAAAACAATTAAAACAAGACAACAAATTTTGATGTCACTTGTAATTAAAAAAATTAAATTTTGTTAAACCAATAAATATAAATATTAAGAAAGCAATTGTAGGTTTTGATACCAATCGACAAAACAAATTTTGATACTAATAGAAAATAAAATTATTTTCTAAAACAAAATATTTTTCTCAAAAAGAAAGAATTTTCCCACTCTTTATTTGAAATACTAACAAAATCAATGCATAAGATTGTAAAAGATATCAATTAACATTTAAAATTAAGTCAAGCTTAGCATAAAACAATTTGTGCTATAAAGAATATGTATGAATATTTTTAATCTAGCACAAGAAATCATATATATATATATGTGTGTGTGTGTGTGTGTGTGTGTGTGTGTGTGTGTGTGTGTAATCAATTTAAATACAAATTGAAATATAATACATACATATATAGAAAAAAAGTATGAGCATATAAAAATCAATTTTCATGATAAATATGTATATAACTCATAACTATCACACTATCATGTACATGTCTAAAAAGATATTCATTTAAAGAGCATACAAGGCATGATCATCCAACCAACCACCCTTTTACGGTAGAAGTTTTCAAAAATAATATTTTTAAAATAATTTTACATGATTTGAAAACTCTACCAATTGAAGAATAACAACTAGTTTTAAAGGTAATTTTGAAAACTAGTCGAAATCCTTCAAGTAAGGAATAATATATATATATATATCATGAAAATATACTAAATACATAAAAATTGACACTCAAAATCTATAAAGCATATATATAGGCTCATGAAAACAAATTCATGAGTAAACAAAAAAAATTGAGTGCACAATAATCATGTAAATAACACATTCATGAAAATAAATCAATAAGGCTCAAAACAAAAACTCAAATGAAATTCTTTTTCTTAAATATGATATATCATATAATCATGCAAGAATCATCAAATGTAGGACATACAATTTACAATCAAATATAAAATGAGTACACAAAAAATATAAAATATAAATAGCATGAAGAACAAATGTAACTCAAGAATTATACATGTATAACACTAGTTTTAATAAGATTTGCATATCAACATTGTTGGCCCAAAGGCCTATCACCCTAGTTTTGATGATGATCAACTCATGAAGTTATGTTTACTAATGATCTTGTGTTTAATTAGTGACAGATTCATTATCAAGATCTTAGTAGGTGCATAGCTCAACAAAGGATAAAATGTCAAGATTTGGAGCTAGCACGGTGTGATCCAAGGAGCTTTTGGATCAAGCTTGGACCAAGTCAAGAAGATGAGAAGCCTTCAAGTGAAGACTTCAAGAAGATGAAGACTTGTGTCTAGGTATAAGATTTTGTTTTTGTTTTAGTTAAAAATGTAAAGGATAGATAGTTGGTGGATTGCTCAAGTACATATACACACACACACTCTTGATTTAGTTGTCTTTTCATAAAAGATTTTTTAGTTTAGAAAAGATTTTTCTTTGTGACAAAATACTATTTGGTTTTTGGTATTTATGTTTACATCTTTCAACCAAAACCAAGTTTATGCTTAATGTCAAAAACATAGATATTTCATCTTGATTGTGTAGTGGATCATATCCATACACAGTATGCTTTAAAAGTATATCTTGTTTTTGTATTTGATGAAGATTTGAAAAAATATGTTTTGGAAAAATATTGTTTTAGAAAAACAGTTTTTATCATGAGCCAAATATTTCCAAGTTACAAAAATAGTCCAATCTTTTATAACATGTCTTGATTTTGTGCAAGCATGTTTGTATATCAAAGTATATTGGTAAAACTATTTTTGTAGATTTTTAAGTATTTTATGGGATTTTATTTGAGCCAAAAAGACCATGTTTTAAATCTCAGAAAACTGTTTCAGGCTTCGGATAAGTCGACTAGTAGCCTTTATAAGTCGACTAATCCTGGAGTCGGCCGACCGGACCGGTCGACCGACGTACACAGATGTGCACGCCTTTGTGCACTGGAGGACGGCCGACCGTGCCGGTCGACCGCTCCAGAGAGCAGTGCTCTCTGGAAAGTTCGGCCGACCGTACCGGTCGACCGACAGAGAGTTAGACTCTCAGCTCCAGTGGGTCGGTCGACCCTGGCGGTCGACCGTGGCTCCAACGGTCAGAAATCCGACCGTTGACGGTCGACCGCACGGGTCGACCGGCAGTTCTGACAAAGCCCCAACGGCTAGTTTTTGACAGCCTATATATTTGAGGGTTTGTGGACTGTTTTCTATAAGATTTGGAGATAGTTTTAGAGCCAGTTTTTCCCACTCTTTTAGAAGTTTTTCTCCACAAAATAGAAAGCAAATATTTCCTATCTAAAGGAAAGTTTTATCAAGAGTGTAAAAGAGGATTTCTTGAGTTTTTCACCATAGCTTTCATCTTTGTTTTTCTCACACCACACTTGAGCTATCCATTGATTATACATCCTATAGGTGTGTTGTAATGAGAGTGCTTTAGGTGATCAAAGTGTTGTGATCACCAAAGATCTTTTCTTTGTTCTTTGAGGAGACGGGCAAGTGTGCTCGTGGTTGTTTAGGGTTCGGGTGCGAACTCTTTGTTTGAGGTGCGGCCTCGGCGAGCTAGTGGCTTGCGTGTATACGGGACTAGGGAGTCCGAGGGCTTGTAGGTGTTGCGGCACCGAGGAGAGATCCATTGGGATCTTGCATAGTGGAAATCCTTCGTGTGTCGAAGGCGGGGATGTAGAGCAAGTGTGCTCGAACCTTGAAACAAACTCTTTGTGTTTGCGATTGCCTTTTTTCTCTCTCTCTCCCCCTTATTTATATCTTGCATTACTTTATTGTGTTCATCTTTACTTGCATGATATACTTGTGTGCATAATTGATATATACTTGCTTGGGATTGTTGACTAACACTTGTATTCAACCAAGAGAGCCAACGCGGCACCTCAACCCATTCAAGGGGAATCTAGAGGAGTTTGTCCAGAGCCCTTCACGGGAAATTCGGCAACACTCTTGTGTTATACATGGTGTTTAGTATAAAAGATTTAAATTGGTCATAATTATTTTAGCTTCCGCATTATTTGTCATTAAGTGACCATTAGATTAGCCATCACCTATTCACCCTCCCTCTAGGTGAACCGTCAATTGGTATCAGAGTTTGGTACTCTGATTTGGGTCTAACAACCTAGAGTTAAAGATCCACATTTTTAGGCTAATCACAATATTTGTACACACACCATGGAGTTCATGTCACCACCCACCTTTGACATTCTTAACATCCAAATTTGGAAGGTTAAGATGTCATTGTAGCTCAAGGCCTTAGGCATTCATGTATATCTTGCCATATCTAATGATTCATATTGTTCAAATGGTAAGAATTTTGAGGCTAATGCAAAAGCCCTTCATGCTATCAAGTCAACCCTAAATGATGATTATTTATCTAGGTATCTAACATTGATTTGGCTTTTGTAGCTTGGAACATCATCACCTCTCTTGGCGAAAAGGATCTATATTATGCCGGGAGTGATTCGGACGTTGGAAGCGACACCTCCAACGTATGCTATATGGTCCAAGGGGATAACCCCCTTGAGGTAAACACCGAATCCGATGATGAAGACATGTCATATGATGAGCTATCTACCTTTTGTCATCTATTACTTGAGAAATATGACATGATTAAAAAGGAAAATAAAATTTGAAAAAGAACATTGCTTGCATGCATATAGAACAAGATTCATTTAAATCTAACATTGCATGTTTGGAAAAAGATAACAAAATTTGAAAAAGAATTTTGATGCCATGCTTAATGAAAAAGATTCATTAGAAAATAAAATGGTATGCTTAGAAAAGGAAAATAAAGATTTGAAAAATGAGAATGTTTCCTTACTTGCAAAATTTAATGATTTATGTGAAGGGAACACTATTTTGAAGGATAAAATTGATTTGGTGGAAAAACAAAAGGAAGTTTTTTTTCAAGAAAATAAGTCTTTAAAAAGAAAAATTTGTGAAAAAGAAAAAGATTTTGTGTCTCAAAAGAAAAAGAAAAATGATTCTTTATCTCATCATGCTTTACATGCCACCACTAATGAGATTAAAGATTTGAAAAATAAAATGGATGGTTTGAGTTCAACTTTGAACTCTTGTGCTTTTAATCATTTTAGGTTGGAGTCAATGTTTTCAAAGAAACAAACTCCACACATTCATGCACATCATAACCATGCATTTGCTTATGTTGCACAACATGATCACACTCCTACACATAAGCATACTAAGGTGTACATATGTACACATTGTGGCCGCAAAGGTCATTTAGCAAAGTTTTGTTATGATAGATTAGATCATTTTAATTTTGCTAATAATAAAAAATTTTGGGTTCCTTACAAGACTAACCCCAAAGGACCCAAGAAAATATGGGTACCAAAACCCCCACCATTTGCTTTTGATGTAAGTGAGGGCTCTCACAAGACGTGAGAGGATTGGTGCCTTGGTAGTGGATGCACTTGGACATGATGGACATACTTTTGGGATGCATCACTATCAAGGAGCTTTGGTGGAAAGACCACCATTTTTGGAGATTTGGAGTTGGCATCAATCTCTAAACTCCTACTTTTTATGTTCATGCTTGTTCATTCATGATATTTTTAGCATGATCATGTTTTATTTATTTTATGTGCTTCATGTGGTATTTACATGCTTAGATGTAGAATGTGTCAAACTTGCATTTATACATATATAAATAGTGAACTACAATTGACTCATATATAATTGAACTTCATGCTCATTTGTATCCACTATATGCATATGTATAGTCTAGTTTTGATGATTCTCATTTTACATGCTTTGCCAATTTTTATGCTCTACTTCATGTATATGTATTTTAATTCAAATCTAATAAATATACATGTATACCCGTGAGTCTCTTGCCTTCATGCAAATACATTTGATAGACTCTTTTATATTTGGGATATGTATGTGTATTGTTAAGATTGGATAAATCATTCATATGCCTAGAAGTGTATTATTTTTTAAGAAAAATAAATTTTCATGTTTTATAAAATGTTATTCATCTTATTGAGCTTCAATGTCTATTTTCATGAAAATGCTATTTACATGACTTTTGACCACTCACACTTTATTTATTTTGTCATGACTTAGTTTCATGGACATATTTTTGTGCTTTATAGACTATGAGTGTAAATTGTGTGTATTTAGTTTTGTTTCATGAAAAACATATGATTCATTGTATTTTGAAGGATCTTTAACTAGTTTTTCAAAAATTATCTTTAACTAGTTAATTATTCTTCTTTGGTAGTGATTTTCAATGCTAAAATATTTTCAAACCTATTTTTGAAAACCCCTACCTTCTATGGGAGGATGGATGGGCGATTATGCCTTATATGCTTCATTGAAAATCTTCTATCTTGAGCATATGAAGGGTGGTAGGTTATGAGATATACACTTGATCTTATTGTTATGTCAATTGGTATCATTGAATCGTTTCAATTGGTATCAATATGAACTTATTTTGTATATACTCATATTTTGTTTCTTATATATGTATGTATCAATTTCACTTGGTATACTCATTTCTCATACATATATATGATTTTCATGTGCTTAACTTACAATTGGTTCACTTTTTAAAAAAAAAAAACACAAAGTTTATGATGAAAAATAAAATTTTTTGATCATTATGTTTACTATTGATATCAATATGTTTCAACTTCATATTTGTTAAATTTCAATTGGTATCAATATGTTTTACAATAATGATTATTTTCAATTTGGTATCTTAAAATTTGATTGTTTTACAAGAGCTCTGATACCTTTAAAAATTTTGTTTAAGAAAAATTTAAAAAAAAATGTTTTGGTTTGTATTTCCTATATGCAAGGAGAGCTTAACATCTCTTCTACATATAGATTCATGTTGAGTATATTATAAATTGAGGAGCTTGACAACTCTTCTTTATATGATATACGTGTGTAGGGGAAGCTTCACATCTCCTCTTATGCATTACATAATATGCGTTATGTGAATTAGGGCTTGTCATCCCTCATTCATGTAATGCATATGTGTAGGGAAGTTAACTTAGTGTCTTCCTCTTCATGAATGTATATCGCATATAAATCTTTATTGATTGATTTGTATCACCCCTTCTTGATCTCTTTGTTTTTGACAAAAAGGGGGAGAAAAATTTGTTTGATTTGATTTTACTTTGAACCCTTTGTTGATGAGTGACAAAAAGGGGGAGAAGTATTTGAGTTTATATGCATGTTTTCATTGCTTAAGGGGGAGAAGTATTTGTCTTCCTTGTTATTTATGCATATATGTTTTGTTTTGCAAATAGGAGAAAAAGATTTTGTTTTATGCTTGATTAGCATGTTTATGTGCCTCATTGCATATTTATTTTGTTTATTTGGTATGCATGAGTTAAGGGGGAGCTTCTTTGAAGCTTTACTTTAATCCATGCATATATAACTTCATGAGTTTTGTCATCATCAAAAAGGGGGAGATTGTTGGCCCAAAGGCCTATCACCCTAATTTTGATGATGATCAACTCATGAAGTTATGTTTACTAATGATCTTGTGTTTAATTAGTGACAGATTCATTATCAAGATCTTAGTAGGTGCATAGCTCAACAAAGGATAAATGTCAAGATTTGGAGCTAGCACGGTGTGATCCAAGGAGCTTTTGGATCAAGCTTGGACCAAGTCAAGAAGATGAGAAGCCTTCAAGTGAAGACTTCAAGAAGATGAAGACTTGTGTCTAGGTATAAGATTTTGTTTTTGTTTTAGTTAAAAATGTAAAGGATAGATAGTTGGTGGATTGCTCAAGTACATATACACACACACACACACTCTTGATTTAGTTGTCTTTTCATAAAAGATTTTTAGTTTAGAAAAGATTTTTCTTTGTGACAAAATACTATTTGGTTTTTGGTATTCATGTTTACATCTTTCAACCAAAACCAAGTTTATGCTTAATGTCAAAAACATAGATATTTCATCTTGATTGTGTAGTGGATCATATCCATACACAGTATGCTTTAAAAGTATATCTTGTTTTTGTATTTGATGAAGATTTGGAAAAATATGTTTTGGAAAAATATTGTTTTAGAAAAACAGTTTTTATCATGAGCCAAATATTTCTAAGTTACAAAAATAGTCCAATCTTTTATAACATGCCTTGATTTTGTGCAAGCATGTTTGTATATCAAAGTATATTGGTAAAACTATTTTTGTAGATTTTTAAGTATTTTATGGGATTTTATTAGAGCCAAAAAGACCATGTTTTAAATCCCAGAAAACTGTTTCAGGCTTCGGATAAGTCGACTAGTAGCCTTTATAAGTCGACTAATCCTGGAGTCGGCCGACCGGACCGGTCGACTGACGTACACAGACGTGCACGCCTTTGTGCACTGGAGGACGGCCGACCGTGCCGGTCGACCGCTCCAGAGAGCAGTGCTCTCTGGAAAGTTCGGCCGACCGTACCGGTCGACCGACAGAGAGTTAGACTCTCAGCTCCAGTGGGTCGGTCGACCCTGGCGGTCGACTGTGGCTCCAACGGTCAGAAATCCGACCGTTGGCGGTCGATCGCACGGGTCGACCGGCAGTTCTAATAAAGCCCCAACGGCTAGTTTTTGACAGCCTATATATTTGGGGGTTTGTGGACTGTTTTCTATAAGATTTGGAGATAGTTTTAGAGCCAGTTTTTCCCACTCTTTTCAGAAGTTTTTCTCCACAAAATAGAGAGCAAATATTTCCTATCTAAAGGAAAGTTTTATCAAGAGTGTAAAAGAGGATTTCTTGAGTTTTTCAGCATAGCTTTCATCCTTTTTTTTCTCACACCACACTTGAGCTATCCATTGATTATACATCCTATAGGTGTGTTGTAGTGAGAGTGCTTTAGGTGATCAAAGTGTTGTGATCACCAAAGATCTTTTCTTTGTTCTTTGAGGAGACGGGCAAGTGTGCTCGTGGTTGTTTAGGGTTCGGGTGCGAACTCTTTATTTGAGGTGCGGCCTCGGCGAGCTAGTGAGCTTGCGTGTGTACGGGACTAGGGAGTCTGAGGACTTGTAGGTGTTGCGGCACCGAGGAGAGATCCATTGGGATCTTGCATAGTGGAAATCCTTCGTGTGTCGAAGGCGGGGATGTAGAGCAAGTGTGCTCGAACCTCGAAACAAACCCTTTGTGTTTGCGATTGCCTTTTCTCTCTCTCTCTCCCCCTTATTTATATCTTGCATTACTTTATTGTGTTCATCTTTACATGCATGATATACTTGTGTGCATAATTGATATATACTTGTCTTGGGATTGTTGACTAACACTTGTATTCAACCAAGAGAGCCAACGCGGCACCTCAACCCATTCAAGGAGAATCTAGAGGAGTTTGTCCAGAGCCCTTCACGGGGAATTCGGCAACACTCTTGTGTTATACATGGTGTTTAGTATAAAAGATTTAAATTGGTCATAATTGTTTTAGCTTCCGCATTATTTGTCATTAAGTGACCATTAGATTAGCCATCACCTATTCACCCCCCCTCTGGGTGGACCGTCAAACATATGATATAAGCATATAAGCATTTAAAATATTTTTTTAAAGTGGAGGATGAAATGATTACCAATGCCGATATAGTCAATTTATTTCTCCAAAATGAGGTGGTCCTCCCACCAAAACTCCTTGATAATGATGCATTCATGATGTGACCGTCAAGCTCCGATTGTATCTGCTGCCAAGGCATCAATCCTCTCATGTTTTGTGAGAGCCCACACCTACATCAAAAACAAGTGGTGGGGATTTTTGTACCCATATTTTCCTTTTTGGTCCATGAGGGTTAGTAGCAATAGGAACCCAAACATTTTTATTTGTAAAATTTAAAAATTTATCTATTTATGTAAAATTTGCAAGATGACCTTTGCGGCCACAATGTGTACACTCTAGCATACATATGAGTGGTATGAGTGTGTGCACGGTGTGCATGAGATATATGCCAAGAGGTATGTGCATGAATATGTAGAATTTGTTTCCTACAAAATATGAATTCCAATCTAGAGTGATTAAATGCATATTGGCTCAAAGGGAAACCTAAACAATCAATGTTCTTCTTCAAAATATACATATAATTTTCAATTTTAGAAGAAGAAACATGAGTATGAGAAACAAAATACTTTTTCACTTTGAAAATAGAAATATTTTCTTTTTCTTTCAAAACAATTTTCTTTTTCAAGGAATCATTATCTTTCAAAACAATTTCCTTTTTTTCAACTAAAACAATTTTCATTTCTTCTTTTAACATAATTTCAAAATCAATTTGAAAAGAATAATTTTCTTTTAACAAAGATTTATTTTCTTTTTTCAACTTATTATTTTCAATTTTTAATAAATCATACTTTTCAAAAAGTTTTTGGCAAAATAAGCAAGGTCATCATATGACATATCCTCATCTTTATCAAGCTTTGATTTAGAATTTACGTCAAGGGGGTCATCCTCTTGAACCATGTAGCACATGTTGGAGGTAGTACTTCCTTCATTCGAGTTCCTCTCCTTATAAATTTGCGTTCGTTCCCTAAGAGAGATGAGAATGTTCCAAACTACAAAAGCCGATTCAATGTTAGAAACTCTAAATAAATAATCATCATTTAGGGTTAGCTTCAAAGCATGAATAGCTTTTGCATTAGCCTCAAGATGTTTGCCATTTAAAAAATATGAATCTTTAATGGTGACAAGATATACATGAATACCTAGGGATTTTAGATTCATAGACATCTTAACTTTTCAAGTTAAGAATATCAAATATGGGAGGTGCAATGAAATTCATGTGTGTGTAACCAAATATTGTGATTAGCATTAATATGATCTTTAACTCTAGTTTGTTAGGCCCAAATCAGGAGCACCAAGCTCTGATACCAATTGTAGATCATCTAGAGGGGGAATAGGTGACGTGCTAATCAAATGCAAAGCAAATGCGAAATTAAAACTAGTTATGCAAACTAAAACTATTATGCTAAGATGCAAAGTATAAATAAAGAGTGAAGATGAATTTCAGATGAAGAGATCTGGACTATCTCCTCAAGATTCCTCTAAATTAAGAGTTGATGCGCTACTATAACTCTCTTGGTTCAATACTTATTTTAGTCCAACCAATATCAAGCATGTGATGAATAAGTAAGGAATAAGAGCATGCAAGATATCAAACAATCCCAAGTATATATATCAATTAAGCACAAGTAATTTGAAGCATATAGAGATATAGACAATTAAGAGTCTGCAAGATATAAAACACAAGTGAGTTGAGAGGGAGATGAGCAATCGTAAACACCGGAGAATTGTTTCAAGGTTCGAGCCACTTGTTCTATGTCCCCGCCTTCACCATAATGAAAATTTTTTACTAAAATCGATCCCGTAAGATCACTCAGTATCGCAACACCTACAATGAGCTCTCTTAAGAACTCTTAGACCCGCAAGTCCCTCACTTGTTCCGGTAAGAACAATATACAACACGAACCTGCAAGTTCGCCGAGGCCGCAACCTCCAACCCCCCAAATTACAAATATGAAAACTTTGTAATCACTTCTTGGTCAAAAACAAACACTCTCACAATATGGATTCTAGAGGATGAATATAATAATGGAAAGCTCAAACTTGTGTGAGAAAAACAGGATAGTTTTGTCGTGAAAAAACTCAAGAGAATGCTTTTGAAAACTCAAGATATACACTCTTGAAAAACTCTCCTTTTGATATGTAAGTTAAGCCCAAAAACTTGTTGGAAAACCTCTGAAAAGATGGGAAAAACTGGCTCTAAAACTTCTCTAAATTCGTGTCAAAAACTGGCCAAGAGAACTCTTATTTATAGGGTCTCTAAAAACTAGCCGTTGGGGCTCAGAACAGGCCAAACTGGCCTATCAGTCGACCGACCAACGGTCATAAAAATAACTGTTGGGGTTAGCAGCCGACTGCCCGGTCGACCGTCCCCAAAGTTTAAAGCCTATCGGTCGATCGCTCGGTCGATCGGGACCAACCTGAGAATTGGGTTGATCCAGTCGGTCGGCCGCTCAGTCGATCAGCCCTTGGGCTCGTGTATGTATGCACATCAGTCGACCAGTCGATCGACCGAGCCTTACTTTCGATCGACCGGTCAGTCGACCACAAACAGCCCCAAAAACATATTTCAGGATTTTTAAAAACCTTTTAAAATTTATTTTAAATCCTATAAATCTCCATAAAATCCACAAAAATAATTTCAATGAAATACAACGAAGTCCAAATATGTGTGAGCAAAAAATCAGCAAATATTACAAACAATTTGAACTTTCTTTTGATATACAAATTTAGGTTTAAACCAAAAATCATATTTTTCAAAAACCAACTTCTAAATGAAAATTTGACTTTTTTCAAAATTATTCAAATACAAAAACAAGATATTGAAATACATTTGAAACATAGTGTGTATGGAAATGACCCACTATACATAGAGACTGAAATATACTTGTTTTTGACAATAAGCTCAAAATAATTTTTGATAAATACAAAACTTAAAACACATGAATTAAACTCATCAAAATAAGTTTCTAGACAATATGAAGCAAAAATGTAAATGGATAAAATTCAATACACATATAAACTATGTAAACTTATTTTGATGAGATTTATTCATGAAACCAAAAAGATGTATTCTTGAAAATCAGAACCAAAAGTTTTTTCAAGGACTAAAACTATTTGTTATCAAAATGATATATAAATTTTGTTTGTGTGTAAGAGTATGAGCAATCCACAACTAACCTATCCTTTATATTTTTTCTAAAATAAAATTTTAAACTTACAAACTCTTGACTCAAGTCTTGAAAAATCTTCTTTTCCATCTTGACTTGATCCAAACCTTATCCATGAGTTAGACTCCTCTTTAAGTACCTAATGCGATCTTGAACCGCGAGCTCTTGAATCAAGATGTGCTAGCTTCAAAACTCGACTTTGAATCTTTTATTGAAGCTTAACACCGACTAAGATCTTGATTAAATATCTGAAACTTAATAAGTACAAGATCATTAGTACTATAACTACATGAGTTAATCATCTTCAAAACTAGAGTGATGGGCCTTTGGGCCAATAATCTTTTCCTTTTTGATGATGACAAAATTCATGAAGTTATATATGCATGGATTAAAGATAAGCTTCATAAAAGCTCCCCCTTAACTCATACATAACAAGAAAACATATAAATATATTCAATAAAGGTCAAAAATTATAAACATAAAAATATATGCATAAATAATAAACAAAGCATGCATATATAAACTCTCTCAATTTTCTTCCCCTTTTTGTCAATCATCAACAAAGGGGTGAAGAAAAACAAGCAAGATAATTGTATATACGATATAAATTCATGAAGAGGAGAGACGTCAAGTTAACTCCCCTTGCATACATACATTATATGAAGAAAAGGATGACTAAACCCTAACCATGCTTGATATTATTGCTCATCCCTATACATGCTTGATATTTTTTGTGTGCTCACACTTGTATTCAACCAAGAGAGTTATTGAAGCATCTCAACTCATAATTTAGAGAAATTGTATGAAGAAGTTCCAAAGCCCTTCACGGGGAATTCAGACTCACTCTTAGTTATACATTGTGTGTTAGTATTAAAGTTTTAATTACACAATATATGCCATATTGATTAGCACTACACTTATTCACCCCCCTTCTAGGTGTATTTTTCAAGAGCTTCGCTAATAACTCTGGCAAACGCGATGATAATGGAAAAAATTCAAAACCTCAGTATAAAGCTACTACCAGAGCTAAGAATCTGAATCAGGGGCGACCCGTCTACAAGAAACAGGTGTTCCCGATTCTTTCACCGAATCCACTCTGAGCCTTCAAGCATACAGAGCACTTCACTCCGCTCATGTTCCCCATCAATGAGGTCTTTAATTCTATCAAAGACCAACTATGGGCATGCACCCGAGACAAATCTAGTACGATCCTACATCTTCCAAAGCAAAAGCGTATTGTTCTTACCACAACAGTAAAGCGTACAAAATCGTCCACTGCTGGAGCCTTTGAAAATACCTATAAGAGCTCCTGTATCAGGGCTTCCTCAAAGAATATGTCCTTGTCTCCAAAGCAGCTTCTGGAACAGGATAGCAGAATGCTCAGCCGCCTGCCCAATCTCAATACATGATTACCCACTATAAAGCGATTGAGTGATCCCATCTCGCATAAAATAGGGTAGTACCTCCATTCACGATTCCCCTGTATTTCAATTATATTCCATTATCAAAATATAATTATATTTTTTCTCCTAACCATTGTAGTCCTACCAAGTTTGCTGCTTCGCTGATGGGATTTTCCCCACTCAGAGATGATTGCCAACCTAACTTCACTGCTGGGATTTTTCCCACTTTGAGTTCCTTACTTGTATGTCCCGCTAATGGGATTTCCCCTATTCGAATATGGAAACGCAAGCGCTAACCTACTAGCTCCCTCTTGATTAGCCTGTGGGCAGTCAAAACTTTCGCTCCTGGGATTTTTCTCACTCGGAGTCCTCGTTTCACTGCCAGAATTTCCCCCACTAGAAAGCCATAAGCTTGTACATCCCGATGATTAGATTTTCCCTACTCAGAGATGGCAACACAAGCGTCTGCCTACATGCTCCCTCTCAATTAGCCTATGGGTAGCCGAAACGCTCGCTGCTGGGATTTTCCCCACTCAGAGTCCTTATTCCATGCTAGGATTTCCGCACTTAGAAGCCATAAGTTTATATATCTCGCTGATGGACTCAGAGACGAAGATGTAAGCACTAGCCTATGAGTTCCCTCTTGATTACCTTAAGGGCAGTCGAAACCCTTCGCTTCTGTGATTTCCCCTGTTAGAGTCTAACCAAAGTTCGCCGCTATGCTGATGGAATTTTCTCCACTCGGAGATGACTGCGAATCCAACTCCGCTGCTGAGATTTTTCACACTTGGAAGCCTAAAGTTTGCAGGTACCACGATGGGGTCTCTCCCACTCAAAAATAGCAGCACAAACTCTCCAAATCACTCTACATCCAACTAAGCATACTAGAGATAGAGATCAGCACTTCGAAAGGCATGGTCATATCAATTCCAAAAGCCAATAGTAAAAACAAGTCAAGTAAGATCTAAGCATAAAATATTTTCATTACAAAATTCATTTCCATCCAAAATATTTCCATTTCAAATACCATTCTATTAAATTTATTTGATTACATTTAACAAGAGTAATATAATAAATTTAATAAATTTAATTACATCTCTATATTATATTTTTGAAAAGGAGCACGGTAGATCTAGATCCAGACGCTCCAATCCTCCCACCATTAACAGATCCTGATGTTGAGCAAAATAAAATTTGCTTATCTGAGAGTGCCACCCAAAAGCATTCGTCCATCTTCATTCATGCCATGGCTCATGAACAGGCAATCCTATGCCTCCACCTTTGGGTCTCTCAAGGCAGCAAAATGGGGACTCCCAGGAGCCTACGAGAGTGAGACAACAACTCTCCGCAGACTGATGCCTGCAATGTTGGCCTAAGGGTAAAATCACCATTTTGTTTTGATGATTCCAAAGCTCATATGTTAAAGGTACTAATCAAATTCAAGTATTTTCAAGTTTACAGATTTCAAGAGTTAAAGATTTACTTGACTCTTCTCTTAAAAGAAGGTATTGAGGCACTCAAGTTGATTCAAAAATGAGACTCGAGTTCGGAAGGTTAAAACTTGGATTTTGGAGAAGCCAACTTGAAGAAGACTTGAAGATAGTTTTAAACTCTTATAATAATTTAGTATGTTTAAGTTTAGAGTATTAGATTAGAAGCTCAAGAGGTTCACACACACTGTAATATTTTTCAAAAACAATTTTTCTTTAATTAGTTTTTGATAAGCAAAATTTCTTCAATCAATTTCTAGCTATATATATATTTAAATATGTTTCATCGTGTAATCTTACTCAAAATACTTATATATTGATATATGATTTTATAAAAATATCAAAATTTTAGAAAGTATTTAAAAAACATAAAATTATGAGTTTTTGGGGCTTGGCAGGTTGACCGACCTCTCTACAGAATAATTTTCATGATCTGCACGATTGACCGCTCGTCAACCAGGCATGCACAGAACATGCACAAGCCCTGAGTTCAATAGTCGATCGACTACCCATTCTACCGACACACTGGCTCAGATTAGGGTTGTTCAGGGCGGTCGACCACACTGAGCTCAGAAGGTTTAGCTCTCTAATGATATTTCTCCTTTTCCTATAAATACGGGTCATTTGAGAGAGTTTCAAACCAAAAAAATCAAGGAAAATTTCTGAAAATTATTTGAAAAATTCAAGAAAAATTATAAGTTTCAAGTTTTCAAGGAGCTTTTATTTCCAACCTTTTATGGAATGTTTAAGCTTTCAAAGATTCATTCTGTTCCTGATTCTCAGAATCTTCTTAAGCCTTCAAATCTATACTTTAAACTATAGGAAGTTGTATTGAGAGAGTTTGTGATCTTTGTGGGCTCCAAGTGATTGTAATCTTCATTCTTTTTGTGCTCTCCTATTGGGTAGAGGATTGAAGGTTGGAGTTGAGGCTCTGGGTCTTGTATGGATCCATTTTGATTGAGTCTTTAGTGGAGATACTGAAAATTCTTCCTTGTGGTGAAGGCGGGAAAGTAGAGCTAGTTGCTCGAGCCTCAAAATAGATCTCTTGTGTTTACGATTGCTATTTTCTCTCACTCTTTCTTACTCATTTTCATTTTGTTTATTTCTCTTTGTTGTTCATTTGATACTCATTGCTTTATTACTCTAGTTATTGGTTTACTGATTTTGTTCTTTCAATCAAGAAGAAAATTGTGTGCCTCAACTCTTATTTAAGAGGAATATTAAGGAGAAGTTTAGAGCTCTTCAGGGAGTATCTGGCTTCACTTCTTATTTCTGAATTGCCGAATAGTTGTATCATATATTTGTTGTAGCATTACTTGTGTAGAATTGCGTTAAATTTTATTTTCGCATATTGATTAGCATATCACCTATTCACCCCCTCTAGGTGATTTTCAATTAGTATCAGAGCTTCGTATTTTAGTTTTTGAGGGTTAACTACCTTAGGGAATCCTCATTTGCTAATCACATTATTTTCTTCACTTACTGCATTCATAGCCGATAGCATTTAGTCTCTACCCAAGTTTGATGGACTTAACTTTTTCATATGAAAAGTTAAGATGGCCATTTTCTTGCAATCCTTAGAAACTCATGGAGCCAAGGTCGTCACCAAACCCTTTGTGTTTCCCGAGGGTGATGATGACACATCGTCTGACATTAACACAAAGGAATATGATGCCAACTCCAAAGCCCATTATGCATTGTTACAAGCTCTTAATAATGATGATATTTCTAGAGTTATTGGATGCAAATCCGCTTATGATATTTGGATTAACCTTGTTGTGACTTATGAGGGAACCTCTCGAGTGAAGAAGGCTAAAATACATTTTTACGTTCTCAATGTGAATTTTTTTAAATGGATGAAAATGAATCTATAAATGATATGATTACACGCTTTACTAAGATTACTATTGATCTTTCTTGTTAGGTAATACTATTGATAATGACCAAAATGTAAGGAAGATCATTTGAGCTCTCCCTCCATTATGGGAAGTCAAGTCCAATACCTTGAAGGAACTCAATAATAAGAGAAAATGGAGTTCATGGGTCATATTGGCAACTTAAAGACTCATGAAATGGAGAGAAAAGAAAGAGAAGGAAAAACTCCATTAAAGAAGAAAAATCTTACATTCAAGACAACTCCTACCTACTCTAAAAATGATGAAGAGAATGAACAAGAAGATGATGAAGAACTCTCACTCCTTGTGAAGAATGTGAGAAGATTGTACGACAAAAGTCGATTCAATAATAGAAGAGGAAGATAAGAAAGGAAGGAGGAAAGAAGAGAAATTTGTTATAATTGTAAGAAATCGGGCCACCTTATTGCTAATTGCCTGGAGATGAAAATAAGCCACCCACTTCCAAGAAGCCCTGCAAGAAGAAGGCTTTGAAGGCAACATGAGATTCCGAAAGTAAATTCGAGAAGGACGTTCACAAGACGAATGTGTGTTTCATGGCAAATGACAACACACAAAAGGTATTTTCAAAAGCTTTAAATAATTCTGATTTATCTATGGATGAACTAGGATAAGCTTTTAAAAAACTTTCAAATAATTATGATATTCTTATAAAGAAACTTTGAAAGTAAAGGAAAAAAAATGAGCTTCTACAAAATCAACTAAAGATGGTTTCAAAAGAAAAAGAAAATTTATCACTTTCTTTTGAAAATACTAAGAAGGATTTTGATGCTTATAAAGTTTCTTGCAAAGCTAAGTTTTCTAAAATAGATGAAAATGAGATTTTTTTTTAATGAAAAGTAAAATTAATATTTTGAGCAATGTTTTGACGAAATGTGAGTTTGATAAAACTAGATTAGAATCCATGTTTCCAAGAGGCATGCTAAAAGGAATCCACCATCATATTTGTCACACACTCATCATGTTCACACACACACAACATGATCATCATACTCACAAGATGCACCATGCATTCATATATGCGGATTGTACACGTTTATTGCATTTTATAGCATGTTTATTACTAAGCTCCGGCATCTATTCTTTATTGAATCCTACTTATAACTATATCTTAATTGCAGGCTTGTCTTAATTAAGAGGGAGAAGATTAAGTCAAATAATACCCGTTAAAATCAGATTTAATTAGATCTATTTAGTTAGCTAAAGATAGTCCCAGATCCAGCTCGGTTAAATAAGATTCACAGTGATCTATTCCGTTAAATGGAGAATCAACAAAGATCAATAAAGATCCGATTGAAATCGGAGACCACACAGAAAAACCAGTTGGATAAAAGGAGATAACACCAGATCAGAGAGCCCCGCTCCCTGGATGTGGCCACCTGGCCACATCCAGGCTGCGGATCCACGAAAAACCCGCGTATCTATGACTTTGTTAGAGGATTAAGTGGAGCGTTAGCTCTCTCTATCGTTAGATGCTATCCCCTGCTCCTTTTTTGGCTATAAATACTATATTTTCTGGAGTTCAACAAGACGAAGAGTAGGATTAAATTTTTTGCTGTATTTTTAGGGTTTAAGATCATTGTTAGATAATTTATAAGAAGTTGTATCTCAATTTTTGCATTATAATTCAGTCCATCCATAAGTGAGAGAGAGAAAGAGAGTGTGTAATTCACCATTGAAGTGACATCAAAGGAGATTCACCTTGTTTATTGAACACTTCTCCAACTTCTAGTACGTTGTATTTTAATTCAATGTTTTGCTTTATACCTAGTATGAGTAGCTAAATCGATTTTTCTGGGCTCACTATCATCTCTTTCTATCATTCTTTATTTTGACCGATTTTTGTGCAAAGACCCCAACTGAATTATATGGATGCCTAAACTAAGCCTTGCATCTTTGCAAGTGTTCTTGAAGCCACATGAGGATGAGTTTAGATTTTTAAACTTTCATTTTAAAAACAATACTTAAACTTATTTTTACTTCATACTTGAAGATCAAACTTGATGATTTAATATTCAGTTTAAGAGTGATTTTTAAAGAGGAGTTAACTCTTCCATACATCTTCTTATTTGCTTTACTTAAACTTTAAAAATTCAAGCCTAAATTTTGGCCTATGATCGAGTTGAGGTACTAAGATTTTTAAGGGAAGAATACACCATTGAGTAGTAAGATAGTGATCCCAGATTTCTTCTTACCTTAAACACAAACAACAACAATCTCAAGATTTCTCTAAAATCATCTTTTCTAAAATCTATTCACAATCTTCACTTTTTTTTAAATCACTTCTAAACATTCCATATTCTTTTTCTCCTAAAAAACACCAACAATAAAATTTTTGAAATACTTGCATCACATCTATCCTCGAGGATATGACCTGTTAGCTCTAAGCTGCATGGTATTTAATATCTGCAATTTATTTTTGGCACTATTGTTTGGGCCATGTCTTGGGTAATGAAATTTCAAAAAAGGGAATTGAAGTGGATAAAGCCAAGATTGAGATCGTAGCTAAGTTCCCTATGCCAAAATATATCAAAGATATCTGATCCTTCTTAGGACACACCAGTTTTTTCATAGGTTCATTAAGGACTTTAGCAAAATTAGTAGACCCTTAACTAACCTTTTAGCTAAGGATGTTTCCTTCACTTTTGATAGTGGATGTCTTAATGCTTGAGAGAGCTTAAAAAAGAGCTTATTTATATACCAATCATTTCTGGACTGGATTGGTCAAAGCCATTTGAAATCATGTGTGACGCTTTAGATTTTGCCATAAGTACTGTCTTAGAACAGCGTATTGATAACAAGTAGCATGTGATTTATTACTTAAGTAGAACTCTCAATGACAATGACGCACAATTGAAGTACACTACAACCGAGAAGGAATTCTTGGCGGTGGTATTTACATTAGAGAAATTTTATCCCTACCTACTTGGGTCCAAAACCACAATCTTCACCGATCACTCTACATTGAGATACCTTATGAAGAAGAAGTATGCCAAGGCCTGGCTAATTCATTGGATCCTCTTTCTTTAAGAATTCAATTTCGAGATTCTAGAGCATAGAAAATGTTCTTGTTGACCATCTCTCGCATATTCCAAACTCTTCATGCAACAAATTGCCCATTAATGATGAATTTCCTAATGAAAAACTCTTAGTTGCTTTTAGAAAATCTTGATTGCGACATAGTGAACTACTTAGTCGCAAACCAAACTTTAACTCATTGGTCGAAACAGGATGTATACCGATTATTATCTCAAGTCTAGTATTTCTTCTGGGAGGAACCGTATCTTTTCAAGTACTATTCTCACAAATCATTAGGAAATGCATTCCCGATGAGAAAATTAAGAGTGTTCTATCCTTTTGTCACAATCTTGCATGCGGTGGACACTTTGGTCCCTGCAAGACTGATGAAAAAGTACTACAAAGTGAGTTCTATTACCCCACTTTGTTCAAAGATCCTTATGAATTTTGCAAGACATACCCTAGATGCCAAATGGTAAGAAGGATTTAAAATGAAATATGATGCCCCTCAACTCAATTCTAGAAATAGAATCTTTAATGTTTGGGCATCTACTTTATGAGTCCTTTTCCTAACTCATTTGGAAACAAATATATAATTGTTGCTGTGGATTATATGTCGAAATAGGTAGAAGCCATTCCTAGAAAGACTAATGACAACAAGATTATTGTCAAGTTCTTGAAAGAGAATATTTTCTCGCACTTAGGAAACCCTTGAGTCATTATTAGTGACAATGGCAGTCATTTCTGTAATAGAACTTTTGAAGCTCTTATGTGGAAATACGTCATAATATACAAATTATACACACCATATCACCCTCAAACCAGTGGGCAAACAGAAGTCTCCAGCAAACAAATTAAACCTATTTTGGAGAAAACTGTGAGCCAAAATCGAAAAGATTGGTCCGTCTTGTAGATGCCTTATGGGTTCACAGGACTGCTTTCAAGATGATTCTAGGAATGTCTCCATATAGGTTAGTTTTTGAGAAAGCTTGTAACCTACCTGTTGAGTTAGAGCACCAGCCCTTATGGGTAATCAAGCAGCTAAATTTCGATTTGGACAAGGCTGGTGACCTTCAGAACAAATTTCCAAATTAAAGGAATTGAGAAATGAGGCCTATGAGAATTCGAAGATCACGAAAGATAAAGTTAAGATTTTTCATGATAAATATATCATAAGACAAGATTTTGTCCCTGGATAAAAAGTCTTACTCTATAATTCTAACATTCATCTTTTTCTTGGAAAGCTAAAGTTAAGATGGAACGGGCCATTCGTTGTAAAGACCATGTTTTCACACGGTGCTGGAGAGATCAGTGATGCCAAGAATGGAAATGACTTTAAGATAAATGGTCAACGTCTTAAATCTTTCTTGGAATCAGTACCGGTAAATGAAACAACTATGGGTCTATTTGACCCAGTGTATCGGTAACATCACCTCTTTTATATTTTATTTCAAGCATCTACTCATTTCTTTCATATATTGAGGATGATGCATGAATAGGTTTGGGAAGGGTTCTAACATGACATAGGTTTTCTTTTAATCTTTTAATTTATAAAAAAAAAACTTACTTTTAGAAACATTTTGAAAAGAGAAATAATATTTTGACCTATTTTTTGTAAGAAATTAAGTTAATTTTAAGGAATAGGATAATCATAATTAGGATTTCTTATACTTGATCAAAATATGATTATTTGTTTGATTTCTAATGTTAGAAAGAAAAATTAGAAAAGTTATTTAGTCTTGATATTTACCTTGATGAAATATATATACTTTATACACTTACATACTTAGGGTTTAAATATGCTTTATAAAAAAGAAAGAAAAGAAAAAAAATTTCAAAAATCCTTGATTAAGCTGGGTATTTATACCTCATAATCAAAAGTATTCACACATAAAAGTGGTCTACATAATTAATAAAATCCTTAAGTTTTGTGGTCTTATTTGCTCGAGTCCTTAAGTCGTTGGGGGGTTATCTCACCCGATGCCCTAAAATCCTCCGGTTTGGGAATCACGACCTAAGGTTTGTTACATGGGAAAATTAGAAAGCCTAATAAAATTCAGGGATAGGACCACCAAAATTTGTAAAAATAAGGCATAAGAGTTAGAGTTGAAGAACCCCGAGAAAGTGCATATGACATAGGATAAAATAATAAACTAGATGAGAAATACAATTTAACTCTTTACCTAGATTGATAACAAGTTTTTGAATAGAAACTAGGTTTAGTAATGAAAAGTTCGGTTTTCCTATGACTTTTAAATTACTTTAATTTTTACAATAATACTACAAATATTTTCTCTTCTTTCAAAATGCGCTTTTAAAATACTAACACTTTGTTTCTCTTTGTATTTGGATTTTGTGAGTGTAATCTACTGAAAACTCTTATGAGACAAAACTCGTCCTCAAGGGGTAACCTAGAGGTTTAAAAGCTTGCTGCGCATGCTCAGTGCAGTCCCGTAACCTACGAAAGTAGCACAATAACTTCTTAGTCTTTTGAGTTTTTGTTCGAAAACGAGCAAAAGATAGTGTGGGGGTGTGATTGTACACATTTATTACATGTTTATTTCATGTTTATTACTAATTTCAACATCTATTCAGTACTTAATCTTGCTAATAACCGTGTCTTAATTTGCAGGCATGTCTTAATTGAGAGGGTGAAGATTATGCCAAATAATACCAATTAAAATTAAATTTAACTAGATATATTTTGTTAGCTGAAGATAGTCCTAGATCCAGTCAGTTAAATCAGATTCAAAGAGATCTATTTGGTTAAATGGAGAATCAATAAAGATCAAGAAGATCAGATCGAAATTGGAGATCAATATGAAAAAACAGTTGGACAAAAAGAGATAACACCAGATCAGAGAGCCCACTCCTTGAATGTGGCCACAAGGCCATGCATCCGTGGCAAAAGCTGTGCATCCGTGACTTCGTTAGAGGATTAGGGGGAGTGTTTGCTCCCCTATCTTCAAACACTTTCTCCTACTCCCTTTTTGGCTATGAATACTGCATTTTTTGGAGTTCAATAAGACAAAGACTAGGATTAAATTTTTTTGTTTTATTCTTAGCGTTTAGGATCATTGTTAGATAGTTTATAAGAAGTTGTAACTTAGTTTTTACTTTATAATTCAGTCTAATAACAAATGAAAGAGAAGAAGAGGGTGTGTAATTCACCATTAAAGTGACATTCAAAGGAGATTCACCTTGTTTATTCAACTCTTCTCCAACTTTCTAGTATGTCGTATTTCAATTCAATGTTTTGCTTTATATTAGTATGAGTAGCTAAATCAATTTTTCTAGGCTCACTGTCGTCTCTCTTCTATCATTTCTTGTTTTGACTGATTTTTGTGTAAAGAACCCAACGGAATCATATGGATACCCTAAACTAAGCCTTGCATCTTTGCAAGTGTTCTTGAGGGGATATGAGGATGGGTTTGGATTTTTAAGCTTTCATTTTGAAAACAATACTTGAACTTGTTTTTATTTCATATTTGGGGAACAAACTTGATGATTTAATATTCAGTTCTAGAGTGATTTTTAAAAGGAGTTAACTCTTTTATACATCATCTTATTTGCTTTACTTAAACTTTCAAAATTCAAGCTTAAAGTTTAGCTTATGATCGAGTTCAGGTACAAAAATTTTCAAAGAAAGAATACATTATTGAATAGTAAGATAGTGAGCCTAGATTTATTCTTACCTTAAACACAAACAGCAACAATTTCAAGATTTCTCTAAAATTATTTTTTCTAAAATCTATTCTCAATCTTCACTTTTCTTTAAATCACTTCTAAATATTTCATATTCTTTATCTCCTAAAAAATACCAACACTAAAACTTCTTTTTCCCTATACCAAAATGCTTGCATTACATCTCTCCTCGTAGACACGACCCGTTCGCTCTGCAATTATATGCCAACGTGTATTCATGTACATATTGTGGTCAGAAAGACCTCTTGGTCAAATTTTTTTTTATGATAGATTAAATATAGCAAATAATCATGTTTGAGTTCATGAGACAAATATCATAGGACCCAAAAAGATTCGGGTATCAAAGTCAACTCTTATTTTGAATGATATCGGTATGCACCAAGTTCCCAAGACATAGAGAGCAGTGGTGTCTTGATGGTAGTTACTCACAGCATATGACATGGAATATCAATAACTTTGGAACCCTAACAAGGTCTAGTGAAGGTGGCACCGTCACTTTCAGAGATGATTCCAAAGGTAAAATTATTGCTATAGATAACATTAAGATTGGCACATCTCTTTTAATAGAAAATATTGTTTAGTAAAGGGTCTTAAACATAATTTATTAAGTATTAGTCAATTGTGTGACAAAGCCTCGGGTTAATTTTGATGATTTACTTGTAATATAGTTGATAAGAAAAGTAATTCTTGTGTGCTTTTCGGTTTTTTTGAAAATAATATTTATATTATTGATATGATGAATTTAGTTTGCAATGTTACTTGTTATCTGCAATTAATGAAAAATTTTGGTTATGACATAGAGGGTTGGGTCATATTCTTTGACCACCTGTCCTGTATTTACTCTAAAGAAGCAGTGAAGAGTATTCGTAAATTGAAATTTTAAAGGACCATATTTGTGATGCATGTAAACCTGAGAAATAAATCAAGTCCTCTTTCAAATCCATTAAGGATCTCATGACATTACATCCATTAGAATTGATACACATGAATATGTATGGTCCGACCAAAACCAAGAATTTGAGTGGTAATCGTTTTGTTTTTATTCTTGTTGATGATTTTTCAAGATTCACTTGGGTTTTTTTTTAGAACATAAAGATTAAGTTTTCTCATATCTTAATATTTTTAGAAAAAGAGTTGAAAAATAAAAGAATTTTTCATTTTTACGTATTAAAAGTGGTAGAGGTGGGGAGTTATAAATCCCTCCTTTATTACTTATTGTGAAGAAAATAAAATTAAAAATGAGCTCCATGTTCTAGAACTCCTCAACAAAATGGAGTCGTCGAAGAAGAATAGAACTTTCTAAGAGATAGCTAGTACTATGACTAGTGAATACAGACTCTCCCAATACTTATGGGTTGATGCCGTAAATACATCATGTTACATAATAAATAGAGTTTATTTTTCAAAAATTCAAACAAAACTCCATTTGATATTTATCATTTGAGAAAACAAAATGTTTCTTATTTCAAAGTTTTTGGATGTAAATGCGTTGTTATGAATACCAAGGATAATCTAGAAAAGATTGATGGAAAAGCCTTTGAAGCAATTTTTGTAGGTTATTCAAATAACTAACAAAGCTTATTAAGTTTTCAATAGGGCAATTTTGACTATTGAGCAATCTACATATGTCAAGTTGGAGGAATCTAACTCTCTTATGAAGAATGTTGTAGATTATGAAATTGATTTCTTAGGTGGAGATATGGATAAAATGTCAATGAAGGACTCACCGGAACAAGAAGAAAAGCCAAAAGAAGATCTAAATGGTGAAGTTTAAGAAGTGCAAGTAGAAGCGCAACCAACTCAACCACTTTCGAAGGATTGAAAAAACGCAACAAGCCATCTCAAAGATCTCACCTTAGGTGATATATCAAATAGAGTAACTACTAGATCTAAACTTCATGATATTTATGATCATTATGCTTTCATTTCTCACATTGAACCCAAGCATATTCTCGAGGCTGAGGGCTACTCATATTGGTTATTTATCATGCAAGAGGAGCTCAATCAATTTGAGCATAACCAAGTTTGAAAGCTTGTGCCTAGGCCCCATGATAGACCAACTATTGGTACAAATGGGTCCTTAAAACAAGTTAGATGAGTCGGGTAATATAGTTAGATATAAGGCTAGGCTAGTGGTATTACAATCAAATAAAGAAAATTGATTTTAAGGAGATCTTTGCACCGGTGGCACGGCTCAAAGCCATCGATATGACCCTTGCTTTTTTGTTTGGTCGAAAAAGTGGGTCGATGTAAAGATTCTTTGAGTGACTGAAAAGTTACAATAGAATAATTCTGATTACAAAAGAGGGGAGAAGGTATGATTCTCCCCTTTGTTTAAGGTTGGGTTCTTTGTATCGCGATAGAAAGTGATTCTTGTTCTCCGTTGACCGACCGACCGTCCAGCTTCTCTTCAGGATGCTCTCGAAGATCAATCAGGAAGGATCTCTATTTTTAACACACTATGTATTTAGAGTCCACTAATTACACTTTTTCTCCTTCTCTCTAAAAAATAAGAAGTTTTTAGCTTCAGAATTCTCTGCTCTCAATCTTAGAAAAGCCTCTTTCTTTTTTTTATAACTCCTCAGGCTATTTATAGGGAGTTTAGGGGTATTATTGTCCCCTAAAATCCCTTCATTATGGGGATTAACTCCCCAATTATATGGGGAGTTAACTGACCCGGTAATGGGGGTCAGTTATAACAGAAATACGGGGTCTCGCGCTGGATGCGGACCTCGCGTTGCTTGTTGTAGACATGAGCCTCTCGGTTAGAATGCGAAGTTGCTCAAACCTGCGTTTGAAGGGAGACGCACGGTAATTGCACACATTTATTGCATTATTCTTTATTACATTTTCACATTTATCATATAATAAATCTGCTAAATTCCTTATCTTAAATGTCTATTTTCCTGAAGATAATCATAGTGAGAAAGAGGATACAATCAAAAAAATATTAGTTAAATTCAAATTTAACTAGATCTATTTGGTTGAGGAGGATGATCCAAAATTCAATTGGTTAAATTCAGTTTTTAGTGAATCAAGTAGTTAAATCTAAAGATGAACTGAGGATAACGTCAAATACAGAGTCCAAATCCAAAGAGATAAATAGATAGAGAGAAGATCAACGGATGAGATGAATCAAATTTGACTCAGATTCTGACTGAATATATTTTAGTATTTGAATCATAACTTTCCCTACTGAATTTCGAATCTAATGATTCAAGATGATCCAGAAAGAAGACTTAAAGGGCTATAACTCTTAAGTTGATCACTATTTCAAATTCTGTCATTTGATAAGTTATATTCAGCAATCAACATGCCAACAAGCTGCTAATCAAAACTTAATATCCACATCAAATCAAGTTTGGAGATAAGGGAAGGATTCAAATTCAGAAATATCCAGCTTCTCCTATCTTCATACTCCTCTAACCTCTGCATTTATCCTATAAATACCTTCAATCTCAAAGGCAAAGGAACGACCAAGCAGAGAGTAGAATTTAGGCTAATTTATAATTTGTAACATAGGTTTTTTATTTTCATGTAATTTTTATTTTCTTTATGTAACTGAAAGGAGAGGATACTTTCATGGAGGAATGAGAGAAAGCTTGTAAAGGTGACATCGGTGTAAGTGATCTTTTCTTCCATTGTTATTTGAATCGAATCGAAGTCTCTTTTTTCTTCTTTACTCTTGTTTTTGATTACTTCTCTCTTCTGTGTTTGTGGATCAAAATGAAACCGATAGCCTCAAAGTTGCCTTGCCTTTGCAAGTGTCGTTGATGGCTTATGGTGATGGATATCCATTTCTATGGTAGTGTAGCTTGCCGCTTCAATTCATAGTGTAGTATGGGAATGGGAAAGATCCTATTTGTTATATTTTGTTCGCCTTCAAGTAAATGTGCATCGTCGATACGGGTCAAAGATAAGCAAACGCTGAAGAGGTAAGTAACTTTTTTTGGTTTTATTTTTCTTTTCTTTTAATTTTAGTATAAATTACCAACACCACAATCTTCCAAATTTCTTTCACTCTTTTTCAAGTTCTTTGTACATATCTACTTTCATTTTCTCCACCTTCTCTATCTACCACCTTCTTCCTAACTCACTTTAACCTAATTTTCCTTTTCTTTTTAAAGAACAAAAGAAGAACTTTAACAATTAATTGTAGCATAAAAGAGAACTTGCTTAAAAGCTTCCATCGTTAGTCCCTCCTTGTGAATGACGACCCGCATAGCCATTACTATCGCGGTAGAACTGAGCACCTTGCACTACTATTTTAAAAGTTCTGAAATTCTGTATTCTTGTGTGCAGGTCCAATCTCAATCAAATTTTGGCGCCGTTGCCGGGGAGGGACGGTAAGTAATTCTTTTTTTAGTTTACATTTTGGTTAACTTTCTTCTTTTTTCTTGTGTACAAATTCAACAATAAGGAATTTTTGCTGCAGTGGACATATAAGTGGCATTGGACTCTGCTCAAGAAAGCAGAGCCCAGAGCCCTCAGATTTGCTACATTCCTGTGGCAATCTGAGTGAACAACTAACCTGTATTTTCTGCGGGTTGGCTGAATTGCATAGTTTAATATCTGTAGCAGTATTTTCTTGTTTGACTCACTGTATATACATTTCTATCACAACAGTAAAGAGCTGATTGTAAATGCTAAAAATGATTTAGACTTTGCATTTAGACACGTGTCTATTTTATTATATTTTCTATTTACTGTTGAAGAGTGCTGGAGCCAAGGTATGTGTGCGTAGCATTTAGTATAAGGTTCATTCTTGTATGAAATATTGCTTGAGTGTTATTTTTTTCTATATACTTGTACACTGCAATTGATTTAAGGGCTTGTCCTATAAACATGATAAGGTGGGAAGTCATTACCCTCTCTTAGCCCACAAACAATCTCCTCACTCACTAACCCAAGCCTAACTAAAACTGAGTAGACATTGGCCCTAAGGACATCTCGGACTCAAATAGGAGACTGACCTAAGGAGGAAGTTGATTTGAATCTGACTCTTGCCAAATCAGTGACTAAGGTTATGGATTGAGGGGCAAAACCCAAAGGCTGGTGGTTTGGCTTAATTAGGCCCGTTGCTTTTGCGCAGATACCTCCCACCAATCTTGCCCCTACCTGGCCGATTAACTTGTGGTCAGATTCAGCAATATAGCCCTTGTGGATGTTTAACCAGTTAGGAGTCGTCTAAGTCTAAGGTTTACCCTAACTTAGTTTAGATTTTTTTCTTTTTATTTGTTTTTTTTTCTTTGTTTGTATTTGACATTTCTTGTGTGATATGGCTTATAACAATAATTTTTCTAATTTTAATGGCAATCCATATTACACCCCAACCTCTTTTTTCGGATATTATTTACTAGGCATACCATAACTTTAACCAATCTAGTGTGCCCGATTGGTCTTATCCGAATCAATATAACCCATACCCCAATCTTATGACCATAATTTTAGAATAATTTCAGCTCTTCACAAAGTCAATGGGGATTCTCCTCCCCTGAGTCCAATTTTCAACCAACTTGTCCTCCTTATCCACCTTGTCCACAATATTTTCAAGATTCATACTCAGTTCCACCAGCTGAAATAGAAAACCATCAATCTTGAAAATGAGTATGCGTGAGTCCAAGCAACAATCACAAAACTGACGGACTTACGATTTCATCACAAATTTCAAAACAAAAATTTATCTTTTCAAGTCCAATCGCAACAAAACGATGAACCAATCGACTATGAAAAGATGCTTGAAGTCATGACTCAGGCTCAAATTGCTCGCAATCATGACATAGATATAATGGTCCAAACTCTTCATTCTCACTTTTTGACCATTTCTGATGTCGCTAACCATTCTGTTAGAGCCGAAGAATCATGTTATTTTGGAAAATAAAATTCCATTTCAGCACGCCCATTTGAACTTGCCCAAACTCCAAATTTCAAAAATGACATTAACAGTTTGGCAAGTTATCCTTTTCCTGAAATTGAACTTGAGAATGAATATGATCCTGATCCTAAACTTGGTAATTCAATTCTACTTTCTGATTCAATAATGACTCTGGTGTCTTCACCTGATTTCAATCTTTTTCCCGAGTCAACATTAGATCCTGTGCCAATTCATCATGAAATTGAATCGCCAATCTTTTATGATCATCATGTTGAACTTGACCAATTTCATTCTATTGAAGGTCCCATTGACAAATTGGCAAGTTCTCCTTTTTATGAAATTGAACTCGATAGGAAATGTGACCTAGATTCTCTAATCTGTGATCCAGTTTAAATTCCTGAATCAATATTGACTCCTATATTGTTACACAACTTGAGTAATATTTTAGAGTCAGTTTCGATTCCCACACCTATCACTCTTGAATTTGAATCACCAATGTTAAGTCACATTCCGTTGTTGGGAAATAAATGTGGACTTGACTTTCAACTCTAGATTTGGACTCACTTCATGAACCAATCTCGACTCCTGAACCTTTACTTGACTTAAGTCACTTTCCTGAGTCGGTATTAGTTCCCTTACTTCCTAAGTCCAAGTCAATCATTCCATCTTTTCACACTCCATTTTGGAAAAAGTTGATAAAATTGACTCTGAAATTAATTATAAAATTTGAAAATTAGATGGGGTAAAATTTTTAATAAAATTCATTCATGTATACATCATTTTACTGGGTTATATTAAAGAGGTTTCTGGTGGGTTCCTCCGAACTCCACGAAAATTCGATTGGGCCTCATTTCGTGGACCAATCACACCACCACCGGAACCACCACCTTAAGGTAATATTTTCCTTCCCTTTATCCTTTTTCATGCATCTATACATTAATTCATACCTTGAGGACAATGCATGAGATAGGTGTGGGGGAGGGTTCTAACATAACTTAGGTTTTTCTTTTTTTAAAAAAACAAAACAAAAAAATTATTATTAACATTTTCTTTACTTTAAAAAAAAACTTTTTGAAAATCGAAACAATATTTTTACATATTTTTTTAAGAAATTAAGTCAATTTTAAGGAATAGGAGAATCATAATTAGGATTTCTTTACTTAGTCAAAATAAGATTATTTGTTTGATTTCTAAGGTTAGGAAGAAAATTTGTGAAAGTAATTTAGTCTTGATCTTTACCTTGATAATATATGCATGCTTTATACGCTTACACATTTAGGGTTCAAAACAAGATTCTAATGCCTTATTAAAAAATAAAAAAGAATTATATATATATAAATCATCCGATTAAGCTGGGTATTTGTGCCTCATAAAGCATAAGTATTCACGCCTAAAGACAGTTCATATAATAAAATTCTTAGTTTTGTGACCTTATTTTCTCAAGTCCTTAAGTTCTTGGGGTGTCTTCTCACCCGGTGCCCAAAGACCGTTTGGTTTGAGAGTCACCGATTAAAGGCTCGTTACATAGGCAGATTAGAAAGCCAAATAGACTAATGAATATTACCACCAAAAATAAAAAAATAAATAAATAAGGCATAAGAGTTAGAGTTAAAGAACCCTTAATCAAATTTTCACGGTCACGAGGTGCATATGACTTAGGGTAAAGTAATAGATCAGATGAGAAGTACAATTTGACTTTTACTTTATTGATAATAAATTTTTGAATAGAAACTAAGTTTAGGAATGAAAAAATTCGATTTTCCTATAATTTATAGATTACTTAATTCTTACAATAATATTTCAAATATTTTTCTCTTTAAAAATGTGTTTTCAAAATACTAACATTTTTCTCTTTCTTCATGGATTTTGTGGGTGGAATCCGCTGAAAACTCTCACGAGACAAAACTCGTCCTCTAGGGGAAACCTAGAGGTTTGACAGCTTGTTGCATATACTCAGTGCAATCGCGTGACCTGCGAAAGTGATTTAATAATTTTGATTTAGTTTTGTTGTTTTGCTCAAGGACGATCAAAAGTAGGTGTGGGGGTGTAATTGCACACATTTATTGCATTATTCTTTATTACATTTTCACATTTATCATATAATAAATCTGTTAATTCCTTGTCTTAAATGTCTATTTTGCAGAAGATAATCATGGGAAGAAAGAGGATAAAATCAAATAAATATCAGTTAAATTCAGATTTAATTAGATTTATTTGGTTAGAGGAGGATGATCCCAAATCCAATTGGTTAAATTCAGTTTTTAGTGAATCAATTGGTTAAATCTAAAGATCAACTGAGGATAACGTCAAATTCTGTCATTTGATAAGTTATATTAAGCAATCAACACGCCAACAAGCTGCAGATCAAAACTGAATATTCACATCAAATAAAATTTGGATATAAGGGGAGGATACAAATTCAGAAATATCCAGCTTCCCCTATCTTCATACTCCTCTAACCTCTGCATTTTTCCTATAAATACCTGCAATCTCAAAGGCAAAGGAACGACCAAGCAGAGAGTAGAATTTAAGGTAATTTGTTGTTTGTAACTTAAGTTTTTTATTTTCATGTAATTTTTATTTTCTTTATGTAACTGAGAGGAGAGGATACTTTCATGGAGGAATGAGAGCAAGCTTGTAAAGGTGACACCGCTATAAGTGATCTTTTCTTCCATTATTATTTGAATCGAATCGAAGTTTCTTTTTTCTTCTTTACTCTTGTTTTTGATTACTTCTCTCTTCTGTGTTTGTGGATTAAAATGAAACCGATAGCCTCGAAGTTGCCTGGCCAATGCAAGTGCCGTTGATGCTTATGGTGGTGGATATCCATTTCTTTGGTAGTGTAGCTTACCCTTTCAATTCATAGTGTAATACAGGAATGGGGAAGATCCTATTTGTCATACATTGTCGATACAGGTCAAAGGTAAGCAGGCACTGAAGAGGTAAGTAACTTTTTAGGTTTTAGTTTTCTTTCTTTTAATTTTAGTGTAAATTACTAACACCACAATCTTCTAAATTTCTTTCAACCTTTTCAATTTCTTTGTACATGTCCACTTTCATTTTCTCCACCTTCTCTATCTACCACTTTCTTCCTAACTTACTTCAACCTAATTTCCTTTTCTTTTTAAAGAACAAAAGAAGAACTTTAACCATTAATTGTAGCATAAAAGAGAACTTGCTTAAAAAGCTTCCATCGCTAGTCCCTCCTTGTGGATCACGACCCGCATAACCACTTGCTATCGTGGTAGAATTGAACACCTTACACTATTATTTTAAAAGTTCTGAAATTTTGTATTCTTGTGTGCAGGTCCAATCTCAATCACAGGGTTTCTCAGGCCCGCATCTGAAGTGGAGCACAAAGTTGCTTAAACCAGATCTTGAAATAAAACGCAGGGTTGCTTAGACCTGCGTGAGACGCGAAGTTCCTTAGACTCACGTTGGATGGGGCTCAGAGTTACTCAGATTCACATTACATAGGACGCAGGGTTACTCAGACTCGAATTGAACGCGAGTTGACTTAGGCCCGCGTCTGAAGTCTCTATGCATCTTTTGGACGCTAGGTCCGTAGTTGAAACACGACCTTCGCGTTGAAGTGAGGTTCGCGTCTGATGGCTTGTCCTTAGTAATTTTTGGACAGTCTACATAACCCCTTCCCCTAAAGTTTTCGAAACTCCACAGTTGACTAGGACGGGTTTCGGAACACTTTGGACTTCAGTTGATTTCAGGGTTCACATGATTTAATTGGCAATCTTTTGAGATGCTTTGAGCTTGATCCTTCTGGACTGTGATATTTGTGAGCTACTTTTAAACTGCTTGAAGCCTCCAGGAAAGATCGTGTAAGTGTTCTAAAAACTCAGTCCAGCACTTGTCATGAGCTCTAGCTTGTTTATCGGTGTACTATTAAACAGGTAGAATTATCAGTTACTTCTTTTAGTGTACTGTTGAACTAATTGCATAAGTAGAGACATATTCTTTGTATGTGAGAGAACGCAGCTCTCATAGATGTAGCAATCATGCTGGTCAAGTGGAGACGCGAGCTTCAGTAGAGTTGAGACGTGGCTCTCAATTGCTGTAGGGACGCGGCTCTCAATTGCTATAGAGACGCGGTCCTCAATTGCTATAGAGATGTGGCCCTTGATTGTTGTTGAAACGCGGCTCTCGAAACGTGAAGATCGCATTAGATGCTTCCAGACAAGCACAGCGTGGGACACGTTTCTGCCTCGGATTAAGCTTGAGATACTCGTCACGTATCTTGGCCACTGAAAGGCCTATAAAAGATCCGAGTCTTTTAAAAGTCAACTTTGAATATTCATCATCTTCGATCAGACCCGCATCTAAAACCCATAAAACTCTAAGCTTTTTTTCAATCTTCTCGAAGATTTCACCATCATAATGGCTCCAATACCAAGCAAATAGCTGCTTCTTTAAGCGCCGCTATTGCGCCAACCACCATGGGTCGTTCTTCTTCTCAGGAAGTCCCATTTCTTGTAACTGGAATGGCTTTCGCCATTAAGAACACGAAGGGGCTCTATCCTCTTAACTTCTTTTTGAAGTATCAAAAACTTCTGTTGAAGTTGATCCATCGATGCGGATCTCGCAAGTCCATGTTTGATTTGTGAACGCGGTTTTCACGTTGATGAGCAAAACATGGATCTAGCTTGGGGACCCAAAGATCGCTAAGAGTTTTCGGGCACGAATGTCCTTTAAACTAGAATAACGTGTTAAACATGTGTCTTGCTTAAACTGGATTTGAGATTCGCGCCACGAATTAAAGAAATTAAGGGGCTTTTAAGAAAGGCTTTGAGGTTTATGCCATTAATTAAGGCCATTGGAAAGCCTATAAATAGGCAAAGAGTCTCTTAATGGTCATTCATTTTGACTGTCTTATTCCTCAAGCCCGTATCTGAAGAACTTTCAAAGTTCTAAAGTCTTCAAAATAACCAAAAGTTTTAATGCTTTTTCTTCAAAATAACCAAAAGTTTTAATACTTTTTGACAATCTTCTTCAAAGATCATCATTGCCAAATGACCCCAAAGTCCAAAAGTATCATTTTTTTCTTCTGGCATCCTTATTGTTGCACCCTGATGGATGGCACTCTCCCTCAGAAGATCCTTTCTTCAGGTAGTAAATGACTTTCGCCATTGTCGCACATGGGGAAACACTGTCTTCTTGAAGTTTTTCTATTGCTAATCATGAAGAGGTACTGTTTCTTAACTTCTTTCTGAAGTTTTTAAAGTTTCTTTTATAGTTGGACAGTCGATTTAAGATTCATGAGTCCATGTTTGATTTGTAAACGTGACTCTCATGTTGATAAGCAGAATGCGGATTTGGCGATCTTTAAGTTCTGATCTTTTTGATACAATTTCCGCATCATAGTGAGTTTCACGTTTGGAGATTTTAGATGCGAGCATAGCAAACTTCGCATCTTGAGATCTTAAATGCGGATCTCATTCATAAGATTCACGTCTGAGCTTCAAGACTTAGAAAATTTTCTAAGTCTGGAGTTCAGACGTGAGCTTCATGTGAGCCTCGCGTTTCAACCATTGGACGCGGTTTCATGTTGAGTCCCGCACTCAATATCCTAACATATTTTTATCTTTGCGAAATTAACCCCCAGGCTTTCTCTTTTCCAAGCCTTGGCTATATCGACGGTGCTGACTCTACTGTCTCCTCTAGCCTATGGAAGACAGTTGCATTCACTAAAGCCAACAAGAAACAGCAAGTTCATTTGATCAGCAACAACTCAGAAAGTCAAAGCTTCTCTTCAGAGATGGCATCAAAGAGGGAGAAGGGGATCTGTATGATAAGGACAAAAATTGGCTTTGTCAGTTCCAGACCTTTCTGGAGCATTATTGGTTTGCACCGGGTAATGGTAGACATGATGCACCAGTATAGTCTCGAATTCTCTCTTCACCAATCTTATTCAAGAAAGTAACAGTAATGAAGATCCAATACTTATTGGATGACTTTCTGGTGGCAAAATAATCCATTAAGCGAAGGATTACAACCTTGTAAGGGAGGAGGCCTTTCACACCATTTGATTGCATTTCTACCTCTAAAAACACCATTGTGCTCAAGAGGAGAGGAAATGATCTGACGTTCTGCATGTAGAACAATCCAATCATGAAACTAACTTCTATTGAAGAAGTTTTCATCAAAAGAAGAGTTGCATGTCCAAGTTTTAGCTGCGGTCGAAAAGGCATGCCAAAGGGATATCCATCGCCTCGGGGAGCATGTACAATTTCTCGCTGAGTAAGAGTGACCCTTTTTTAACACTCCATCTTATTTAATAAAAGAGTGTTTGTATCATTTTTAAATTTTGGTATAAATAAAAGTGATAATTTTGCTTTTATATCATCTTAACTTTCTTCTTCTGTTTTAAGATTAGATGAATGAAAGCGATTTACTTTGATTGCTAGAGGTGGCGATTAACATAGCAACTCAAAGTTTGAAAATTCCATCAAGGAATTTGAAAAGGTTACTATCAGAAGTGTGATGTTAACTTGACAGAACTGAATTCATGATTTGAATGAAGTTTATCGACTTGTTATCTTATTGATGAGAATAAAAAGTGGAGTTAAATCTACTAGAGATATATGAAAATTTTTACCGTCATAGGTGTAATGTTAACGAGGCGGGTTAGGATTTGCAATTGGAAGCAAATTGAATTGTCAGAGGTATGATACTAACTTGACAAGGATGTGAATGCTAGAGGTGTGATATTAACTTAGCATTTGGGGATCTCATTTTCATTGAGAAAACTGAGAAAATCACTATCATAGTTTAGTATTAACTTAATAAGGAGGTGAATGCCAGAGGTGTGACATTAACTTAGCATTTGACATCTGGGCTGCGATGAGAAGGCTCAAGGGAAGATCATTGTCATAGGTATAATATTTAACTTAACAATAAAATGGATGCTAGAGGTATGATATTTAACTTAGCATCGATTATCTCATTTTTGGTTTAAAAATTGAGATAATCACTGTCATAGGTGTAGTCCTAACTTGAAAGTGATTTATATTGCAATGTGAGCAATTTTGCTCAAAGGTGTAGTATTAACTTAACTGAGAAATTTTGTGATTTGAACAATTTGGCAGACTTGTCATTCTATTGAAGAGAATTGACAAGTTAAAATTTTATCCACTGGGGATATTAAGGGAAATCACTATTAGAGATATAATGTTAACTTAATAGTGATTTCGATTGTGATATGAGAAATCTTGATTAGAGGTGTAGTATTAACTTAACCAAGGAATTTTATGATCTGAGCAATCTAGTGGCCTTGTCATTCTATTGAAGAGAATTGACAAGTTGAAATTTTATTCGCCAGGGATATTGAAGAAAATTACTATTAGAGGTGTAATGTTAACTTAACAATGGAGTATACCAGAGGTATAATATTAATTTGACATGTTTGATTTGTGATTTTTTCGCTGGGGAAATAGTTACAACTTTTTTCAGGTCTTACCATTCCATAGACGGGAATGGTAAGGGATTATAAAAAGAAAAGCGGGATCAGGTTCCTCAAGATTTTTAGCAAGCTCTCAGCTATAAATAGATTTGGTATGCTTTTACCAACTACCGTTTGAGTTTGGCTAATCATGCTATTCTCCTCAGCATGATGAATTGTTAAGGATTTTCTGTAAGACTTAAATGCCAACTGCTTCCTTTATCCTTTAGTTATGGAGGCGTTAGATGTTTATAAATAAACTAGAGAAGAGTGGCAAGGCTAAAACTTGACATTTGCCTTTGCCCTTTCTTCAATGTTTACATCATGCATCATAATGTAACAAATGTTTAGTCGGCTTGGCATCAATCGACCATGATGTGATCCGTTGAAGGAAGAAGCTTTTCTTTGCGCTCTTCCAAATATTTTGGATCTCGAAGCTTTGATCAGAGGTCTGGTGTTAACTTGATCATGAGAAGAGTAATAAGACTAAAACCAAAATTTCATACTTTGTCTCTTCGATGTTAGCATCATGCATCGTGATGTCAATAATATTCGATCAGTTTGACGTTGATCGACCGTAATGCAATCTGCCGAAGGAAGAAGCTCTCCTTTAGCATTCTTCCAAACATTTTGGATCTTGAACCTTTGATCAGAGGTGTGGTGTTAACTTGATCATGAGAAGAGTGATAAGGCTAAAACTAAAGTTTTGCACTTTGTCTCTTCGATGTTAACATCATGCATCATGATGTCAATAATGTTCGGTCGATTCAGTGTCGATCGACCGTGATGTGATTCGTTGAAGGAAGAAGTTCTTCTTTGGCGCACTTCCAAACATTTTGGATCTTGAAGCTTTGATCAAAGGTGTAGTGTTAGCTTGATCATTAGAAGAGTGACAAGGCTAAAATCAAAATTTCACACTTTGTCTCTTCGATGTTAACATCATACATCGTGATGTCAATAATGTTTGATCGGCTCGACGTCGGTGGATCGTGATGTGATCCGTTAGAGACAGAAGCTCTTCTTTGATGCCCTTTTAAACATCTTGAATCTTGAAGCTTTGATCAGAGGTCTAGTGTTAACTTGATCATGAGAAGAGTGACAAGGCTAAAATCAAAGTTTCACACTTTGTCTCTTCAATGTTAACATCATGCATCGTGATGTCAACAATGTTCGATCAGCTCGGCGTCGGTCGATCGTTATGTGATCTGTTGAAGGAAGAAGATCTTCTTTGGTGCTCTTCCAAACATCTTGAATCTTGAAGGTTTGATCAGAGGAGTAGTGTTAACTTGATCATGAGAAGAGTTCCGTTAATGATAGTACTTCTTCAAAAACCTGCCTTTAATGCGCATCATGAGCATATCGCCATTCAGAGTTATGAGGTGGTATGCTCTATTTTAGTAGACTGACTCCACTAAAATGGTCCTTCCCATTTGGGTTGAAACTTTCTTCTTGTCTAATGTGTTATAACCATAGGTCTTCTGACAGTTAAGACAAGATCACCTTTCTTGAAAATCCATTCTCTGGCTTTCTTATTGAATGCTTTGGAAATCCGAGCTTGATGGAGCTCAATTTGCTATTGGGCTTGTAGACGTTTGTCGTCTAAAGCTTCCAACTCCTTGAGACACAATGTTGTTTTCCTCGTCTGCCATCTTGGTTGTCAAGGTAACTCGTAGAGATGGGATCTGGATCTGTAGTGGGAGTACAGTTTCACATCCGTACGCCAAGAAAAATGGAGTGACTTTCATCGGGGTTCTTACCGTTGTGCGGTAAGCCTATAGGTATTCGCCTATTTTGTCATCCCAGTCACGTTGACTTTTCGAGATGAATTTCTTGAGAAGCTTTTCAATAGTTTTGTTGAAAGCTTCTGCGAGGCCATTAGCAGCTGGATAGTATGTCATTGATACTTTGAATTCTGAATTTATTATAGAACTTCTGGAATACTTTGCTGATGAATTGGGGCCAGTTGTCATGAACGATTCATCCCGACACACCAAAGCGGTAGAGCACGTGATGCTTGATGAACTTGATCATGTTTGGTGTCTTTACTTCCTTCAGGGGAACAGCTTCCGCCCATTTAGAGAAGTAATCCATTATGGCCAATATGAAGTAGTGCCCTCTGGATGTTGAGGGCTGATGGATCCAATAACATCCATTCCCTACATCTCAAATGGCCATGAAGAGGATAATCCATGAAGATGTTCCGATGCTTGATGGACAAAGTCACCGGGATATGACATGCATGGCATCGCTTAGTATAGACGATGGCGTCAGGGATCATCTTCGGCCAACAATAACCAAGTCTTCTAAGCTAATCTCCGAGCTTAGGTCTAGATTAGTGAGCCCCGCACATAACGTCATGAGCTTTTTTGTGTGCCTCATGTTCCTCTTCATGTGAAAGTCATTAAAGTAGGATTCCATCATACTATCGTGGTACGATGTTTGCATAATTGCATTGTAATAGAATCGAGGACCTTTCCTTCTGATGGCAGCTGCCTCTTTGGGGTCGTCAGGCAATATGCTGAAAGTACACCTAGAGGGGGGTGAATAGGTGTACAGCTAATCTATGAACAATAATGCGGAAATTAAACTTAATTGCAACACACTTAGTGTAACCAACGAGTGTAGCCGAATTCTCGGTGAAGGGCTCTGGACTAACTCCTCTTGATTCCTCTGAATAGGAGTTAAGGTGCTATATGAAGCGATCGTGGTTAAACACAAGTGAGGCACACAAACAAACACAACCAAGCATATAAGTATGAATGAGCAATATGAATGATGCAAGGCACAATGTAAGAGAGAGAGTTAGAGAAAGTGGATCAAACGCAAACACTAAGATATGTTTCGAGGTTCGAGCACATAGCTCTATGTACCCGCCTTCACATAGAAGGATTTCCACTAACTCGTCCACACAGAACTTTTCACACAGGGAACCTCCACTGAGGATTTTGGGCAACACAATAACCGGGAGTACACAACTCCTCTCTCAAATACAACACAACCTCTACACTTAGAGGCTAGGCACAAAACCAACACAAATCAACCTCACAAATGAGGGATGGGCACAAAGTCAAACAACCAATCAACCTGATAGGGCACAAAGCCATCACTCCAATAATCAACCTCTATACAAGAGGGATATCACAAATAAGGAGGGTTTACAACTTGGTGATCAAAAGACCACAAACAACTTCTTTTCCAACAAAACAAAGATCCTAATAGATAGGAAGTAGATAAGCTCAAGTGTGAAAAATAAAGAGTTTGGAAACAAAAACACAAAGAAAAATACTTGGGAAAACAACTAGAATAGGATTGAAATGAAGATCAAAAGTAGTATCCCAAATATCCAATTTTTCTTTGATTTTTCCAACCCTTTAAAACAAATAAAGATGAATCCTTTTGGCTCTAAAAACTCTTTTGAAAACTTGTATAAAACACTAGAGAAGGTGAAATTTTTGCTCTTCAAAAACTTGTTAAGAAACAACTCAAATGGAGGGATATTTATACCCCATTTGGAATCTGTCCGTTGGCAGCAGAAAAGGCCCAGATTGGCCTTCCGGTCGATCGGCCAACGGTCAAAAAATCGACCGTTGAGCCCTCCGGTCGACTGCCCGGTCGACCGTACCCAGAACCAGAGAGCAACGGCTCTCTGGCCGGTCGACCGCCTGGTCGACCGGGCCAACCCGAGAGTGGGATGACTTCAGTCGGTCGACCGCTCGGTCGACCGGCCAAACATACTGGCCTTTGTGCACGTCTTGTGCACATCGGTCGACCAGTCCAGTTGACCGACCACTCGTCCGATCGACCGTCCCGGTCGACTGCCAGAGCCTGGTAGGGCAAAATACAGGACTTGAAAATTGATCTTTTTATTATCAAATAAATCCCATAAAATCTCATAAATTCTACAAAAATAAGTTCTTGTTATATCTTTGAAATACAAACATGTTTGAGTAAAAATCAAACCATGTTACAAACATTTTGAGCCATTTTTGTGACTTACAAATTTTGCCGAAAACCAAAATCCGTATTTTTCAAAACTTGAATTTTTCAAAATGAAAAATCGTTTCTCCAAAACTCATGTAAATATAAAAACATGATTTTGAAACAACTTTGAAGCATATAGTATATGAATAGAATCCAATATACATATAAAGATTTATATATCAATGTTTTTGACTTAAAACCAAGATCGGTTAAACCAAAAACCGAAAACCAAAACATGAAACTTAAAACAAGTGTGTGTTGTGAACTTGAGCATATCACACTATCTAACTTTACAATGGATCTAAACTAACTATTCTAAAACAAACCGAGGTCTTCTTGTATAGAGCCGTCTCCAAGTCAACTCGATCCAAATGTGATCTACCGAGCTTGACTCCAAATGAATGCTAGATATGAACTTGACGCTCGGGCACTTAATCACCATGTGAAAGCTCCAAAACACCTTTGTTGAAGCTAATCACCTACTAATATCTTGGTTAAATATCTGAAACTAATTATCACAAAATTATTAGTAAACTATAACTACATGAGTTAATCATCTCAAAAGTAGAGTGGATGGTCTCTCGGCCAACAATCTTCTCCTTTTTGATGATGACAAAACTCATGGAGTTATATATGCATGGATTAAAGTTAAGCTTCAAAGAAGCTCCCCTTAACTCATGCATAGCAATAAACAATAAGATATGCAATGAATGTTAAACATGAATATGCATAAACATGCATAAAACAATGAAAGAAACATGCTCTTGATACCAAATTTTTAAAATAAATTCCTTTTCCCCTTTTTACAATAAACATGTTCTTAAATACCAATTGAAAATATGAACTTAAAATAAACATGCTTTTAAATAATTGCTCTTGATACCAATAAAAATTTCAATTGAAAACTTTATCAATAAAAGCTCTTGATACCAATCAATAAAAGCTTTTGATACCAATGCTCTTGATACCAATATCAACAAAACATCAAAACATCAAACAAACTCTCTTGATACCAATATGAAACAAACTTTAATATAAACTTACAAATAAACAATAAACATGCATATAAAATCAAATACTTATCCCCCTTTTTGTCAATCATCAACAAAGGGGTTAAAGTAAACAATAAAACAATGTTCTCCTTTTTGTCTGAAACAAAAAAAATAAACAAGGGGTTAAATCAAATCAAAACATTACGATACCAACTGAAAAAAATATCAATTTAGTGCATCATAATATCAATTGAAAATAAATAAAACATACCAATTAACAGTACATAAAATAAATGTTTTTAATATAAAATTTGAATAAACATATCTATATTATACCTATTGAAAGTAAATAAAACATTTTAAAGAAATCAACCAAAAATTTGATATCAATTGAAAGATGTAAACATATAGGTAATCTTGATACCAATTGTAAAAATTAGTACCAATTGAAAATATTTTACACTTTTGATACCAATTTGAAAAACATAAACCAATCTTTTTGGTTAAAACGCTAAACTCATTTAATAGAGATACCAAATAGAGAATAATATCAATTTAAAGTGTTTGATACCAATATTGAAAATGAAACATATACCAATTGAAAATAATTTTCATTAGGAGCGTATGATACCAAAAAAAATCAATATCATTTTTCATTCATTTTTCAACATAAAGTGTGGGAGTAAAATACCAAAGGTAAACAAAACCAATTAAAAGGTGAAATATAAAATTTCTCCCTCTTTATGAAATACCAAACAAAATGATGCATAAGCTTGTATAAGATACCAATTGAAACATAATCAATTGAAGTATAATAGTCATTTAAGAAATCAAGCTTAGCATAACTAAAATTTATGCTCAAAGATATAGAGATATAGTAAGCACAAATAATATATATATATATATATATATATATATATATATATATATATATATATGTATGTATGGAAAATTAAATACCAATCGAAATTGATACTATTTGAAATGTAAGCATACATATATAAAAATATATATGAGTATACAAAAACAATGTCAATAGTGATACCAATTGAAAAGATCCAATGATACCAATTGAAAGTGCAATAAGAATCAAGTGTATAATTCATATTCCCTACCACCCATTCATGCACATGTTTAAATGGATTTTCAATTAAGAGCATATAAGGCATGGTCGCCCAACCAGCCGCCATTAAATGGGTAGGAGTTTTCAAAAATAAGTTTGAAAATAGTTTTAGTATAATTGAAAACTCTACCATGTGAAGAATACGAACTAATTATATAAAAAAAATTTAAAAACTAGTACGAAATCCTTCAAGCAAGGAATAAAGCAAAATTATATTTCATGAAAAACATGTAAGTCACACGATCATCAACACTCAAAATCAATAAGGCACATATCATACTCATGAAAATAAAATCATCAAGTAAAGTAAGTGTACAAGTTATGTGAAAAACATAATCATGAAAATAGTCAATTAAGCTCAATTATGAAATTCCTTGTCAAACATGAAAATCATCAAAGTCAAATAGGCTTCAAGGTATATGTATGTTTTGTCTAAATTAGAAGTATACATACATATACCTAAACACAATTGAGTCCATAAAAGGATATGCATGATGGCAAGTGGCTCAAGGATGTATATGTATAAATATTAGTTTAGACAAAATAGACATATACATGAAGTTAAACAAAAACATGTACAAAATGGGAATACAAGTCAAAAATGTATGAATCATCAAACTAGACTATACTAGTACATCTAATGAGTACAAATGAGCGTTCAAGTACAAATATATATAATCTATTTATGGCTCACTAGTTGTACAAGTATATACCTAAGTTTTAATGAAAACTAACATCTTGACATGTAATCAAAACAAGAAGCATAGAAATCAAAACAAAACTCATATGATCATTATGGTAAATGAACATGCATTAGATCTAGGACATACACATTAGTTAAACTAAAGTGAGAACACTAAATATAGATCCATATAAACATGGGTGTCTCAAATACTAATCATGTATATCACTAATCTAATAAACATGGCATTTAACATACTAATAATGAAACATCAAATCATGCTAAAAATCAATGACATGAAAAGCATGTAAACATAAATGAGGAGTAAGAGATCGTTACCAAAACTGATGAGAGTACATCTCTATGTCTCCAAACTATTGTGGTCCTCCCACCAAACTTCCCTTGAAAGTGATGCATCTAAATAGTCATCTTTAAGCTCGGAACGCATCCACCTCAAGGCACCATCACTCTCACGTCATGTGAGAGCCCACACCTACACAAATAAAATAGGAGTGGTCTTTGGTACCCACACTCTTTTGGGTCCATGGGGATTAGCTTCTTTCCTAACCCAAACAAATTTATTTGCTAAATTTGAATCATGTATACGAACATAACAAAACTTAGCAAGGTGGCCCTTACGTCCACAATGTGTACATGTGTACACATGAGCATACATTATGTGATGGGTGTGAACGTGAGGAGCATGTGTATGCCGTGGTTTGTGTGCATGCATAGGAGAACTTGTTTCATTTGAAATATAGATTCCAAACGTGAGTGGTTCAAAGCACAATGGCTCAAAGTGGAGCCTAAACATTCAACACTCTTCTTAAGCATAGATATATCATTTTCAATCAAGGAAGAGGAGGTGCATGCAATAGGTGAGCTAGAATGTGAAGCTACATTAGTAAGGCAAACATGAGAATCTAAATCATTTTTCAAAGAAATATTTTTCTTGGAAACCAAATCTAAATCCTTTGAAATAGAAGCAATTTTGTTTTTCAAGGATTCATTCTCTTTTAAAACAAAATCAAGTTTTAAAGTTAAAGACTCATTTTTCTTCAAAACATTTTCACAATCATTTTTATTTTTCAAAATCTTGTTTTCATTGAGAGCAGGATCAAGTTGGGATTTAAGTGAGTCACGTTCACTTGAAATCTCATCCCTTCTTGCAAAGCAATCTCAAGTCTAGAAGATAAATTTTTATTTTCTTCTTTTAATCCAAAACAATCCTTTTTCAAAAGTTTATATTTTGAAGTCAAATTTTCACAATTTTTAGCTAGTTCATCATTTAAGGCTTGTACATCCATACACTCATTGCAATAAGAACTAGTACTAACATCTAGTTGAGTATCCAAGTGTACCTCAAGGGAGTTATTCCCTTGGACCATGAAGCAATGTTCGTCGGACTTGTCTCGACTAGATTTCCTCTTCTTATTGATAATCGTTGGTAGCTTGGGAGATGTCAAAATGTTCCACACTGCAAAAGCGAAATCATAATGAGAAAACACATGTAAATATTTTTTATGAAGAGATGCTCTAAGTGCCATAAGGGCTTGTGCATTGGCCTTTATATGCTTGCTATCACTAAGGTAGGATCCTTAGTAATGGCAAGGTAAACTTTATATCCTAGGGCTTTTAAATGACAACTCATCATAACCTTCCATATATCAATTCTAGAGACATCAAATATGGGAGGGCTATCCATGAGTACAAACTATATGTGTGCAAATACAAATGTAGATTAGCAAAACCAAGATCACACTCCTAGGTGGTTAAACCTAATATCAGGAGCGTAGGCTCTGATACCAATTAAAAGTACACCTAGAGGGGGGTGAATAGGTGTACAGCTAATCTATGAACAATAATACGAAAATTAAAACTTAATTGCAACACACTTAGTGTAACCAACGAGTGTAGCCGAATTCCCAGTGAAGGGCTCTGGACTAACTCCTCTTGATTCCTCTGAATAGGAGTTGAGGTGCTATATGAAGCTCTCATGGTTAAACACAAGAGAGACACACAAACAAACACAACCAAGCATATAAGTATGAATGAGCAATATGAATGATGCAAGGCACAATGTAAGAGAGAGTTAGAGAAAGTGGATCAAACGCAAACACAAAGATATGTTTCGAGGTTCGAGCACACAGCTCTACGTCCCCGCCTTCACACAGAAGGATTTCCACTAACTCGTCCACACAGGACTTCCCACACAGGGAACCTTCACTGAAGATTTTGGGCAATACAATAACCGAGAGTACACAACTCCTCTCTCAAATACAACACAACCTCTACACTTAGAGGCTAGGCACAAAGCCAACACAAATCAACCTCACAAATGAGGGATGAGCACAAAGCCAAACAACCAATCAACCTCTCTCTAGAGGGATAGGGCACAAAGCCACCAGTCCAATAATCAACCTCTACACAAGAAGGATATCACAAATAAGGAGGGTTTATAACTTGGTGATCAAAAGACCAAAAAAAACTTTTTTTCCCACAAAACAAAGATCCTAATAGATAGGATAGTAGATATGCTCAAGTGTGAAAAATAAAGAGTTTGGAAACAAAAACACAAAGAAAAATACTTGGGAAAACAACTAGAATAAGATTGAAATGAAGATCAAAACTAATATCCCAAATATCCAATTTTTCTTTGATTTTTTCAACCCTTTAAAACAAATAAAGATGAATCCTTTTGGCTCTAAAAACTCTTTTGAAAACTTGTATAAAACACTACAGTAGATGGAACTTTTGCTCTTCAAAAACTTGTTAAGAAACAACTAAAATGGGGGATATTTATACCCCATTTGGAATCTGCCTGTTGGCAGCAGAAAAGGCCCAGATTGGCCTTCCAGTCGACCGGCCGGTTGACCGGCCAATGGTCAAAAAATCGACCGTTGAGCCCTCTGGTCGACGCCCGGTCGACCGTGCCCAGAACCAGAGAGCAACGGCTCTCTGGCCGGTCGACCGCCTGGTCGACCGGGCCAACCCGAGAGTGGGCTGACTTCAGTCGGTCGACCGGCCAAACATACTGGCCTTTATACACGTCTTGTGCACATCGGTCGACCGGTCCGATCGACCGTCCCGGTCGACCGCCAGAGCCTGGCAGGGCAAAATACAGGACTTGAAAACTGGTCTTTTTTTATCAAATAAATCCCATAAAATCTCATAAATTCTACAAAAATAGGTTCTTGTTATATCTTTAAAAACAAACATGTTTGAGTAAAAATTAAACCATGTTACAAACATTTTGAATCATTTTTGTGACTTACAAATTTTGCTGAAAACCAAAATCCGTATTTTCCAAAACTTGGATTTTTGAAATGAAAAATCGTTTTCTCTAAAACTCATCTAAATACAAAAACATGATATTGAAACAACTTTGAAGCATATAATATATGGATAGAATCCAATATATATATAAAGATTTATATATCAATGTTTTTGACTTAAAAACCAAGATCGGTTAAATCAAAAACTGAAAACCAAAACATGAAACTTAAAACAAGTGTGTGTGTTGTGAACGTGAGCATATCACACTATGTAACTTTACAATGAATCTAAACTAACTATTCTAAAACAAACCGATGTCTTCTTGTAGAGCGCTATCTCTAAGTCGACTCGATCCAAACGTGATCCACTGAGCTTGACTCAAAATGAGTGCTAGATATGAACTTGACGCTCGGGCTCTTAAATCACCATGTGAAAGCTCCAAAATACCTTTGTTGAAGCTAATCACCTACTAATATCTTGGTTAAATATCTGAAACTAAATATCACAAGATTATTAGAAAACTATAACTACATGAGTTAATCATCATCAAAACTAGAGTGGAAGGCCTCTGGGCCAACATATGCCATATAAGACGAAGTCAATGTAAGAAAATCGCCAATCTATAGGTTCGAGACTTGTCAAAGTCTCAAGAACCCCTCTGACTTGAAGGTCTCTTCTTAGAGTTTTACTATCTTCAAGGGTGAATTTGCAACAGAATAAGTCGCGACTATAGACAAGTACTCTCTCTGTGCCTCGATGGGAAGGGCCAATGAAGCAGCGAGGGATGCCAGTGCATCTGCATGTGCATTTTGCTGACGCGGTACATGGTCAATGTAGAAATTTTCAAACTTCTCTTCCATGACAACGGTCGCGTTATAATAGGGCACCAAGTCCTCATGTCGGACTTCGTACTCCCGCGAACCTGGTTGACGATGAGTTTTGAATCACCATATGCTTCGAGATTTTTGACTCCAATCTCTTCAGCCATTTGCATCCTGATAAGAGAGTGTTGTATTTTGAGGCATTATTGGAATACGACTCAGTTAACGAAAATGCACGAGGGATCACATAGTTATGTGGGGAGATAAGTACTACACCCACACATGCGATGATATTTCCATCAGGGTTCGTCCTTGATACTCCATCAAATAATAGTTGCCATACTTGTTCTTCTGAGGAGGTGTTAATGACGTTAATTTCTGCAATCTCATCTGCGAGATCATCATAAAATTTTGAAGTTCTTAAAACTAGATGATCAACCAGGAAATCTGCCACAGCTTGCCCTTTAACCGCCTTTTGTGGCATAAATTGTATCTCATATTGCGAGAGCAATATAGCCCATTTCGCTAGTCTACAGTTCAGCGAAGATGGTCTTGTTATGAGTAATCACAAAGAATTAACTCGGAGATGACTTCAATACATTGCCCCATAAGGTAGTGTTGCATCTTCTAGACAGCGATGACCAACACTAAGCATTCCTTTTCGATTGGACTGTAACAGTGTTTAGCCCCAATCATTGTTCTACTTAAATAGTAGATCACATGTTCATAATTTTGATCATTGTTTTGGGCTAATAAAGTCCCAAGGAATGATCCATCGCTCAAACATATAGCAAGAAATGTTTTCCTGATACTGGAGCTACCAGAATGGCGGGTTGTGAGTACTCTTTGATCTCTTCGAATGCTTCTTGGCAAGTATTGTCCCAAAGGAATGAGACTCCCTTCTTCATTAATCTAGTGAAAGGTTGGCAGTGCTGTGAGAGATTTGATATGAATCTCCGGATGTACGCCAGTCATTCCTGTAAACCTCTAAGTTCTTTGAGATTTCTCAGAGGTTGCATCCCTTGGACAGCACAGATCTTCTTTGGATCGTGGTGAATTCCTTTGAATATAACAACAAATCCAAAAAATTTGCCACTGGCTACCCCTAGAAAGAACTTAGTTGGGTTCATCTTCAACTAGTGAGCCTGCGCATGATGTCGAACACTCTTTTCAAGTCTGCGAGGTGATCATCTTTGTCGCAACTTTTCACGACGATATCATCGACATAACATTCTACAGTCTTGCGTATATGCTTATGAAAGATCGCATTCATGGCGCATTGATATATCACACCAGCATTCTTCAAGCCAAAGAGTATTACTGTGTAGCAGTATACTCCCAAAGGCATCCTGAAAGATGTGTGCTTTTCATCTTCAGGGTACATCTTTATTTGATTATACCCTGAGAAGCAATCCATGAAAACATCCTTTCAAAACTGCACGTATTGTCGATCATGACATCCAGGATCGGGAGAGGGAATTCATCTTTAGGACAAGCGGCATTTAGATTGTGGTAGTTGATGCAAATCTAGATCTTTCTATTTTTCTTGGGAATGGGCACTATATTGGCCACCCAATTTGGTTGTTGCTCTTCCTTGACAAAACCAAAGTCTATGAGCTTTTTGACCTTTGATTCGATTGCCTTCATGATCTCAAATGGAACTTTCATTGCTGTTGTTTGACTGATTTGGTGTCCGAGTTGATGTTGAGATGATGCATAGCAATCTGGGAATTGAGCCCGGGCATGTCCTCATAACTCCAAGCGAAGACATCTATATACTCCTGTATGAGTTGTATTAGGTCTTCTTTCTCAAAAAGTGACAATCTCTCACTTATGAAGATGGGCTTGGGGTTAGCTTCATTTCCAAGATTTACTTGAGTCACTTTATCCTCAGTGGGTGGTTCGCGATGCTCAAAACGCGTATCCTAAAGAGTATTTAAGTGTTTAATTCATGGATCAGAGTCCGACTGGATTAATTTTTCAGGTTCAAAAGTATCTTCTCCGTCATCCTCCAAATGACTGGTTAATATCATGTTCACTGAGAGGCTTTAGAAGATATCGCTGACGCTGATATTTGAGTCCCACGACATTACTGATGAGCTGTCATGATAGACCTTTTTTAAGATTCAGGATCTGACGAGACTGATGTAGATACATAACTGAGTCCTCTTCGAGTCTTATGATAGTAATCAGGATCTTTGCCTTTTGGTACAAAGGAACGAAGTAGCGCTCGCTTTCCTTTACCGAAATTATGGTCTGATTCCTTGATAAAATCATACCCCATTCTTTGGATCACGTGACATGACTTTTGTCCATAATGGAAGAATTATGGAGACTCAGAATCACCACCAAGCTTTCTCAAGCTATGGGCTCTGTTTTGATCCGCCCGAATAGAATTGGCTTTTGACCTTTTCGCTTGGCTGGTACTTCAAGGAAGGCATTATATGCGCCTCCTATCTTTTCGCGTACCAGGAGGAACGACTTTATTGGTGCATGCAATGATGTCAAAGCATTCATTGCTGGCCAAGGATCATTGTCCATGTCAGTGCTAGTGTCTGACGCTACAGAATCTGAAGCAAATGCAAAAAAGTAAGCCAAATCTAAATCTTCATTGATGAACCACTCACTTTCAACATTAACGGTGGTATCAAAGTTGAGCTTATCAATGCTCGTTACAAGAGATTTATTTCCTAGAGACATTCTTCTTCTTCTAGCTCTATATCCGCTTCATTGCCAAAGTCGTGTTCTTCTGGGTGTGGATTCTCATTAGTCTCAAGCGAATCTTGATAAAGGAGGGAATCAGTAATTCTCAACTCCTTTAAATGGATGCCTTTCTTCAATCAACGTTCTCACTTTTTCATCTTCACTAACGTATTTCATTACTTGATGAAGAGTGGATGGGACAATGGTGTTATAGTGATCCAAGGTTGTCCCAGCAGCAGATTGTATGAGGTGTCAGCATCAATGACATAACATGTCACCTCAGATTTTAGGTTCTCGATTTGACACCTGAGCTTGATTTTTCCCATTGGGCACGTACCATTGGCATTGAAGCCATAGATGATTATCTTAGTGGCGCTTAACCGGAGGTAGGGATTCCCAAATGCTGCATGATCCTGCGAGGTATAATGCTCAACGCGGATCAACCTGAATACGGCTCTCTTCAGATGATCTGATATACCCCGTGTAATACAGAGATCTATCATGTTTTTCTTTAACTTGCATGTCTTCTGGGTTGAAGATGATGCGGGAAAACTGCTTTGAAGTATGATGGCAATGATTAACGTCTTCCTCTTCACATATAATAGGAATCCGGGTTAAGAAAACCTCTCCATATGCTAATGCTTCTCTTAGAGCGTCTCTTGTAAACATGGAAAGCCGTAAGAGCTCATAGCGAGTGATTCGAGTAAGGATGTTAGCTAGTTGAACCAAGACATCAAATGGAAGGGAGTTGACGGTCCCACGCTGCTTTTCGGAAGAGTTTTGACATACTAAAACTCTTTCTACTTTTTCACAGATGGCCTCGTAGACTGCTAATTATTTTCTCAGCTGCCTGCAAAGAGTTTACTACTGGCTCGCCGTACTGTTACAGGTACTGCTTGCCGAATCGAATCTTTGATGTGGGAGGTACGCCCGCGTCAACAGCAAAGGCGGACTCCTCGTCTCCCGAACTAGTAAGAGAGGTGACATCTTTCTCAGTTTCTTTTGTAGATATGCTGACCACATTGGTGGAGGATGCTTTAGCCTTGCCTTTAGACTTTCTGCTTGTGACAGTCGTCCATTGCTAGATTTCGACAATATTAGGATGGACCCATATTGTCTCTCCTCGAGGAGTACGGATAGGAATAAGACTTTTCTCCTCTGGTTATGAGGATCAGTATTGATCATTCTTAGTTTCCCCTTCAAGATAGGAATCACTCCGATTGGTGCAAGTAGCTGTCATGTTGACAGTTACCTTTTTCTATTCTGGATGAAGCTTTAACATCTCTGCATCAATCAGAGCCTGAAGGACATTTTTAAAGATGTAGTAGTTCTTAGTAGGGCACCCTAGCATCCTGTGATATATAAAGTAGTTGGAATCATCAGTCTTCCCTACCTTTTCAAGGCGTCTGATCTTTGAAAGTTTGAGCCTATTACTCTTTTGGAGTAACTTCAGCAGAGTGATCACGTGCTCATCCTTGAAGGAATATGACTTATTAGCACGTGCCTGGCCGGAAGCCATTCCTCCTCAAACTGACTGGGTTTTTGAAGATTTGACTTTCGTTGCCAGAGTTGCTCTTCTTTTTTGGTTTGAGAAGATGACTCTGGTGCGTGTCGCACTAACTTGTCAGGTCTTAGTTTGCTGTCTTTTGATTTAGCCCTTACCCTGGCGACGATCTCTTCCGCTTGTTTGCCTTGTAGCACCAACTGCTTCCAAGTGCGACATTCCGCTACTCCCATTTGAGTGAGTAGGAAAGTTTACAGATTATGATGGCACGTCTCAACCAGTATAGACTGGGGCATGCCGCTGGGACAACGGAGTGCCATGCTCAGAAATCTTTAGATAAAAGTTTTGATAAACTCTCCTTTCTTCTGTTTGGCTGCAAGGAGAGTTGACACTGAGATTTCTATATTGTCTTTAAAGAAACGAGCCAGAAACAACTTCTTTAGGTTGGCCCATGTCTTAATCGAACCGGCAGGAAGTTTCATGAACCATTCAAAGGTGACTCTCTTAAGAGTGCCAATAAATAAGTGAGCCATAATGGCATCGTTCGATACTACATTTTCAGTTTGGGATTTGAAGTAGCATATGTATTAGTTCGGTGACCCTTTACTGTTGAAAGTATGAAGAGTCAGTGCCTTGAATTTGGGAGGGTAGGGAGCCGTGTCCCATTATGCTGGGTAGAGACGGACTATCCCCACATCTTGGAGACCGTCTTGGTTGGCGAGAGCCTCGAGGCATTGCCCCAATTTGCTCATCCTATTGGATTGACTTCTCTTGTTCTCTGAGTTATCCTCCTCTTCGGATGAAGATTTGGGTAGCTCAGAGTTAGATTGCTCGTCATTCTCAGTATTTATAAAAGATGAGCTCTCCCCTTCCTTTCGTTCGCCCTTGAACTTCTTGGAATGAGTTTTAGCTTTTGGTTTCTTTTTATCCTTAAGCAGTTGTGATAGCATCTGCTTAAGGGTATCGATAGATTCTTGTTGAGTTTGAATCATATCAAATTGTTCCTTTTGGACTCGGGCCTGCTCTTAAAATCGCTTGGCACCTCCTTGGGAGTTCCCACCATGTAGACAAAGACGGTTATCTCCGAACTGGAATTCGAAGATTGGGATCCGATGATGGCAGAGTGCTGATCATTCACCTAAATCTCCCTGGCCAACAGACTGTAGTCAATGAGGCGATCATTCCCATGCGGGTTCGAGATGTCGGTAGACCCCTTTAGGTTCAGCAAAAGCATCCTTCAAATCTGGAGACTGATCAGCATCCGACTCTTCTGAACTAATAGCCAGTTGCTCCCCCTTGAATTTGCTTGGTGTGGAACTCGGCCCCACAATGTTTGCAATCACTTCTTGGTATTCAACATCGGAGAATGATTTCTTCTTCTGGGATCTTCGTCTCTTGGCTGAGTCTGAAGACGCTGACAACTGGCTAAAAATTGAAGGTTTATTTGTCTAAAAGCTATAATGGCAATCAGAGAGTACAGTTGAGATTAGTTGCTCGCAGCGACATCGAAGGGCGATTTGATGGATGCTTCTCTTCCTTATCAGGTAGTCCCTCAGATCCGTTGAGGGAGCATCTGAGGAACTAGCTTTGAACCCCTGAGGGTGAGGGCTTTTTGGCATATTATGTCTTAAAGACATGCAATGTTGAACGCGGGCCTTGCGTTGCTTTGTTGAAACGCGGATCTCGCGCTGTGTTGAAACGCGGCCATCACTTTTAGAGTTAGAAACGTGGGCCTCGCATTCTAAGACAGATAGAACGTGGGCCTCACATTTTGGAGCCGTTAGAACGCGGGCCTTAGGTTTAATGCAGAGCTCACATTGTTAAAGAACGCGGGACTCGCGTTTTGAAATAGAAGCGCGGTCCTTGCGTTTCTTGAAAGAAATGTGGTATGAACCTCACGTTCTGAATCTACAAAACAGATTCCTTCTGTAGAATTTTCAATCTGTTATCGACGAGCATGATGCCTTCGCCGACATCCAGAATTTCAGTTAAACGGCGGGGGTTGTTGGGAACCCCCGGCAACCTAGAATTGCAGGGTTTAGAGAGGAGAAGGATAGTGGAATTGATCTTCACCGTCACTTTGATTGTGCGCTATGCCCTGCGGGTCTTCTGAGAGACGTTCACGCGGGCTGCATGGGCTACATGAGAGGTTTTCAGAACCTCTTCTGAAGTGGTACCACTTGTGTTGTGGGCAGTAGTGCGAGACACTTTAGAAATGATTGGTCATCAATAACGCATTATTTTATCAGATCTTCATGAAATCACCTAGAGAGGGGTGAATAGGTGAAATACTAATCAATACACAATTTAAAAATAAGATGATGCAACAATCACTCAATGCAAGATTAGAAGCCGGATACCCCGTGAAAGGCTCTGAACTCCTTCCTCATGATTTCTCTAAATAAGAGTTTGAGGTGCGCAATGCAATCTTGTTGTGAGAGTATAGATCGACAATATAAGAATGAATAATAGAAAGTAAGAAACACAAGTAAACCAATCGCAAACATAGAGATTTATTTCGAGCTTCGAGTACCCAGCTCTATGTCCCCGCCTTCACCCAGAAAGATTTTCAATCCACTAAAATATCCACAAAGAATTACAATCACTAGGGAGTACCTAACTCCTCAATCACACTCCTCTGGTCCAGAGGTAGTGTAGCCACAAGTACAATAATCACTTAGTGATCAAAAGACCACAAACTACTCTTTCTCACCAACAAAAAGATCCTAATGATAGATGGATGTAATAGCTCAAGTTGTGAGAAAAATCAAGGATTTTGGAAGATGAAATCTCAAAGAAAATTCTTGGAAAAATACTAGATGTATATCAAGAATATAAACCAAAAATCAAATTCCAAAAAGACTCTTTTCTTTGAATTTCCAACCCTTGAAAACACAAATCAAAACTTTTAGCCGAAAACTTCTTTTGAATTTGCTGCAAAAACACTTAGAAAGATTGGAAGAGAAGCTCTCAAAATTGTTGTACAAAACAGCCAAGAGAAAACCCTACTTATAGCCTTTTAAAAAATATATCCGTTGATGGTCAGTTTTGACCTTCCGATCGACCGGCTGGTCGACCGGCCAACAGTCGAAATATAACCGTTGCCAACCACCGGTCGACCGCCCGGTCGACAACACTATCTATCTTACTCAAAATCTAAACAACATAAACTGAAACCTTCTTGTAGAACTCTATCTCCAAGTCGACTCGATCCAAACACGATCCAACGAGTTAGACTCCAACCGAGTGCTAGATGAGATCTTGATGCGCAAGCTCTTGAATCAACACGTGTAAGCTCCAAAACACCTTTATTGAAGCTACACACCTACTAAGATCTTGATAGATAACTGAAACTAAATAAGCATAAGATCATTAGTAAATTATAACTACATGAGTTAATCATCATCAAAACTAGAGTGATGAGCCTTTGGGCCAACAATCTCCCCTTTTTTGATGATGACAAAACTCATGGAGTTATATATGCATGGATTAAATTTGAGCTTCATATAAGCTCCCCCTTAACTCATGCATAGCATAAACAATAAGGATATTCAATGAAGTGCATAAGGTAAACACAAATGTATATCATAAACATGAATTAAAGCATGCATATAAAAAATCATATATGCATAAACATGGATTAGAACGTGCATATAAAAACTCAAATTCTCTCCCCCTTTTTGTCAATTCATCAACAAAAGGGTTAAGTAAAAATGAGCAACAAAGATGTATATGCGATATACATTCATGAAGAGGAGAGACGTTAAGTTAACTCCCCCTACATACATGCATTACATGAAATGAGATGACTAGACCCTAAACACATAAAGCATAATATACAATGTATAAGAGGAGATGTTAAGCTTCCCCTACACACGTGTACTACATACCAAAGAGAAGTCAAGCATTTCAATATGAAAAGCACAATCAACATGAATTTATATATAGAGAAGATATTAAGCTTTCCTTGTATATAATATATATATATATATATATATATCAAAACATTATGAAACGACTTTAAAACAAATTTATAAATTTTTCTTAAAGTCCATAAAATAAATTTTGATATTATTGATGGTGAAACATGTTATGTTTTTGGTACCAATTGAAAATATCTTGTAAATTCTTAATACCAACTAAAAATGAAGCATTTTACACTCTTGAAACCAATTGAAATTAAAAACCAAATCTTTAGGTAAACACAACTCATTTTGCAATAAAGATACCAAATTGAGAATATTACCAATTTAAGATTATTGATACCAATAATGAAAAATGTTAGCATATATTAAACAAAGTACTTTTCATCATAAAGAGTGGGAGTAAGATACCAATTTGAAAGTGAAGATTGATACAAATTGAAAATATAACCAATACCAAATTTTACATATAACCGATTTAAAAATAAGAATTTTCTCCCCCTTTATGAAATACATAAAGAAACAATGCATAAGCTTGTAATAGATACTAATTAAAAATAATTGGCATGATGAACTAAATCAAGCTTAGCAAACATAATTTGTGTTTTTTCAAAAAAAAATTGTAAAGACATGTGAAACAAGCACAATCAAATCATATATATGTATGTATGGATAATTGAAATATGAGGCATACATATATAGAAAACACATATGAGTATACAAATATATGAAATATCAATTTTGATACCAATAGAAATACAATAAGGATCAAGTGTATAACTCATACGTACCACTCTTATCATGCACAAGTTTAAAAAATACTCAAGAAGGGTATACAAGGCATGGTCGCCTATCCAACCGCCCTTAAAAAGGTAGGGATTTTCAAAAAAATATGATTTGAGATTAAAAAAGTATAGTTTGAAAATTCTACCAATCAAAGAATACGAAACTAGTTTTAAAGATAGTTTAAAAAAATATGAAATCCTTCAAAATATGAAACCAAATTATATATACCATGAAGACATGAAAATCACATAATAATTTACACTCAAAGTCTATAAAGCACATATATGCTCATGAAACAAAAATAATGAGTAAATAAGAATAATGTGAGTGTAAGAATCATGTAATCACAAAATCATGCAAATAGGCAATTAAGCTCAATATGAAATACCTTAATAAACATGAAAAAAATGAATCTTTAATTTTTACCATAATAATCCCAACTTCAAGGCATATGTATGTTTTGTCTAAATCTAAAGGTATACATACACATCCCTAAACACAAATGAGTCTATAATAAAGATTTGCATGAAAAGCAAATGACTCAAGGGTATACATGTATATCTAAAATTTTAAACAAAATTATCATATATATGAAACTAAATACATTTATATGAAAACATGTGCAAAAAGGGAATACAAGTTTGAAATGCACTAATCATCAAAACTAGGCTATACTAGTACATCTAATGGGTACAAATGAGCATTTAAGCACAAACATATAAGAATCAATTGTGGCTCATTAGTTGTACAAGTATTTACACAAGTTTTTATGAAGGTTATATTTAAACATGTAATCAAAACATGAATCATAAAATAAAATATAAATCAATATGATCATTAGGCTAAATGTACAAGTCTTAAAGTAAGGATATACACAGTAGGTAAAATAAAGTGAGAACACAAAATATGGATCCATATGAACATGGGTGTATCTCAATCACTATACGTGTATGTCACAAGTCTAATTAACATGGCATTTAACATAATAATCATTAAAACATGACATGCTGAAAATTACTAATATGAAAGCATGTAAACTAAATAAGGAGTTAGAGATCGTTACCAAAACCAAGAGGGCACATCTCTATATCTCCAAACCATGGTGGGTCCTCCCACCAAACTCCCCTTGAAAGTGATGCATCTAAAAGTGTCACCGTTTAGCTCGGAACGCATTCACCTCAAGGCACCAACAACTCTCACGTCATGTGAGAGCCCAAACCTACATCAAATAGACTAGGAGTGGATTTTGGTACCCATATTTTCTTTGGTAACCATACGTTAGTGTTTCGGACCCAAACATGATTATTTATACTATTTATATGATCAAAACGAAATTTGGCTAAATGACCATTCCGGCCACAATAAGTACATTTATAAATTCTTTCATATTTAAAATCATAATGAGCATGTGATTTATGAACATGTGATTTGTGAGCATAGGGTGTTTTAATATGATTGACATATGATGTGTTGACATGATGAACATGTGGATTTTAACATGAGATGGTTTATCATGTTTAACATGTGAAGTGTGCATGTATTTCTTTGAAAACATTTCTTCTAATTTAGTATTATTAAATGCACATTCTTTTAAAATATTTTTCAAATCATTTATTCTAGTTTCTATCATAGAAATCTCATTTTCATCAATTTTAGGATATTTAGCTTTGCATGCAACTTTATAGGTATCAAAATCTCTTTGTGTTGAAATAATAGTGGAAGATAATTCATCCTTTTCTTTTGAAGAAATAACAATTTAGTTTTTAAGCATTTCATTTTCTTTTTCAATCTTAAACAATCTTCCTTCTTAGAATCAAAACTTTCTAAAAGTTTAATGAAAGCTTGTAATAACACTTCTTTGCTTATCTCAATATCATCATAAGATGGATCGGGAGTTACCTTAGGTGTCTTTGCCATGAAATACATGTTAACCGTGTCAACTTCATCTTCTGATTCACTTTCCGAATCCCAAGTGGCTTTGAACACCTTCTTTACAAACGACTTCTTTTGCTTCATGGAGGAAGATATCTTGTTCTTAAAATCTGGACAATCGGCCATGATGTATCCAGGTTTCTGACAGTTATAGCATGTGATCTTCTTCTCCTCCTTCCCTTCCCATCGCCTTTTATGGTTGAGTTTATTCTTGTGGTACATTCTTTTTACATTTCTCACAAGAAGAGATAGCTCTTCTTCATCTTCTTCATCTTCTTCATCATCGTAAATGGTGAAGGTAGACTTGAAAGCAATAGACTTTTTCTTTTGAGGCGCCGCTTCTTCTCTAGCCTTTTTCTCCATCTCATGAGTCTTAAGGTTTCCAATAAGACTTATGAGCTCCATCTCGTCATTGTTGTTCAATTCCTTTAAGGTGGTAGCTTTGATTTCCCAAGATGAAGGGAGTGCACGAATCACCTTACGCACCTTTTTGTCATTGTTGATTTCATCACCTAAAGAAGCAAGAGCATTTGTAATTTTAGTAAACTTAGAAAAATAGATTCATTTTTTTGCATTCTAAAACATACATATTGGGAATGCAAGAGATTAATTTTAGCTCTCTTGACTTGTGATGTTCCCTCATGAGTGACCAATAAGTGTTGCCAAATCTCATAGGCGGACTTGCAATGGATAACCCGTATTAGGTCATCCTCATTTAATGCTAAAAGTAAGGCACTTTGAGCCTTCAAATTTGCATCAACTTCCTTGGAGGTAAGATCAGACAAGTGTCCTCCTCATCTACGGGTTCACTATTAGGGCTTGGTCAAACACTTAGCAACTCGGCTACTTAGAGATTGCAAAAATATGTTCATCTTAAATTTTCATATGGGAAAATTGAGTCCATCAAATTTGGGTGGGGTCTTAATGTTATCGTTCATTTTTACTTGTGTATGAATGAAGATATGAAAATAATGATTAGCAACTTATAGGATCTCTCTAAGGATGTAAAGCCAAAAACTAGAGTCCTAACTCTGCTACCAATTGAAATTACCTAGAGGGGGTGAATAGGTGAAATGCTAATCAATGCACAATTTAAAAATAAGATGATGCAACGATTACTCAAAGAAAGATTAGAAGCCGGATACCCCGTAAAGGGCTCTGAATCCTCGTGATTCCTCTAAATAAGAGTTTGAGGTGCGCAATGCAATCTTGTTGTGAGAGTATAGATCGACAATATAAGAATGAATGAATAGAAAGTAAGAAACACAAGTAAACAATCGCAAACACGTAGATTTGTTTTGAGGTTCGAGCACCTAGCTCTACGTCCCCGCCTTCACCTAGAAGGATTTTCGATCCACTAAAATATCTACAAAGGATTACAATCACTAGGGAGTACCCAACTCCTCAAACACTCTTCTAGTCCAGAGGTAGTGTAGCCACAAGTACAATAATCACTTGGTGTCAAAAGACAACAAACTACTCTTTCTCACCAACAAAAAGATCCTAATGATAGGATAGATGTAATAGCTCAAGTTGTGAGAAAAACCAAGGAGTTTGGAAGATGAAATCTCAAAGAAAATTCTTGGGAAAATAGTAGATGTATATCAAGAATATAAAACAAAAACCCAATACCCAAAAGACTCTTTTCTTTGAATTTTCAACCCTTGAAAACACAAATCAAAACTTTTAGCAAAAAACTTCTTTCAAATTTGCTGCAAAAACACTTAGAAAGATTAGAAGAGAAGCTCTCAAATTATTGTACAAAACAGATAAGAGAAAACCCTATTTATAGCCTTTAAAAAATATATCCGTTGGCAGCAAATATGGTCAGTTTTGACCTTCCAATCGACCGACCAACGGTCGAAATATGACCGTTGCCAACCAGGGTCGACAGCCCGGTCGACCGATCAAAGCCTTCGGACGACCGCCATTACCCGTGAGCAAAGGAACTTCAGTCGGTCGACCGTGCGGTGGATCGGCCTAAGAGGCTAGAAACGTACACGCCCTTGTGCACATCGGTCGACCGGCCCCTAGTCCGGTCGACTGTCCGGTCGACCGCTAGTACAAAACAAGCAGGGATAAAGGACATGAAAATTGGTCTTTTTGATTCAATTAAAATCCCATAAATTCATATTAATATCACAAAAATAAGTTCTTTAAATACTCTGTAGTGCAAATATGTGTGATCAAAATTTAACACATATTACAAACATTTTGAACTATTTTTGTGATTTAGAAGTTAAGCTTAAAGCCGAAACCGTATTTTCCAAGACTTGTATTTTGAAATGAAAAATCGTTTTCTCCAAAATATGTATAGATACAAAAACAAGATATTGAATCTCTTTTTGAAGCATAGAGTGTATGGATAAAATTCAATACACATGAAAGATATTACATCTATGTTTTTGATATGAAATCCAAAATTGGTTAAATGAAAACCAAACAATAGAAACTAGTGTATGTGTGAACTTGAGCATATCGACACTATCTATCTTACACAAGATCTAAGCAACATAAACTGAAGCCTTTTTGTAGAACTCTATCTCCAAGTCGACTCGATCCAAACACGATCCAACGAGTTAGACTCCAACTGAGTGCTAGATGTGATCTTGATGCGCAAGCTCTTGAATCAACACGTGTAAGCTCCAAAATACCTTTGTTGAAGCTACACACCTACTAAGATCTTGATAGATAACTGAAACTAAATAAGTATAAGATCATTAGTAAATTATAACTGCATGAGTTAATCATCATCAAAACTAGAGTGATGGCCTTTGGGCCAACACTTCACACTTATTTTTTATGAAATATTACTATTTAATTTATTTATTATTTAGTAATGTGTAGGCCTCCATAGTCTAAGAGAAAGCCCAAAAGAAGCCAAAAGCCCACAATTATTATGAAAATAAAGATTAATTCAGAAGATAAAGGAAGCTTCTATTCTTTTCCGTTTAAATTTGAGTTTTAAATTAATTTAATTTAAATTTTAGAGGAGAAAAAGGATAGAACAAGATAAATTCTTATCCCAATTAAAGATAAAGGTGGACTCCTATTCAAATTCTGGCTGCTTGCACCATAAGTTGAAGATAAAGGGGGGAAAATTTGAATTTAACCCAGATTTAGAAATAACTTGATCTCCAAGATCGAAATATTTCAAAATTCGGGAATCAAATGAAGATTCTGAGGATAGATCTTCACATGAACAGATAAGATGAGGCTACGCTCCAAAGCGCCTGACCAAACTTCACAAAAAAGCCGCGACAACCCCTTTTTTGCCGCGGAGCGCGGCTGTTTTGGGGCCGCGTGCGTCACGTTTTAGGGGAGGTGTTCTACTGGTACTCTTCCCAAAGCTCAAATAAATACCCCTGAAGAGCAAAGGACCAGAGGCATCTCATCTAAGAGATCACATCTAGGGTTTAGTTTTAGTTTGGATTCTGATCTTTCATATAAATTTTTATGCGAGGAGAAAGATGACCATTGTAATTGAATCGTGACAATCAATAAACAGGTTCTATCTTTCTTATTTCTTTGTTGGTTTTAATTTTGCTTTTTCTTGTTTTCCTTATTTCTTGATTTCTTTTTCTTGCCATGCTTACCATGAATAGTTACATTTTTCTCATGGCTTGCTAAGACATCACCACCATCACATCTAATGTCTAGTAGATAACCAAATTAGACCATATGTATGCCTACTCCAATCTTTATTCTTGAAGACTCATTAGGATAAGCAACTAGGTCGAATATTTGTTAATACTTCTTAACTGTGTTTATTAATCTATACTTTATGAAGATCTTGATATTTTAGTGTTAAACTTTGATTAGTGTTATTTCAAATAGGGTTAAGATTTGCTAAATACTTTCTAATGATTTTTTCTTAGTTTATATTTGATTGACAACCTTGATATTGTAACATTAAAACTTGGATGGTGCTATTTCAAATCATAACCTAGTTTTTATCCTATGTATCTTGCTTGATTTTGATATAGAATATCATGTTTAGGGTTTGAAGTGAATTAATTATTTATTGGGCATTAACATGTATGGTGGTTGATTATTAGTAAGCTATGAACCTTTCTTTTAGATTAAATTTTTATCCACATACAAACCATCCCTTCTTTTTCTAAGTTCTTTAAATAGAGAAGATAATAAGAAAATAATATTACCGAAATGCTTCCATCGTATCTTTCCCTAAGGTTTAACCCGTTTAGCCCTCGCTACACGGTTAAATTGCGAAAGATTTAGAGTAAAAATCAATCACATACACTTTTCTTCTCTGTTTTCACGTATAGGGGCAAATCCCAAAAATTGAATATTACAGAATACTAACAGAGGCTTGGTGACTCTGTCCTAGAAGGCAGAGCACTTAACTCCACCATTACCGCGTTCCCGCGGCAAAGTAGAGGAGCTGGTCATCCTTCTTCTTTACAGGGTGATTGAATTGCAATTCTATAGTTTCTATAGCTATTTTTCCCCTGTTAGCCTATTGTACATACTAAGTCTAATCCAATAGTAACTCATGCTTGTAAATTTTTAAAACACGATTAGACATTGCATCCTAGGGCATTTTTTAATTCTATGCATTTTAAATTACTGTTGAAGAGTGCTGGAGATTGAGGTAAGTTTGCATAGAATCTAGATTAGGAAACACTTGTGGTGATTTAATTGCTTTGAGTGATACTATTCTATTATTTTGTACACTTGCGCAAAATTGACTTGAGGGCAAAACCCTTAACAAGATAAGGTGGGAAAGTCATTACCCTTTCTTAGCCCACAAATCATCTCCTCACTCAAAATCTAAACCAAAATTTAAAATTTGAATAGATGTTGGTCTTAAGGACTTCTTGGACTCACTAGGAGATTGATCTAAGGAGAAAGCAGCTTTTCAAATTGGTGACTAGGTAAGTGATTGAGAGGTGAAACCTCGAAGGTTGGTGGTTTGGCATAATTAGGCCCCTCTTTGGCGGATACTTCCCACGATCTTGCCACCTACTTGGCCGATTAACTCGTGGTCCGATTCGGCAATATACTCCCACGGATAATCTAAAGTTAGGAGTCGTCTAGGTCTCAGGTCTACTCTAATTTAGGCTAGATTTTTATTATTTATTTGTTTCTCTTTGTTTTTAACATTTCTTCTGTGATATGGCTTATTAGAATATTATTTTTCAATTTTAATGGTAATCCATATTACACCCCGACCTCTTTTGAATCGGATATTACCAACCCGGCATATCATAACTTTAACTAACTAAGCATGCCTGATTGGTCTTATCAAAATCAATACATGCCTCAACCCCCATATTATGAATAAGACTAGAATAATCATCACTACTCTTCACCGAGTGAATGTGGACACAATACCCCCGCGTCACATTGTCAACCCTTTTCAACAATCATCTTCATATACCCCTTTTTTCAAACCTATAGAAGAACCATTTGATTGGGAAAAATAAATAAAATTCTTAGAAGAGTTCGAGCGATGAATTCATAAATTGGAAGACTCACGATTCATTCAAAGGTCTCAAACCCTAAATCTATACATGATTCAAAACTAAAATGATTACATCATTATCTCGATAGGTTAGAAGCACAACTGGATCGATTGGGAAATATTAGAAATGCTAGGATTGAGGAAACTCTGCCTAACACTTTCTTGACCATTTCTGATTCACCTAGCCCTATTGACGAAACTTACGATTCATGGTGTCTTGAAGACCTTGATCAAGATTCAATTTAATTGCACCAACGTGAACTTGATCAATCCCAACCCTAGATAAATTGGCAAGTTTTAACTTCAATAAGATTGAACTTGATTGTGAATGCGAGCCTAATCGTCAACTTTGTGATTTAAGATTTAATTTCAAACTTTGAACCTTAGTTGACTTCGGTGTCTTTGCCTAGTTTGGACCCAATTCTCACGCCAACATTAATTTCAGTACCCGTATACTATGACATTGGATCATCTATTTTTGGTAGTCACATTCATTTGATGGATCATGAATATAAACTTAAGTTCTTTGATTTGGAGCCCACTCTTGAACTAAACTCAACTCTCGAACCTAAATTTAATTTTCCCGAGCCTGTGTTGGTTCCAAATCCTATCATTCTTAAGCCCAAATCAATCTTTTCATCAAGTCAAATTCTATTGTTGGATCAAGGTGTAGACAATGATGATCCTGAGATGGTATTCCAAGATTGGTCATACAACCAAGATAGTTTCAATGTTAAGGTCATGCATAATCATATTCATTTGGGGATAATAACAGTGTACATCAGAAAGAGGAAGGTCGGTTCCTTAATGATCCACAAGATTTAGATTGGGTAGCAACTCTTGGCCCAATCCGGCCACCATCGGAACCACCACCTTGAGATAACATTTTTCCTTCCCTTTTGTTTTTTTCATGCATACATGCATTCATTCTTACATTGAGGATAATGTATGAGATAGGTGTAGGGGAGCGTTTACTAACATGCTAACATAGGTAAGTTTACTAACAAATTTGTTTTATTTTTTTCTTTTAAAAACTTTTTGAAAAAGAAAAAAATACTTTGATTTATTTTTGAAAGTAATTAAGTTAATTTTAAGAAATAGAAAAATCATAATTAGGATTTCTTACTACTTGGTCAATACAAGATTATTTGTTTGATTCTAGGATTAGGAGAAAAAATTGAAAAAGTAATTTAGTCCTAATTTTTACCTCAAAATATGCATACTTTATACACTTACACGCTTGGGATTCAAAACAATGACTCTTGTGCCTTAAAAAATGAATATATATATATATATATATATAATATATATATATATATATAATAAACAAATCTAATTATTGATTAGCTAGGTGCTTTAGCCTAAGAAATCCTTGGTATTTACGCAAAAGGTAATTGGTAAATTTAAAAATGAACAAGAGAAAATATATAAATATAATATATGTATTAACACATCTAATAATCAATTATTTAGGTATTAGGCCTCAAGAAGCCTTGATACTTACACAAAAGAAAATTAGATAAGTTATACATATTTAAAAAAAAGAAGCGCTTAAAAGGCAATGAATTGGTAATACTTCGAACTTCTTGCAAAAAAAGGAAAAAAAAAGGTTATATATATATATATATATCGATATATAAGGCATAAGAGTTAATGTTAAAGAACCCCGAATAAAAATATTCACGATCACAAAGGAACATATGACTTAGGGTAAAATAAAAGACTAAGTGAGAAATTCAGTTTTAATCCTAACCCAAATTGATAATAAATATTTGCATCGAGACTGAGCATAGGAATGAATAATTTAGTGATCCTAAGACTTACAGATTACTTGATTTCCTCAAAAATATTTCAAATATTCTTCTCTTTCAAAAATAGAATTTTGAAAATACTAACCTTTGTTTTTCTTTCTTTTATGGATTTTGTGGGTGTAATTCACTGAAAACCCTCACGAGACAACAGTCATCCTCTTGGGATAGTATAGAGGTTTAACGGCTTATTGCACGTGATAAGTGCAATCCTGATTCCTACGAAAGTGAGATTAGGATAGTTAGATTAATTTTTTTCTTTTAATTTTTACTCGAGGACGAGCAAAAAGATAGGTGTGGGGATGTGATTGGTCATTAGTAATGCATATTTTTAGTCACATTTTCATACTTATTTTTTATAAAATACTACTTTTTAATTCATTTATTATTTAGTAATGTGCAGGCCTCCATAATCCATGAGAAATCCCAAAAGAAGCCGAAAGCCCTCAACTATTACGAAAATAAAGATTAATTGGGAAGATAAAAGAAGCTTCTATTCTATCCCATTTAAATTTAGGTTTTAAATTAATTTAATTTAAAACCTAGAGGAGGAAAAGAATAGAACAAGATAAATCCTCATCCCAATTGAAGATAGAGGTGGACTGCTATTAAATTCTTGTTGCTTGCACCACAAGTTGAAGATAAAAGAGAGAAAATTTGAATTTAACCCAGATTTAGAGATAACTTGATCTTCAAAATCTTAATATTTCAAACTTCGGGGATTAAATGAAGATTCTGAGGATAGATCTCCACTTGAGCGGATGAGATGAAGCTACACGCCAAAGCGCATGACCAAACTCCACAAAACAGCATGGGCAACTGCTTTTTGCCGTGAAACATGGCTGATCTGGGTTCACGTGCATCGAGTTTTGGGGAAGGCGTTCTACTGGAACTCTACTTCCTAAATCTCCTATAAATACCTCTGCAGAGCAATATAACATATGCATCTCATCTCAGAGATCACATCTAGGGTTTAGTTTTAGTTTAGATTCAAAATTTTCATGTAATTTTTTATACAAGGAGGAAGATGACCATTGTAATTGAATCGTGACAATTAATAAACTGGTTCTATCTTTCTCATTTCTTTGTTGGTTTTTAGTTTTACTTTTTCTTCTTTTCCTTATTGCTTACTCTCTTTTTTTGCCATGTTTACCATAAATAGCTAGATTTTTCTCATGGCTTGCTAAAATATCACCACCATCACATCTAATGTCTAGTAGATAACCGGATTAGAGCATATGTATGCCTATTACAATCTTTATTCTTGAAGACCCATTAGGATAAGCAACTAGGTCGAATATTTGCTAATACTTCTTAACTATTTTTATTAATCTATGCTTGATGAAGATCTTGATATTTTAGTGTTAAACTTTGATTAGTGTTATTTCAAATAGGGTTAAGATTTACTAAATACTTTCTAATGATTTTTCTTACTTTATACTTGATTGACAACCTTGATATTATAACGTTAAAACTTGGATGGTGGTATTTCAAATCATAACCTAGTTTCTATCCTAGTATCTTGCTTGATTTTGTGATAAAATATCATGTTTAGAGTTTGAATCAGAGTCAAAACCAATCACACACTTTTCATATTCTCTGTATTCTTTTTGGCAATTGAGTAATATCCGAAGAGATTCAAGAGCGAGTCTCAGAAGAGACTTTGCGGTACTATCGCATTGCTTGGGACTGGCAGAACCTGAGGAAAGGAAGTCCTTAAACTTTCCTTGGTCGAATTCAATGATGAGGGATTCTACTGTCTTCCTGAGGAGCTGAATATCGGCTTGCGCCATAATGTTCTAGTCAGTAAAGAAAGAGATACCCAGCGGAGTCGCCATCTTTTGTTTAGTCAGAAAAGTGGGTCGATGTAATATTTCTTTGAGTGGCTGAAAAGTTACAACGGAACAATTCCGACGAAAAAAAGAGGGGAGAAGGTATGAGTCTCCCATTTGTTTAAGGCTGGGCTCTTCGTGTGGCGATGGAGAGTGATTCTTGTTTTCTGTTGACCGGCCGACTGTCCAGCTTCTCTTCGGGATACTCTTGAAGATTAACTTGAGGGAGCTCTGTTTTTAACACTATAAATGTTTAGAGTCCACTGATTACTCTTTTTCACCTTCTCTCCAAAAAGCAAGAAGCTTTTAGCTTGAGAATTCTCAACTTTCAATCTCAGAAAAGCCTCTTCTTTTTTTTCTATAGCTCCTTAGGCTACTTATAGAGAATCGTAGGAATATTATTCTCCCCTAAAATCTCTCTATTATGGGGTTAACTCTCCCATTACGTATGGAGTTAACTGACTCGATAATAGGGGTCAGTTATAGTAGAAACTTGAATCTCGCGCTAGACGCGATCTCGTGTTGCTTGTTGTAGACGCGAGCATCTCAGTTAGAACGCGGAGTTGCTCAGACCCGCATTTAAAGTGAGATGCAGGGTTTCTCAGACCCGCGTCTGAAATGGAACGCCGAGTTTCTCAGACTAGCGCTTGAAATGGGACGTGAGGTTGCTTTGACCCGTGTGAGACACGAAATTCCTCAGACTCGCATTGGATGGGGCACGGAGTTACTCAGACTCGTGTTGGACGGGATGTAGAGTTACTCAAACTCATGTTGAACGGGATGTAGAGTTACTCAGACTCACATTGAACGCGAGTTTACTCAGGCCCGCGTCTAAAGTCTCCGTGCTTCTTTTGGATGCTAGGTCCTCGTTTTACTTGAAATGCGACCTTCGCGTTGAAGTGAGGTTCGCGTCTGGTGGCTTGTCCTTAGTAATTTTTGGACAGACTACACTTTTAAGTCATTTAAATATTTTAAATTGTTTCAAATGGATGTTAAGATTGCTTTTCTTAATGGTTATATTGAGGAAGAGATGTATGTTGAACAACCCCTCAAGTTTGTTGATTCTACCCATCCCGATCATGAGTTTAGATTAGAAAAGGCTTTATAAGATTTGAAATAAACTCAAAGAATTTGGTATGAAAGGCTTAGTAGTTTCCTTGTAAACAAGGGTTTCGTTAAAGGAAAAGTAGATACTATATTGTTTACTAGGTATGTTGATAGTGATATTTTAACTATACAAATTTATGTTGATGATATTTTTTTTGGGTTTACTAACGAAAAACTTTGCAAAGATTTTGAATTGTGTATGAAGAAAGAGTTTGATATGGGTATGCTGGGTGAGCTCAACTATACCTTGGACTTCATATCAAGCAAATGAGCGATGAAATCTTCGTGAATCAAGTAAAGTACACCAAAGAGTTAATCATGAATTTGGTTTAGAGAATGCGAAGGTTAACAAGACTCTGATGGCTACTATAATCAAGCTTGATAAGAATGAACAAGATAAAAGTGTTGACATTAAGTTATACCGTAGCATGATTGGTAGTTTGATTTATTTGATGGCAAATAAGTCGGATATTATATTTAGTGTTTGTGTTTATGGTAGATTCTAGTCATGTCCTAAAGAATCTCATTTGATTGTGGTAAAACGTATTATCAAATATCTTAAGGGCACTATTCATATGGGCTTGTGGTATCTGAAAATAGGACAATTTAACATGACGAGTTATTCAGATGTCGACTATGCCGGTTGTAGAGTGGATAGGAAAAGCACTAGTGGAACTTGTCAATTTCTAGAAAATTGTCTTATTTCGTAGTCTTCTAAGAAGCAAAATTCCGTGGCCCTCTCAACCGCCAAGGAGGAGTATGTTACTGTCAGGGCTTGTTGTGCTCAAGTTTTTTGGATGAAACATACTCTCCTTGATTACGATTTGCATTTTGATCAAATTAAGATTTATTCAATAATACTAGTAATATTCATATGACCAAGAATACAAATCAACATACTAAGACCAAGCATATAGAAATTCAGTATCACTTTCTTAGAGATTATTATGAGAAAGGTGATATTGAGATTGATTATGTTTCTACTGATTTACATTTGGCCAATATTTTTATAAATCCTCTTGATTACAATAGATTTTCTTTCATTTGTGGTGAATTAAATTGTTTGTATGATGGAAACATGATTTTTAATGTTTCAAATTTCAAATTTTTAACATTTAAAATATTCAATTGGTATCACTTTCTATTGATTTTCAATTGGTATTTGTGTTTATCTCAAAATTACTTCATCTCCTTTTTAATGTATGACAAAAGTGGGGAGAAGATGTTTTAAATTTTTGAGCTATTTAGAATTTATATCCATTCTATTGTTTTATCTATTGTTTTATGCAATATTGAGTACTTATAATTCTTTTGATTCTCTATTGCATTTGCGGTTGGTGTATGGAGAAATGGATGAATGAATGACCGTTTATGCATATTATTCTAAATTATTGATACTATTGATATGTATGTGACTTGCTTGTTATTGATATATCTATGAGTCATGTTGAACTTGAATTATAAGAGCATAACTTCAGGGGGACATTTTCAAAGATCCTCATTTTTCATAAAAATAACCCATGAGTTTTGCCATCTTAAAAAGGGGGAGATTAGTAGTCCAAGTGTACATCCAAAACTCATTTGTTATGAGGTATAAATCAAGTTCAAGTATTTTTAAGTTTATAAGTTTCAAGAGTTAAAGTTTTGCTTCACTTTTCTCTTAAAAGAAGGTATTGAAATACTCAAGTTGATTCAAGTGTGGGACTCAAACTCGAAAGATCAAAACTTAGATTTTGGAAAAGCCCATTTGAAGAATACTTGAAGATAATTTTAAGATCTTGTAAGAATTTAGTATGTTTAAGTTTAGAGTATTAGATTGGAAGCTCAAGAAGTTCACATGCACAAGAAGATTTTTCAAACACTAGTTTTTTTAAATTAGTTTTTAATAGACAAAATTTCTTCAATCAATTTTTATCTATATATGTTTAAATATGTCTCATCGTGTAATCTTACTCAAAATACTTACAAATTTATATATAATTTTATAAAAATATCAAAGTTTCAGAAAGTATCCTGAAAACATAAAATTATGAGATTCTGAGGCTTCACCAGTCGACCGACCTTTATACAAAACAATTTTTATGCTTTGCATGGTCAATTGCTCGGTCGACTGGGCTTGCACAGAACATACACAAGCCCTAAGTTCAGTGTCCAGTTGACCGCCCTGTCGACCGACACGTTAGCTTAGTTAAGGGTTGTTCTGGCCGGTCGGCCAGACTGAGCTCAAAAACTGAGTTTTGTTACGCTTTGGTCGATCGACCGACCAGTTTATTGAAGCCAACAGCTATTTTAAAATAGCCTTGGTCGATCAACAGTGCGGTCAACCGTCAGTCTGTCCAGAAAAGACAAATGCTTTTTAAAAGCGTATTTTTGAATTTAAATCAATTTGTCTCATTCTCAAATGGGTATATTCACTTTATTAGTGTTTTATTAGCTTTTTAATTACTGATTTAGCTCTCTAATGACATTTTTCCTTTTCCTATAAATAGGGGCCATTTGAGAGAGTTTCAAATCAAGAACAATCAAGAAAAACCCCTGAAAATTGTTTGAAAAATTCAAGAAAATTTTCAAGTTTCAAGTTTTTAAAGAGATTTCATTTTCAACCTTTTCCTGCAAATTTTAAACTTTCAAAGCTTTAATCTCTTACAGATTTTTCTCTCACAAACTTCTTAAGCCTCAAAATTTAGATCTATACTATAGGAAGTTATATTGAGAGAGTTTGTGATCTTTGTGGTCTGTAAATGATTGTAATTTTTATTCTCTTTGTGCTCTCCTCTTGGTAGAGGATTGGAGGTTGGTGTCGAGACTCCGGGTCTTGTGTTTATTTATTCTTGATTGAGTCCTTAGTGGAGACAGTGGAAATTCTTCATTGGGGTGAAGACGGGAACGTGGAGCTAGTTTCTCAAATCTCAAAACAAATTTCTTGTGTTTGTAATTTTGTACTTTCTCTTACTTTCTCTTATTCATTTACATCTTGTTTATTGCTCTTGCTTGTTCATTTGATACTCATTGCTCTATTACTCTAGTTATTGGTTTACCGGTTTTGTTCTTTCAATCAAAAAGGCAATTGTGCACCTCAACTCTTATTTAAGAGGAATATTGAGGAGAAGTTTAGAGCTCTTTACAGGGTCTCCGACTTCACTTCTTGGTTTTGAATTGTCCAATAGTTGTATCTTTTATCTATTGTAGCATTACTGGTGTATAATTGCTAGTTAAGTTTTATTTCCGCATACTGATTAGCATATCACCTATTCACCCCCTCTAGATAATTTTCCATGCATGACACACAAGAAGGTGATGGTATACATCTCCTCTGAGGTGTTCTGAGGAAAAGCTATGAACTTTAGGGTGAGAAGTAATTCCCTGGTTCACCAAGTCAAAGAGCTCCCTCTCCTCCTCCCTTGTTCATGCCATCAGAAAAGAGGCAGACAGCCTCAAGGTCGAAACTCGCTCATCCTAAATCAAGAAACTCAGAAACCAGATCGCCTGATCCAGTTGAAGTAAGAATCCTACCTCTCATCCTCGTGGAGGCACCTTGTCACGACGATTAATGCGAGACATCTTTCAGACTCTCTAAAAGAGAGAACCTAATCATCATTTCCACATCCTCCTTCCTCTCCTTTTCATTCCTCCATTTAATGAAAAGAAAAGATGATGACATGATGATGCAACAAGGAAAGAAGAAATTAGGGTTTTGAAGAAAGATTTTTTAAGAAGACAGGGAAGATGACTTTCTCCCCCAGATCTCCTCCTATTTATAGATAGATGAGAAGCTAAACTGGCTTTAATTCAAATTTCTAATCTTTGAAAAGTTGGTCCACATCCTGAGATTTTCGATCAATGGTAAAGGCAAAAGATCAACCTTCATCATCAAACCATAATACCCTATGATCTCAGTCCTAATGAAGCGGGATTCGAAGAGGCGCATGACACAACCTTTTGAGAGATCCAGTCGCATTATGTGACAACTGGCAGCTAGTTGTGCAACCAACAATTAATTCCAAAAAATCCGTTGTGATCTAAAAAGATTCTTTGCATGCTCCTCTGCCTGCAAGAATCATGATGAATTTTAAGGTATTCATAATCTATTCTAGTATCTTCGCTCCCCGACTTTCCTTTCACTGACTCTGACAAGTGGAGAAGTGGGTGCATCTGTAGTGGTTAAAATTTGACTCTCATCAAGATGATGACATGTGTCCTACCTACCAAGAGCTTCCCGTGGGAAATTCGCAACTCCCAGAGCCTTCACCACTCTTGGACATACCGGAGCTACCTCCGTCCTAAAGACGTCCTTTGTTTGAAGTCGTATTCCACCATTCGGAGACCTCTACATCTCCAAGGTCTTTACCACTTTAAGGTCTTTCCTGTCTCGAAGGTCCTAACTTGGAATATGAAGCTTCAACAACAAATTACTCAAGACCTTCGCTGATACTTATGCAACTCTTTTCTCCCTAACGTTCATAACGTATAAAACCTCTATCAGTGCAAGAAGTTATAGACATTGGTAGATTCATCGGCGTGCAATCCTAACCTACCAGCACCAATGATCACAGCTCTTACAATAAATCTGGCACTTGCAGATCGTGCAGTAACAATAGTCCCTCAATTTCACCTCCACGTCAGCATCCACGTCTAGTATATAATATCCTTCTTCTCCTAGGAGAAGGGGATCATGTCCCTACTCCTCTGAGCATGCACATTACACAACCACCCCAGGCAATTCTCCTCTGTCAGTTCACCAATACGCCTGCAGTTGTCCTCTGCGTGATTCTTCCATCTACCACACAAGCAATTATTCTCTGCCGGCCTTTCCTACCACGCCCGTAGTTATCCTATGCACGGCACCTCCATCCACTAGCCCTGCAGTTATATTCCGAGGGTCTTTTCATTCCATTCCACTCCACCTAATGATTCTCAAGCCCGAGGGTCTTAGACCGTCACCACACCGGTGCTCCTAACCCAAAAAGTATTTTTTCATATGTGTTCTTAGACAAGTACCTCTCGGGGAGTGCCTCAAATCGCTTGTAGTGGGCTTGATCTACAGTAAGCCATTTTGTATCCACCACAGTCGGATAACTTTGGGTCTGGACTCATGAAAGATGAGAGTCGTTCGTTGCAAACTGAACAACACAGCTGGCTGAATCCAAACTCTCTACCTCCGTTTTGCAAACCCTTTGCTGACATTCACTGTTAAAGAAAGATTTGCATATTCCTACGAGAAACTTTGTAAACTCTTATTTATGCCCAGTTCCAGCCCAAGATTACAGAGTTGAGATTCACTTATTGCTAATCAATCTTGAATTCAAGTTGGGTTGCTAAGGGGCTTTTTATATGCACGGAAGAGGCTGAAGACTCCGAAGTCTTTTTTGCAAAATTTAAAGTACTTCAAGGGTCTTCAGGCACTTCGGGCGTGTTTGGTTGCAAGGAAGTGGGCGGAAGTGAGGAAACAAGAAAGTATAATTGCTCACTTTCCTATCTATTCAAACACTGGAAAAGGAAAATAAAAAAACTCTTTTTCCTTTTCTCTTTTCTCTTTTGCACAATCATTTCCTCACTTGGAGAGTACTACAGTTAATTTTGTAGCCATGTAAATCTTACTTGTAATAACTTGTAGCACAAAACAGTTAATTTTTTGACCATGCAAATCTCACTTACATTCTAATTACAGCCTATTTTTTATTTTTTTAATTAATTTTTATTTTAATATTATTTTACAGTTAACTTTGTGGTTAACTTTTTCACTTCCACTTCCACATTATCATCATTTCAAACTACGCTTCCCAACAATATCCAAACAGCGGAAAACTTACTAATCAATTCTCAAGTTCCAAAGGAAACTATTACTACTTTCTCACTTCCACTCTTAACCAAATAGGCTCACCGTGAATACTTCAAATGTTGTTTGCTGCCAGAGAACTCGTCCAGATGTAAATTAACCGAATGCTAAATTTTAAGCTCCTGGATAAACATTTGGAAAAATATAGAGAAGACTCGTTTTCACGTCTATGCATCTTCCTGAGGAGCTAAATATCGGCTTGCGCCATGATGTTCTAGTCAGTAAAGAAAGAGTTCCCCAGCGGAGTCGCCATCTTTTGTTTAGTCAGAAAAGTGGGTCGATGTAATATTTCTTTGAGTGGCTGAAAAGTTACAATGGAACAATTCCGACGAAAAAAGACGGGAGAAGGTATGAGTCTCCCATTTGTTTAAGGCTGGGCTCTTCGTGTGGCGATGGAGAGTGATTCTTGTTTTCTATTGACCGGCAGACTGTCCAGCTTCTCTTCAGGATACTCTTGAAGATTAATCTTGAGGGAGCTCTATTTTTAACACTATAAATATTTAGAGTCCACTGATTACTCTTTTTCACCTTCTCTCCAAAAAGCAAGAAGCTTTTAGCTTGAGAATTCTCAACTTTCATTCGCAGAAAAGCCTCTTCTTCTTTTTTTTCTATAGCTCCTTAGGCTATTTATAGAGAGTCGTAGGGATATTATCCTCCCCTAAAATCTCTCTATTATGGGGGTTAACTCTCCCATTACGTATGGAGTTAACTGACCCGGTAATAGGGGTTAGTTATAGTAGAAACTCGAATCTCGCGTTGGACGCGGATCTCATGTTGCTTGTTGTAAACGCGAGCATCTCAGTTAGAACGCGGAGTTGCTCAGACCCGCATTTAAAGTGAGACGCAGGGTTTCTCAGACCCGCGTCTGAAATGGAATGCTGAGTTTCTCAGACTAGCGCTTGAAACGGGACGTGAGGTTGCTTTGACCCATGTGAGACGCGGAATTCCTCAGACTCGCATTGGATGGGGCACGGAGTTACTCAGACTCGTGCTGGACGGGATGCAGAGTTACTAAAACTCATGTTGAACGGAATGTAGAGTTACTCAGACTCGCATTGAACGGAGTTTACTCAGGCCCGCGTCTGAAGTCTTCGTGCTTCTTTTGGATGCTAGGTCCTCGTTTTACTTGAAATGCGACCTTCGCGTTGAAGTGAGGTTCGCGTCTGATGGCTTGTCCTTAGTAATTTTTGGACAGACTACACTTTTAAGTCATTTAAATATTTTAAATTGTTTCAAATGGATGTTAAGATTGCTTTTCTTAATGGTTATATTGAGGAAGAGATGTATGTTGAACAACCCTCAAGTTTGTTGATACTACCCATCCCGATCATGAGTTTAGATTAGAAAAGGCTTTATAAGATTTGAAATAAACTCAAAGAATTTGGTATGAAAGGCTTAGTAGTTTCCTTGTAAACAAGGGTTTCGTTAAAGGAAAAGTAGATACTATATTGTTTACTAGGTATGTTGATAGTGATATTTTAACTAAACAAATTTATGTTGATGATATTTTTTTTTGGGTTTACTAACGAAAAACTTTGCAAAGATTTTGAATCGTGTATGAAGAAAGAGTTTGATATGGGTATGCTGGGTGAGCTCAACTATACCTTGGACTTCAAATCAAGCAAATGAGCGATGAAATCTTCGTGAATCAAGTCAAGTACACCAAAGAGTTAATCATGAATTTGGTTTAGAGAATGCGAAGGTTAACAAGACTCTGATGGCTACTATAATCAAGCTTAATAAGAATAAACAAGATAAAAGTGTTGACATTAAGTTATACCGTAGCATGATTGGTAGTTTAATTTATTTGATGGCAAATAAGTCGGATATTATATTTAGTATTTGTGTTTGTGGTAGATTCCAGTCATGTCCTAAAGAATCTCATTTGATTGCGGTAAAACGTATTATCAAATATCTTAAGGGCACTATTCATGTGGGCTTGTGGTATCTGAAAATAGGACAATTTAACATGACGAGTTATTCAGATATCGACTATGCCGGTTGTAGAGTAGATAGGAAAAGCACTAGTGGAATTTGTCAATTTCTAGAAAATTGTCTTATTTTGTAGTCTTCCAAGAAGCAAAATTCCGTGGCTCTCTCAACCGCCAAGGAGGAGTATGTTACCGCCAGGGCTTGTTGTGCTCAAGTTTTTTGGATGAAACATACTCTCCTTGATTACAATTTGCATTTTGATCAAATTAAGATTTATTCAATAATACTAGTAATATTCATATGACCAAGAATACAAATCAACATATTAAGACCAAGCATATAGAAATTCAGTATCACTTTCTTAGAGATTATTATGAGAAATGTGATATTGAGATTGATTATGTTTCTACTGATTTACATTTGGCCAATATTTTTATAAATCCTCTTGATTACAATAGATTTTCTTTCACTTGTGGTGAATTAAATTGTTTGTATGATGGAAACTTGATTTTTAATGTTTCAAATTTCAAATTTTTAACATCTAAAATATTCAATTGGTATCACTTTCTATTGATTTTCAATTGGTATTTGTGTTTATCTCAAAATTACTTCATCTCCTTTTTAATGTATGACAAAAGTGGGGAGAAGATGTTTTAAATTTTTGAGCTATTTAGAATTTATATCCATTCTATTGTTTTATCTATTGTTTTATGCAATATTGAGTACTTATGATTCTCTATTGCATATGCGGTTGGTGGATGGAGAAATGAATGAATGAATGACCGTTTATGGATATTATTCTAAATTATTGATACTATTGATATGCATGTGACTTGCTTGTTATTGATATATCTATGAGTCATGTTGAACTTGATTTATAAGAGCATAACTTCAGGGGACTTTTTCAAAGATCCTCAATTTTTCATAAAAATAACCCATGAGTTTTGCCATCTTAAAAAGGGGGAGATTAGTAGCCCAAGTGTACAATCACCATTTTGTTTTGCTGATTCCAAAACTCATTTGTTATGAGGTATAAATCAAGTTCAAGTATTTTTAAGTTTATAGGTTTCAAGAGTTAAAGTTTTGCTTCACTTTTCTCTTAAAAGAAGGTATTGGAATACTCAAGTTGATTCAAGTATGGGACTCAAGCTCGAAAGATCAAAACTTAGATTTTGGAAAAGCCCATTTGAAGAATACTTGAAGATAGTTTTAAGATCTTGTAAGAATTTAGTATGTTTAAGTTTAGAGTATTAGATTGGAAGTTCAAGAAGTTCACATGCACAAGAAGATTTTTCAAACACTAGTTTTTTTAAATTAGTTTTTAATAGACAAAATTTCTTCAATAAATTTTTATCTATATATGTTTAAATATGTCTCATCGTGTAATCTTACTCAAAATACTTACAAATTTATATATAATTTTATAAAAATATCAAAGTTTTAGAAAGTATCCTGAAAACATAAAATTATGAGATTCTGAGGCTTCACCAGTCGACCGACCTTTATACAAAATAATTTTTATGCTTTGCATGGTCAATTGCTTGGTCGACTGGGCTTGCACAGAACATACACAAGCCCTAAGTTCAGTGGCCAGTTGACGCCCTGTCGACCGACACATTAGCTTAGTTAAGGGTTGTTCTGGCCGGTCGGCTAGACTGAGCTCAAAAACTGAGTTCTGTTACGCTTTGGTCGATCGACCGACTAGTTGATTGGAGCCAACGACTATTTTAAAATAGCCTTGGTCGATCAACCGTGCGGTCAACCGTCAGTCTGTCCAGAAAAGACAAATGCTTTTTAAAAGCGTATTTTTGAATTTAAATCAATTTGTCTCATTCTCAAATGGGTATATTCACTTTATTAGTGTTTTATTAGCTTTTTAATTACTGATTTAGCTCTCTAATGACATTTTTCCGTTTCCTATAAATAGGGGCCATTTGAGAGAGTTTCAAATCAAGAACAATCAAGAAAAACCCCTGAAAATTGTTTGAAAAATTCAAGAATATTTTCAAGTTTCAAGTTTTTAAAGAGATTTCGTTTTCAACCTTTTCCTGCAAATTTTAAGCTTTCAAAGCTTCAATCTCTTATAGATTTTTCTCTCACAAACTTCTTAAGCCTCCAAATTTAGATCTATACTATAGGAAGTTGTATTGAGAGAGTTTGTGATCTTTGTGGTCTTTAAATGATTGTGATTTTCATTCTCTTTGTGCTTTCCTCTTGGGTAGAGGATTGGAGGTTGATGTTGAGACTCCGGGTCTTGTGCTTATCTATTCTTGGTTGAGTCCTTAGTGGAGACGGTGGAAATTCTTCAATGGGGTGAAGACGGAAACGTGGAGCTAGTTTCTCAAACCTCAAAAAAAAAATTTCTTGTGTTTGTAATTTTGTACTCTCTCTTACTTTCTCTTACTCATTTACATCTTGTTTATTACTCTTACTTGTTCATTTGATACTTATTGCTCTATTACTCTAGTTATTGGTTACCGGTTTTGTTCTTTCAATCAAAAAGACAATTGTGCACCTCAACTCTTATTTAAGAGGAATACTGAGAAGAAGTTTAGAGCTCTTTACAGGGTATCCGACTTCACGTCTTGGTTTTGAATTGTCCAATAGTTGTATCTTTTATCTATTGTAGCATTACTGGTCTATAATTGCTAGTTAAATTTTATTTCCGCATATTGATTAGCATATCACCTATTCACCCCATCTAGATGATTTTCCATGCATGACACACAAGAAGGTGATGGTATACATCTCCTCCGAGGTGTTCTGAGGAAAAGCTATGAACTTTAGGGTGAGAAGTAATTCCCTGGTTCACCCAGTCAAAGAGCTCCATCTCCTCCTCCCTTGTACATGCCATCAGGAAAGAGGCTGACAGCCTCAAGGTCGAAACTCGCTCATCCTAAATCAAGACACTCAGAAACCAGATCGCCTAATCCAGTTGAAGTAAGAATCCTACCTCTCATCCTCGTAGAGGCATCCTGTCACGACGATTAATGCGAGACATCTTTCAGACTCTCTAGAAGAGAGAACCTAATCATCATTTCCACATCCTCCTTCCTCTCCTTTTCATTCCTCCATTTAATAAAAGAAAAGATGATGACATGATGGTGCAACAAGGAAAGAAGAAATTAGGTTTTGAAGAAAGATTTTTTAAGAAGACAGGGAAGATGACTTTCTCCCCCAGATCTCCTCCTATTTATAGATAGATGAGAAGCTAAACTGCCTTTAATTCAAATTTCTAATCTTTGAAAAGTTGGTCCACATCCTGAGATTTTCGATCAATGGTAAAGGCAAAAGATCAACCTTCATCATCAAACCATAATACCCTAAGATCCCAGTCCTAATGAAGCGGGATTCGAAGAGGCGCATGACACAACCTTTTGAGAGATCCAGCCGCATTATGTGACAACTGGCAACCAGTTGTGCAACCAACAATTAATTCCAAAAAATCCGTAATGATCTAAAAAGATTCTTTGCATGCTCCTCTGCCTGCAAGAATCATGATGAATTTTAAGGTATTCATAATCCATTCTAGTATCTTCGCTCTCCGACTTTCCTTTCACGGACTCTGACAAGTGGGGAAGTGGGTGCATCTGTAGTAGTTAAAATTTGACCCTCATCAAGATGATGACATGTGTCCTACCTATCAAGAGCTTCCCGCAGGAAATTCGCAACTCCCAGAGCCTTCACCACTCTTGGACATACCGGAGCTACGTCCGTCCTGAAGGCGTCCTTGGTTTGAAGTCGTATTCCACCATTCGGAGACCTCTACATCTCCAAGGTCTTTCCCACTTTAAATGTCTTTCCTGTCTCGAAGGTCCTAACTCAGAATATGAAGCTCCAACACAATTACTCAAGACCTTCGTTGATACTTATGCAACTCCTTTCTCCGCAACGTTCATAACGTATAAAACCCCTATCAGTGTAAGAAGTTATAGACATTGGTAGATTCATCGGCGTGCAATCCTAACCTACCAGCACCAATGATCACAGCTCTTACAATAAATCTGGCACTTGCAGATCGTGCAGTAACAATAGTCCCTCAATTTCACCTCCACGTCAGCATCCACGTCTAGTATATAATATCCTTCTTCTCCTAGGAGAAGGGGATTACGTCCCTACTCCTCTGAGCATGCACATTATACAACCACCCTAGGCAATTCTCCTCTGTCAGTGCACCAATACGCCTGCAGTTGTCCTCTGCGTGATTCTTCCATCCACCACACAAGCAATTATCCTCTGTCGGTCTTTCCTACCACGCCCGTAGTTATCCTATGCACGGCACCTCCATCCACTACCCCTGCAGTTATTTTCTGAAGGTCTTTTCAATCCATTCCACTCCACCTACTGATTCTCAAGCCCGAGGGTCTTTAGACCTTCATCACACCGGTGCTCCTAACCCAAAAGTATTTTTTTCATATGTGTTCTTAGACAAGTACCTCTCGGGGAGTGCCTCAAATCGCTTGTAGTGGGCTTGATCTACAGTAAGCCATTTTGTATCCACCACAGTCGGATAACTTTGGGTCTGGACTCATGAAAGATCAGAGTCGTTCGTTGCAAGCTGAACAATACAGCTGGCTGAATCCAAACTCTCTACCTCCGTTTTGCAAACCCTTTGTTGACATTCACTGTTAAAGAAAGATTTGCATATTCCTACGAGAAACTTTGTAAACTCTTATTTATGCCCAGTTCCAGCCCAAGATTACAGAGTTAAGATTCACTTATTGCTAATCAATCTTGAATTCAAGTTGGGTTTCTAAGGGGCTTTTTATATGCACGGTAGAGGCTAAAGACTCCGAAGTCTTTTTTGCAAAATCTAAAGTACTTCAAGGGTCTTCAGGCACTTCGGGCGTGTTAGGTTGAAAGGAAGTGGGCGAAGTGAGGAAACAGGGAAGTATAATTGCTCACTGTCCTATCTATTCAAACACCGGAAAAGAAAAATAAGAAAACTCTTTTTCCTTTTCTCTTTTCTCTTTTGCACAACCATTTCCTCACTTTCAGGGTGCTACAGTTAATTTTGTGGTCATGTAAATCTTATTTGTAATAACTTATAGCACAAAACAGTTAATTTTTTGATCATGCAAATCTCACTTACATTCTAATTACAGCCTATTTTTTATTTTTTTAATTAATTTTTATTTTAATATTATTTTGCGGTCAACTTTGTGGTTAACTTTTTCACTTCCACTCCCACATTATCATCATTTCAAACTACGTTTCCCAACAATATTCAAACAGCGGAAAACTTACTAATCAATTCTCAAATTCTAAAGGAAACTATTACTATTTTCTCACTTCCACTCTTAACCAAACAGGCTCTCCGTGAATACTTCAAATGTTGTTTGCTGCCAGAGAACTCGTCCAGATGTAAATTAACCGAATGCTAAATTTTAAGCTCTGGATAAACATTTGGAAAAATATAGAGAAGACTCGTTTTCACGTCTATGCATCTTCTGAACATTTTACTTCTAAATTCAACTGTTGAAGTGATCATACAATGCATGTATCACGCTAAATCCACGTAGAACCAAAGTAGTTCTAATATATTCCATTTCCTTTTTCTAAGCAACACAAACATATTGAAGAACCAGAAAAGAGTCAATTAGGGAACTTCAAGATTTCTTCTGAATAACAAATAACAAACTACCCCAAACAGGCTCTGAGGGAGGGTGACCCAGAGGAGCTAGCAAATTGAAATTGGTGAAGAGAGAGTTCGTTCGAGTGTCTGAAAGATAATAATAACAGGATCCTTCGAATGCAAACTAGAGTTTGGGCCCTGCCTCCTCTCTCATGTGTGTTTGTATCGTGTTTGTGTTTGTGTGTTTGTGTTGTGTTGTGATGTGGTTGATGTTGGGGCTTGAGAAAGGGACATGCTTCCCACCTGCCCACGCGCACGCGGCCCTACCCCCGACCCAATTCCAACCCTAAAATTTTTCCAACACCTTCCAACCCCCGCCGCAAAACAAAGTGCAGAGCATCCATCCATCCTCCTTCCATCTTCTCACTACCAAAACTCCCACTAAAAACACTACACAATCAATTTATTTTACTACTACTCACTCTAACAGAATACAACCAAACTCTCTCTCTCTCTCTCTCTCTCTCTCTCTCTCAGCCTCTCTCTTTCTCCTTCAAGTGCTTGCTTTTCTTCCTTCAGCCCTTTTTATAAATAACAGAGATCCAATCCATCTCCTACAACACAACACTGTGTGTAACATCCTTGTATCTAGCTAAACAGGTTAGTTTGGCCTCTTTGATCAGCTTGGAAATTAAGCTACCTGATCTCTCTCTAGGTCTTCAAAGTATATAGTTCAACACTTGACCATGGAATTATTATACATATCTCACAGGTAAGCCCTTCTTAATTTTCTTTCTTTTCCTCCTCTTGACTTCTTCTTCTCCTCTGAATTTTAAAAAAGAACATCTCCTCCCTTAGCTAGCAACATAGATGATAGATACTGATCAAACACATGTAATTATATAGCCGCCACCACCGACCGCCACTATTTTACCATCTCAATTCATGAAAAAGCTAGCTAGCTAGCTAGCTACCTCTTCATTTGCTCCAGCCCAAGAAGGAGGAAAAACTTCCCCCTCCATGGCGAACCGCTGGTGGGCAGACCCGTTGGGCCTCCCCGGTATCGAACTGGCCTCTTCCGGCTCCTCCGGCCTCAACAAGAAGCTCACCCAAGACAACCTCGGCCCCTCCAAGGACGCAACCGATCCCAACTCCACTGGCGACGAGGAGGAGGAGCGAGACAACGGCAGCCACGAGCCGCAGGAAGGCGCGGTCGAGGTGGGCACCCGCCGGCCACGTGGCCGGCCGCCGGGTTCCAAGAACAAGCCCAAGCCCCCCATCTTCGTCACCCGCGACAGCCCCAACGCCCTCCGCAGCCACGTCATGGAGGTGGCCGGGGGAGCTGACGTGGCGGAGTCCATCGCCCAGTTCGCCCGCCGCCGCCAGCGTGGCGTCTGCGTCCTCAGCGGCGCCGGGGTGGTCGCCAACGTCACCTTGCGTCAGCCTGCTGCCCCCGGGGCCGTCATGGCTCTCCACGGCCGGTTCGAGATTCTTTCGCTGACCGGAGCATTCTGCCCGGTCCTGCGCCGCCGGGGTCCACAGGGCTGACCGTGTACTTGGCCGGCGGGCAGGGGCAGGTCGTGGGGGCAGCGTGGTGGGGTCCCTTATCGCCACGGGGCCGGTGATGGTGGTTGCCGCCATTTTTGCCAATGCTACTTACGAGAGGTTGCCGCTTGAGGAGGAGGAGGAGGACGGCCCGGGCAGCAGCGGCGGGCAGGGGCATCTGCCCCTGTCGCCGCTCGGGATGGGAGGAACCGGGCTGCCCGATCCGTCGTTGACGCCGCTTTTCAACTTACCGCCGAATCTTCTGCCGAATGGAGGGCATCTAGGGCACGGTGCCTTCCCATGGGCTCATGCTAGGCCTCCTTACTCATAAGTGATGAAAATTGAGGAATTAAATATTATCTGGTGAGTCTTGTTAATTTCTCTTAGATTTAATTAAGGAGAGGTGTAGGGTGATGGTGATGATATCGAGTGATTATACTCTTCTTAAATTTATAAAAGTTTTAACAATAGAGAAAGCTATAAATAAGAAGATAAGAGATGTATCATACTTGTTGGGAGTGTGTTTTGATCAGAACAAAAGTATAAGCTAGCTAGCTAGCAATGAGTGCTTCAAACTTTTTTTATTTTTATTTTTATTTTGATATCCATGTTATGTGATTAAGTTCCTCTCTTGTTCCTAATGATGTATGATTAGCAGTCTGTTTCCTCTCAAGCAAAAGCATAAATAAACCCTATGGTTTGAATGAAAGGTGCCTCTATGGAAGGGAGAGGAGGATAAATGATTAGTGTATATAAGGAACTTTGGATTATAGTTTTAAGTGCCAAAGGAGCATCAGTGCATAGTAGATGAAGCCTCAACTGTAAGTTCACTGAAATTTCAATCTTCTTTCTTTTTTGTTCTTCTTTCAAATGATTGAATAGGGTCATGAAGCAAACTTATTTATAAAATTTTGTTTTAAGTCTCAATATCATACACCCTCTTTCCCTAATAGAAATTCTTTATTTCAATAAATCATTGAGTATGACTCTACCTGGTTTTCTTTTTTTTTTTTTCCCCTTCTTTTTTCTTTGATCAGTAACAGATCCATCTTGTTATTATGGTGTAACATTCAATAATATTTAGTATTTATTTCCATTAACTTTGTTATGAAATTTTAATAAGAACAAAAAACTTTTTTATTAGATCAAGCTTCCATCACATTGACTCAAGAGCTAGAAAGTAGAATTGTTCCCTGCAGATTCAGAATTAAGAGTTCTTGAACATATCCATCTATTAGTTGTTGCATAAGAACAATGAGAAGACTAGTACAGTAAATATACTGTATTATCTAATGTTCCATACTAGTATCAATAATTATTTTATTTGTTCTTCAAGCAATTCTTTTGCTGAACAACGACGAAATTGATTCCCCTTGTTTATTGTTACTCAATACTAACTGCTTGTGTTATGACTGTATCTGTGATTTTGAAAACTTGAAACATGAACCATGTTATGATGACTTAATGAGTAGTTTACTTTAAATGGTGTCACTAGCTACATCAAAAATAGTTTTAGACAGCCCTAAAAACTTATATTTCTTTCCCATTAATAAATTCTACACAACTGAGTTAAGGACCCCAATTAGATCCTTATTATAACTAAAAGGTTCTAAAATGTCAAAGGAACCAATGAAAGGTCTCTAATATTTTAAATATCTCTACATATGACTGAAATATTTAACGATATCAACTTCGTTGAAAAAAATTATTATCATTTATCATTTAAATTTATGCAAGCGGAATTAAATATTTGTAACATTTTTTAAGTTTGCTTCATGTCACATGTTCTATGTAATAGTCTACCAACTGACTTCTGAGGCTGATACTTGTATATATTTGATGTTTTGGAAAGGGCAGATGAGAGAGAAGGCAAAATATCTTATGTTATTATTGGGGGTTTTAAGAATTCATAAGTGTCATCTTTGGTCTTGTTGGATCTCATTTGTTTATATTGACAAGGTACACTTAAATTAATTAACTCTTTACAGTGGATAAATCATCACTAACTTCCACTCTAATGACAGTAAAACTACAAACAATTTATTGATTTGAATATAACACGAAAGTTATAGAATGATCACATGTTAAACACTTCAAGTTTACCCTTATCCTTTTAATTAATTAAATCCAATGTGGATTTGTCTTTCCACATCTATATGAAGTTTTTGTAGTTATCATTAAAATTAAAAAGATAAAAAAAAAACGGTTAGTATGAAGTGCACGCGTTGTCAACAGGATTTATAATTATATGTTGAATTTGATCTCTCTGTTCCACCTTGAGATGATTATTGTTTATCTTCTTCATCAAAACTTTACTAAAATGAGTGCAAGATGAATTTCAGTAATTAATGAAGAATTATAAAAGCAACAGGAGAGGTCTTTTTTCTTTTTTTTTTTTAAATGTGGGTCTCCCTTCTCCTTAAATAAAAAATGATGTATAGGTAGAACAATGCAACAGTTCTAGCACCATGGATCAAGTCAGTTGAATTAATGAAGCAAAGCAAAAAGAAAAACTTTTATGGAGTGAACTATATACCATTTAATTTCATTTAGAGGAACTATTCTACTAGGAAAAAAATGGCCTAATACCTCACTAAAGAAACCCTTATGTTGTCTCCTTGCTTATTTTCCTTTCTTTAACAATTATACAATGAGTTTAACTAAAGCTTCAAAGCACTTTTCCTCTTTCAACTTCTCCTGTAAAATTTATCCTCACAACTTTTAGTACATTTACTGGATCATTCCTAATATGTATACAATGAATCGAATGTGGCCCTCATGCAAGTTGGATGATTTCATTATTATGTAATTCTATATAGTCAAATGATGCCTAGATTTCCTATTAACCAATTAGATCATTAGTTAAGCCAACATTAGTTAAGAAATGGGGTTCAAGTTACACGCAACTAAGCATGCAAGATTCTCTAATTTCAAAATTGATAGCAATATGTTCTGATATTTGCCTTGCCAATTAAGTAATTTGATTTTAAGGATTTTATTATATTTAATCAACACAGTTTCTGAAGGTATCTGAGAGAGTTTTTTGCCGCAAATTACCATGTGATTGCTTGGGAATGTATTATGTGGACCTCAGAGTGCTGGACTTTCTTTTATGTACACATTAGACTAATTCTTTCATAATGAGAACATAGACCACGCATTAGAGTTCTATGTTGTGTTGATTGATCAATGGAAGAAGGATTAATTTACATTGTAGACAATTTCAAGTCAGAGATCCAATTAATGAGAGAGTTGTTTTCCTTACAAAGTATTATTTTAAAAGTAGATACCCTGGCATAATTTTCTAATTCGATGATATATTCAACCGCAAAGTTTTTAAACTTGGTTCTCCAGTTATCACTTAGGAAGGCTCAGTGAATGCATCTGATATGACAATTAAGCATATAAATTGAGAGATTCTTCAGTCTTTTAAATAAGAGTTTGGTTTAAGAAAACAATCTTTCATGCCAAAGAATTTGACTAAAGTATTATTAAAATCATAGATTACTTGAATTGTTTATCTTTTTTATTAAAATACCTTACCAGTGTGATATAAATATTACTACAAATTACTCGTCTTAACAGTTTTAATCATTAACCTTTTCTGCAAGTAAATTCTAAAGTTACTTGTGCCTTCATCAAAGGAAGCAGTTCCTTGTTGAGTAAATTTTTGCAAAGGGATTAGCATAAGACGCTCACTTTGACTGATCACAAGTAAGTTTACCAAAATCTTTAACTAGCTTTATTGAGACTAAAGAAACAAGTAATGAGGACCCCTCCGCTCACATGAATTCATATGAAGTACTTTGCCTAACTTTAACTTTTTCCAAATTAAATATTAGCTACTTGCACCACACATTCTAATTGCAAAGACTCAAAACCGTGAACCCCATCGGTGAAATTATTGCATCCAATATTAAAAAACTCTTCCATTTAACCCATTGGAGAATCTTCCTTTTGTGTCATTCAAGTTCAGGCTCATCAACACTTTCTACTTTGAGCCCTAAGAACCAATAACATCGGAACCTTAAAAAGTAATTCCTTAAACAAGTGCTAATAAAAAATTGTTAACCACCCTCCTAATTGCATCTTACTGAAAAGAACAAATGATGGACCACCGCATTAGTGCTTATTTTATTTAAATTAATTGTTAATAAGCGATAATAATGGAGATGTTTGCGTCTACTGAAAAAGAAATCTGTATGCATAAGTGCTTGTTGAAGCTGCAATATGCTAGATTACATCGTAGAGTACACGGTATCTTCATCCAATTAGCTAATTGTACGTCTCTAGTCATTCTAGACTTGGTAAAAGCATGCAGAGGTGGACTCTGGAGAACAGCAAGGTTTCGGTCTAGATGTTTGAACTGGATTCATTTCAATATGTTTTTTACTTGACAAGATTTTCACATACCTTGAAAGCAATTATCTTCTAGATTAGAGAATAATTATCTGGCTCTAGTGCTTTTATGTACCGAAATTCTGCAAGAAAATGTGTGGTCATGTACAGATTCGTGCCGTCATTCATTGTTAAAGCTTGATGCCTAATTGGTGGATCATGTCATCAATGTTGAAGCATCATTTAAGGTCTTCTAGCCTTTTCATGTGTAGAGGTAAATTTCACGGGAAAATTTATCCACACTCAAATTTGTAAGAGAGACCGTAAAGTAATACAACCAACAGAGAATTTATGTGGAAAACCCACAGAGGGGAGAAATCACGGTGCTAAGAGAGAGATATTTCACTAAATCATAGGGATTACAATGAGCTCTCAACACTCTGTTACAGATTCAATTCTCTAGAGTTCGATCCTTCCGGGTCCCCTTGCCTAATCAAAGTCCAAGTACCATGCACGTCGTAATCAAAGGTGCAGATATTACGAATCTCCATAACTACAAGATTGCACGTTGGGATTTCTTTATAACTGCTCGGATTATACTCTTGATTATTGGGAGTGATTTCTGCTGTCATTAGTAACCATCCGCGCTGGAGCATAAGCTGTTGCAATATTCAAAACGTGGGATAATCTGGCAGAGTAACTGACTCCGTGAATCAAGAAAGTCCTGCTTGCTTAATTGATGGTGAAAATAAATGAGGTTAGTTGTTGTAGATGTCTTGGTCGGAGCGGGAAGAGTTGACCTTGGGAATGGCTGAGTGGTGCTCGAGAAAGTACTCGAAACATTGGAGCTTTCAGGGCAGTGGTGTCCTCGAAAGGAGGAGTGGCCTTTGGAACGGCTGAGTGGTCCTCAGGAAGGTGCTCTGCTGGCATACCTTGTTATGTGTTCGGGCATTCTTGATGAGGTAGGCACGTGTTGCGATCCTGGTGTAGATCAAAATCTGACCACTACAGATGCACCCTTCACCTACTCCTTCCAGTTCAAAAGAGAGGAGGGGAGCAGACTGATCTCTCCTCTAGTTTGAGAAGTCACAGCGTCCTTTGTACTTTGAAGGAGAGCAGTTGAGATGCTTTTCCGTACCTTGAGCTTTTTAGAAGTTGAAGTGGGCGAGGACATTTGAAAAATTAATGATCGAGATCCTGGCGTCATGATGAATGACATCGTGTGGCCGAGACAGATCATATCTGAATGATTTAAAATGACATAAAATCTGGGATACGATTCGACTCTTGGAGGTGGTTGAGAATTTAAATAGGAGACGATTTGGTTTTCCCATCTATAAATAGGGTATAGCTTAGAAGAAGTCTGCTCATCTTCTCAAGAGTTTCTTACCCCCAAACTTCTTATTCTGGTAGATAGCGATGTCTTTCTTCTTCGTCTGATGGAGGAAAGAGAGGGAGAGGACGGAGATGGTGGAAACGGCTGGTGCAATACATCAATCTTCACTATAATCTTGTCGCAAAACATTAGTTTCCGTGACAAGATTCTGCTACCAGGGAAGATCGGGATGACTCATGCTTTAACTTAATTTGTTCATCCGATGTCCAATAGGGCAAAACCAAGTTCTTAGATTGGTGCTCTAAGATCTTCTCTCTTAGTGGTGAATAAGACAAGAATGGGGTTTGTCCTGGAAAGTAGCATAGGTGGACTTAATTTCATCGTCCTCCTTCATGTCTTGCACTCTTCACTCTTAGCTGGATCCCGTCGCTCTCTTCCTAGCTGATCCTGTTGCTCTCATCCTAAGAGACTCTTTTCTTAAGGCAGGGTGCGGGAAGGAAGCATGGGGGTGCCTTGGGATGCCATCGATGAAGCATTTTTTTGAAGTTCTAACCTCTTGCTCAAGATGGAGGGTCAGTGATTGTTAGCCCAAAGGCCCATCACTCTAGTTTTGATGATGATCAACTCATGTAGTTAAGGTACTAATGATCTTGTATTTAATTAGTTTTAGATTTGTGATCAAGATCTTAGTTGGTGTGTAGCTTCAACAAAAGATTTAAAGTCAAGTTTTGGAGCTAGCACGGTTTGATTCAAGAGCTTGTGCATCAAGACCACATCAAGTACTCAAGAGGAGTCTAGCTAGTTGGATCGTGTTTGGACCAAGTCAAGAAGATAAGAAACTTCAAGTGAAGACTCAAGATTAAGACTTGAGTCTAGGTTTGTTTTTATAAGATTTTGTTTTAGATTAAAATGTAAAGGATAGAATAGTTGGTGGATTGCTCAAGTATATCTTACACACACACACTCTCTTGATTTAGATGAGTTTTTATAAAAGAATTTCTATTTTGGAAAAATAAAAAGAGTTTTCATTTTAGAAAAATACCGGTTTGATTTTTGGAACTCAAAGTATATATGTTTTAACCAAAACCATGTTTAGTGCTTATTGTCAAAAATATAGATATTTCACCATGTATGTATAGTGATCATATCCATACACCCTATGCTTTAAAAGAGTTTAAAATATCTTGTTTTTGTATTTGGAGAAGTTTTGGAAAAACCAATTTTGAAAAAATACAGTTTTTGTTTTTAGCCAAAATTTCTAAGTCACAAAAATAGTTCAAAATATCTGTAATATGTCTTGATTTTACACAAATATGCTTGTTTATCAAAGTATAATATTGAAACTATTTTTGTATAATTTTAGAGATTTTATGTGTGTCAAAATGCCAAGTTTTTCAATCCCTTAACTGACCAATCTGGCTTCTGTCGGTCGACCGGACCGGTCGACCGAGCTTAAAGTCCGTCAACCGAGTCAGTCGACCGACGTGCATAGAACATGCACGCCAGATCTGCTGGAGGGCCGATCGACCGACCCGGTGGACCGTAGAGAGCTTCTGCTCTCTAGAAAGCCCCGGTCGACCGGCCGGTCGATCGGCAGAGAACTCGGCTCTCTGTTCCATGCAGCGGTCGACCGGGCTGGTCGACCGACGCCCCAAGGTCAGAAATCTAACTGTTGGCGGTCAACCGGGCCGGTCGACTGACAGCCGTCATGGCTGAAAATTTGCCCCAACGGCTAGTTTCTATAGCCTATAAATATGGGGGGTTTGTGGACTGTTTGCAGTAAGATTTTCAAGTGGGTTTTGCACCAGTTTTTTCAACTCTTTTAAGAGGTTTTCTCCACTTGTATTTGAGCCAAATACTTCCATTCAAAAGGAGAGTTTATCAAGAGTCTTTAAAAGTGATTTTCTTGAGTTTTCCTCCACCATTTCAATCCTTGTTTTTCTCACAAATAATCTCACAATAATACTAGTGGGCTTGCGGTGTGTTCTTGCAGGAACAAGAGAGGGACTAGGGAGTCCAAAGAGCTTATAGGTGTTGCGGCACCGAGCGATCCGGTGGGATCGATTTTAGTGGAAATCCTTCAAGTGTTGAAGGCGAGGACGTAGAACAAGTGTGCTCGAACCTCGAAACAAATCTCTCGTGTTTACGATTACTCTCTCTATCTCTTACTTATCTTTATATCTTGCATGCTTATATTGTATTTATCTTTATATGCTTGATATATTGTGTGCTTAATTGTTATTGCTTGGGGATTGTTTGCTAACACTGTATTCAACCAAGAGAGCCAACACGGCACCTCAACTCTTATTTAGAGAAATCTTGAGGAGTTAGTCCAGAGCCCTTCACGGGGAATCCGGCTACACTCTTGTGTTATACGTGGTGTTTAGTTTAAGAAGTTTTAATTCCGCATTAATTGGCCATTAGATTAGTTCATCACCTATTCACCTCCCCTCAGGTCATTTACAATTTGTATCAGAGCCAAGTGTTGTTGATTTAGGTCTTACAACCTAGATCTAAAGATCCTCATTTTATAGCTAATTACAATATTTGTTTACATACACCATGGATTTCATGTCACCTCCACCTTTGACATTCTTAACATCCAAACTTGGAAGGTTAAGATGTCTTTATACCTCAAAACCCTAGGCATTCATGTTTATTTTGCCACTATTAAAGATTCTTATTATTTAAATAGCAAAAATATTGAGGCTAATGCAAAGGCCCTACATGCTTTAAGATCTACCCGAAATGATGTTTATTTATCTAGGGTTGCTAATCTTGATTCGGCTTTTGTAATATGAAACTTGTTGATCTCCTTTGACGAACAAGAGCAATACTATGCGATGAGCGACTTAGATGTTGGAAGTGACGCTTCCAACGTGTGCTACATGGTCCAAGGGGATATCCCCCTTGAGGTAACTACCGAATCCGAGGTAGAAGATGTTGAAATGTCTTATGATGAGCTTGAATCATTTTGTCAACAACTTCTGAAAAAATATGAATTGCTTAAGAAAGATAATAAGAAAATGAAAAAGAATTTTGATTGCATGTTAAAAGAAAATGATTCTTTTAAAAATAAAGTTGCATGTATTGAAAAGGAAAATGAAACTTTGAAAAATGAAAATGTTTCCTTGCTTTCTAAATTGAATGATCTTTGTGAAGGAAACACCACTTTGAAAAATAAAATTGTCTTGGTGGAAAAATAAAAGGGAATTGCTTTGCATGAAAACACTTCTTTATAAAGAAAAATTGTTGAAAAAGAAAAAGAAAATGTTTCTAAAAAGAATAAGAAATATTATTCTCATTCCCACCATGCTTTCAATGCCACTATTAATGACAATGAGATTAAATCTTTAAAAAATAAAATTGATTGTTTGAGCTCAACTTTGAGCACATGTGCATTTAATCATAAGAAGTTGGAATCCTTGTTTCAAAAGAAACAAGTTCCCCATGTTCATGCACAACACCCTCATCATGCATATGCACACTTTGCACGCCACGATCACCCTCATACACATGTGCATAGTAGAGGTACACTTGTACACATTGCGGTCGCAAAGGCCATTTAGCAAAGTTTTATTTTGATAAAATACATAATATTAATTTTGCTAATAAGAAAAATATTTAGGTTCCTTATATTGCTAACCCTCAAGGACCTAAAAGAAAATGGGTACCAAAATTCCCACCTTTTGTATTTGATATAGGTGTGGGCTCTCACACGACGTGAGAAGATTGTGCCTTGGTAGTGGATGTATGACTTGATGGACACACATTGTTGATGCACCGCTATCAAGGAGGTTTGGTGGGACAACCACCATGTTTTGGAGATTTGGAGTATAGCTCTTTGTTTTGGTAACTATCTCTAAACTCCTAGTTTAGTTTACATGCTTTTCTTTAATGATTTCTTTAGCATGTTCATGTTTTTGTGCTTCATGAGGTATATAACTTGTTTAGATGTAGATTCTATTAAAACTTGTGTTTATACATGTATAAGTAGTGAGCAACATTTGATTCATATATATTTGCACTTCATTGTTCATTTGTACTCACTATATGCACATGTATAGCCTAGTTTTGATGATTTTCTCATTTACACTTGTTTTTTGCCTATTTTCGTTTTTTGCTTCATGTATATGCAATTTTTATTCAAATCTAATAAATAAACATGTATGCCCCTTGAGTCTCTTGCCTTCATGCAAACTATATCATAGACTCATTTTATGTTTGGGATATGTATGCATATTGTTAGTTTTGGATAAACCATACATATACCTAGAAGTTTGTTTTTAAGATGAAAAATAAATTTTTATGATTTTCATCTTTAATTGAAAAATGAATTTTCATGATTTTTGTTTTGATAAAATGATTTTTGTTTTGAGCTTTATTGACTATTTTTATGAAAATGCTACTTACATGATTTTTGTGCACTCACACTTTATTTGTTTATTCATGACTTTGTTTCATGATTATTTTTGAGTCTTATAGATTTTGAGTGTCACTTCTTGTGTATTTAGTATGTTTCATGATATACATATGATTTGGTTTTATGTATTTGAAGGATCTTTAACTAGTATTTTTAAAATTAATTTAATTAGTTATTTATTCTTCATTTGATAGTGTTTTCACAATAAAAATATTTTCAAAATCCTATTTTTGAAAACTCCTACCTACCCCTTTATGGGAGGACGGATGGGCGATTATGCCTTGTAAGCTTTATTGAAAAATCTTTTATCATGAGCATATAAAGGGTGGTAGTTATGAGTTATATACTTGTTTTACATTGTTAATTTTAATTGGTATCTCAATTGATATTCTTTTTGTATATACTCATATTTTGTTTTCTGTATACGTATGCTTCATAATTTCTATAATATCAATTCCTATTGATATTGTCTTTTTCATACATATATATAATTTATTTGTACTTGATTCTCAAGATTTTTATATGTTTAAAGCACAAAGTATGTTTATGCTAAACTTAATTCAAATCTTCTTTTTCAATTGATTTTTCAATTGATATTTTATATAAGCTTATGCATTATCTTCAATTGATATTTTTTTCAATTGGTATTTTTTTATTGATATCAAAATGTACAATATGTTTCAATTGGTATCTATTGATCTATTTATTTCAATTGGTATCCATGAAAATTTATATTGGTATCAAACTATAAAATACTTTCTTTCATTGGTATCAAGATTACAGTTTGTATCAAAATTTCATTGTTATTTCAATTGATAAAATGTTTCAATTACAATTAAAAATTCAAAATTTGTAATGTTTATTTACAAGTGATATCTTAAAATTTGATTTACTAAGATATCTCAAAATTTATTTTATTGAGAAAATTAAAGATGTTTTGATGTGTATAGCCTATATGCAAGGGGAGCTTAACACCTCTTCTACATATAGATTCATGTTGAGTGTATCTTATATTGAGGAGCTTGACAACTCTTCTTTATGCGGTACACGTGTGTAGGGGGCTTCACATCTCATCTTATGCATTACATATTATGTGTTATGTGAATTAGGACTTGTCATCCCTTCTTCATGTAATGCATGTATGTAGGAAAGTTAACTTAGTGTCTTCCTCTTCATGAATATATTTACATATAACTCTTTATTGATTGATTTGAGTTCACCTCTTTGAGAGGGAGAACATTTTTTTTTGTGTTTACTTTAACCCTTTGTTGATGATTGACAAAAAGGGGAGAAGTATTTTAGTATATATGCATGTTTTTTCTTACTTTATACATAAAGGGGGAGAAGGATTTATGTTTATGCATATATGTTTTGTTTTGCAAATAGGAGAAAAAATTTGATGTGTTTAATGCTTGTTTATGCATGTTTATCTCCTTGTATTTGCATACATGTTTATGAGCCTTATTGCATATCTTATTATTTATTGTTATGCATGAGTTAAGGGGGAGCTTCTTTGAAGCTTTACTTTAATCCATGCATATATAACTCCATGAGTTTTGTCATCATCAAAAAAAGGAGATTGTTGGCCCAAAGGCCCATCACTCTAGTTTTGATGATGATCAACTCATGTAGTTATTGTACTGATGATCTTGTATTTAATTAGTTTCAGATTTGTGATCAAGATCTTAGTTGGTGTGTAGCTTCAACAAAAGATATAAAGTCAAGTTTTGGAGCTAGTACGGTTTGATTCAAGAGCTTGTGCATCAAGACCACATCAAGTACTCAAGAGAAGTCTAGCTAGTTGGATCGTGTTTGGACCAAGTCAAGAAGATGAGAAGACTTCAAGTGAAGACTTCAAGATCAAGACTTGAGTCTAGGTTTGTTTTTATAAGATTTTGTTTTAGATTAAAATGCAAAGGATAGAATAGTTGGTGGAATTGCTCAAGTATATCTTACACACACACTCTTTATTTAGATGAGTTTTTATAAAAGAATTTCTATTTTGGAAAAATACAAAAGATTTTTTATTTTGGAAAAATACCGGTTTGGTTTTTTGAATTCAAAGTATATATGTTTTAACCAAAACATGTTTAGTGCTTATTGTCAAAAACATAGATATTTCACCATGTATGTGTAGTGGATCATATCCATACACCCTATACTTTAAAAAAGTTTAAAATATCTTATTTTTGTATTTGGAGAAGTTTTGAAAAAATCAATTTTGGAAAAATACAGTTTTTGTTTTTAGCCAAAATTTCTAAGTTACAAAAATAGTTCAAATTGTTTGTAACATGTCTTGATTTTACTCAAACATGTTTGTTTATAAAAGTATAATATTGAAACTATTTTTGTAGAATTTTAGAGATTTTATGGGATTTTATGTGTGTCAAAATGCCAAGTTTTTCAATCCCTTAACTGACCTGTCTGGCTTCTGTCGGTTGACCGGACCGGTCGACCGAGCTTGAAGTCGGTCGACCGTCGGTCGACCGATGTGCACAGAACGTGCACGCCAGATCTGCTGGAGGGCTGGTCGACCAACCAGTCGACCGTAGAGAGCTTCTGCTCTCTGGAAAGCCCGGTCGACCGACAGAGAACTCTGTTCTCTATTCCAGGCAGCGGTCGACCGAGCCCCAACGGTCAGAAATCTAACCGTTGGCGGTCGACCGGGCCGGTCGGCCGACAGTCGTCAGGGTTGAAAATTTACCCCAACGGCTAGTTTCTCTAGCCTATAAATATGGGAGGTTCGTGGACTGTTTTTAATAAGATTTTCAAGTGGGTTTTGCACCAGTTTTTTCAACTCTTTTAAGAGGTTTTCTCCACTTGTATTTGAGCCAAATACTTCCATTCAAAAGGAGAGTTTTTAAAGTGATTTTCTTGAGTTTTCCTCCACCATTTCAACCCTTGTTTTTTCTCACAAACACTTGAGCTATCCATTGATATATTCATCCTATAGGAATGTTATTATGAGATTGTTTTTAGGTGATCAAAGTATTGTGAACACCAAGACTTTTTCTTGTACTTTGAGGAGGCGGATGTGTGTGTTCGCATAGTTTCGGGTTCTAGTGTGAACTCGTTGTTTGAGGTGCAGCCTCGGCGAGCTAGTGGGCTTGTGTGTGTTCTTGCGGGAACAAGAGAGGGACTAGGGAGTCTAAAGAGCTTGTAGGTGTTGCGGCACCGAGTGATCTGGTGGGATCGATTTTAGTGGAATCCTTTAAGTGTTGAAGGCGGGGACGTAGAGCAAGTGTGCTCGAATTTCGAAACAAATCTCTCATGTTTGCGATTGCTCGCTCTCTATCTCTTACTTGTTTTTATATCTTGCATGCTCATATTGTATTTATCTTTATATGCTTGATATATTGTGTGCTTAATTGTTATATGCTTGGGGATTGTTTGCTAACACTTGTATTCAACTAAGAGAGCCAACGCGGCACCTCAACTCTTATTTAGAGGAATCTTGAGAGTTAGTCCAGAGCCCTTTACGGGGAATCCGGCTACACTCTTGTGTTATACGTGGTGTTTAGTTTAAGAAGTTTTAATTCCGCATTAATTGGACATTAGATTAGCTCATCACCTATTCACTCCCCTCTAGGTGATTTACAGTGATGTGATGTCATCACTGTTTTGTACGTCCTAGAGGAGCGTATTTGGCTTCCATGGAGGCATATTCTGGTTGGAGAGGAGGAGATTCTGCATTTGGAGAATATCTTATTTTGTGCAGGAATCTCCTTGGGCTTTCCTCGGAATCTGCGGAAGGTGGCGTGAATAGTAAGATCGTGTCCAAGCAAAGCATTCACTGAAGGGCACTTCTTTGTTGCTTCAGTACCGGAATTTATTTGGAAAGTCTGGATGAGTAGATGTGAGTTATCTATATTTTCTTTCAGAAAAGGAAAAACAAATGGGTGATAGATCTTGTATTACTGTTATTAGATGTAACCAAGTGTGTATTTGAATGGATGTAAGCAGAAAGCTTTTCATAAGAGCATTACTTTTTGAAATGAAAATGTTGTTTGGATCTTACCTGGTTTGTTTTACCATGACTTTTATTTGGAATTAGTTGTCGGTTCGGAGAGTTGTTTTGACTCTGAGGTGTTTGGTACTGAACTGGTGTGTAGTTTCAGAGCAGATGTTAGTCCCATAGCGGTTCCTGCAAATTTTTGCCCCCAAGTGGGGGAAATCCCAGCTTCAGGGTTGAGCCTCCGAGAGTGGAAATCCCTATAATGGAGTTAGGTCCGTATTCGCTTTCGAGAGGGGAAAATCCCGTCAACGGAGCTACGAACCAGGCTTCTGGGAGGGAAAATCCCTACAATAGAGTCCGATCTCCGGGTGGGGAAAATCTCACATGGGAGTGTCATAGAGGGATGTAGAGGAGCCTGTGTTGCCGTCTCCGAGTGGGAAAATTCCATCTCGAGGCAATCAAATAGTATTGAAAGTAATAATGATGCGCATACCAGCATACAATGACATATTAAATCAAATATTAGACTTAAATGGGGGAAAGTCTAGTTGTATGAACTTAGCTACTGAATTCATGAAACTTGTATGTCGAGGGAATAATCTAAACAAGGAAAACCCCATAGATATATCTTATGTTTCAAGGAGCCATTGACTGGTCATATACAACCCGAGTTACCCCAGACTAACCAATCATCAAGAACATTCAAAACTTTGAAATCATACCTGAAGCTTTTGTTCTCGAGAGATCCTACATGTAGCTTTTCGTTCTCAGGAGAATAATTGGACTTGTAACTATACGAGATTGATGTGTCGAGGGGATAATACAAATAAGAAAACTCTCATAAATATGCCTTGTGCCGTATGTGGCCATAGTCCAGCGGGACCTGTAAAAAAAATTAGTCTGAAGTGGGAGTATAACCCATTGACAGATTAAATGCGTCATTCCTGGATAGGGGCCCCTACCTGACGATGATTTAGTACCTCCAACATGGAAGAAAACCAATCAGCGGAGTTGTCCTCTCGTGTGGGAGATATCTCATCAATGGAGCTACCTCCCCCGTGTGGGAAAGCCCATCATCAGAATATGGAAGGAACCTAGCAGAGAGAAACTACCGAGGGTTCATCTGCCCATAGGTTCAGATGAGGGAAACCCGTAGGCTAGTGTTTGTAGTCCGAGTGGGGAAAATCCCGTTAGCGGAACATTAGACAGGGGCTTCGAGAGGGGAAAATCCCTCCGCAGAGTGGGGGACTCCGAGTGGGTGCAATCCCACAACGGAGGGTTTCAGCTTTCGTAAGACTACCGAGAAATGCCCATATGCAAGTCTGCATTGACACTTCCAATGGGGGAAATCCTATCAAGGAGTGTACAGACACGATCCTCCAAGTGAGAAAAATCCCAACAATGGAGGAATCATGTTTACATCTCCGAGTAGGAGAAATCCCATCAGTGAGGCGTGTGAATGGATGGATGGATGTCGTAACCGTCTTCGAGTGGGGGAAATCCCATCAGGGGGGCTTGTGGATGGATGGATGGATGTCTCAACCTCCTTCGAGTAAGGGAAATATCATCAGCGAGGGGTTCTAGTGGCCGCTTTTGAGTGGGGAAAATCCCATCAGCGGGGTATGTTTGTTGGCCCAGAGGCCTTCCACTCTAGTTTTGATGATGATTAACTCATGTAGTTATAGTTTAATAATAATCTTATGATATTTAGTTTCAGATATTTAATCAAGATATTAATAGGTGATTAGCTTTAATAAAGCTATTTTGGAGCTTTCACATGGTGATTCAAGACCTCAAGCGTCAAGTTCATATCTAGCACTCGTTGGAGTCAAGCTCGGTGGATCACGTTTGGATCGAGTCGACTTGGAGACGGCGCTATATAAGAAGACCTCGGTGTGTTTTAGAATTGTTAGTTTAGATCCATTGTAAAGATTAGATAGTGTGATATGCTCAAGTTCACAACACATAAACGTTTCATGTTTTGGTTTTGGTTTTTGTTTAACCGATCTTGGTTTTCATGAAAGATATTGAATCAAAATAAGTTTACATGGTTTAATGTATATTAGATTTGATCTATATACATGTATGCTTCATATTCTTAAGAAAGCTTATTTTGATAACATATTCATGTATTTGGGCTTTGTATTTAAACAAAACTTATTTTCGGATTTAATGTCAAAAACGTTGATATATATCTCTTTCATGTATAATGGATTCTATCCATATACTATATGCTTCAAAGTTGTTTAAATATCATGTTTTTGGATTTACATGTGTTTTGAAAAAATCGGATTTCCATTTCAAAAATCTAAGTTTTGGAAAATACAGAATTTGGTTTAAGGCAAAATTTTCAAGTAACAAAAATGGTTCAAAATATTTGTAACATGGTTTGATTTTTACTCAAACATATTTGTATTTTAAAGATATAACAAGAACCTATTTTTGTAGAATTTTAAAGATTTTATGGGATTTATTTGACAATAAAAAGACCAGTTTTCAATTCCTATATTTTGCCCTGTCAGGCTCTGGCGTTCGACTGGGACGGTCGACCAGACCAGTGGTCGGTCGACCGCGCCGGTTGGCCGATGTGCACAAGATGTGCACAAAGGCCAGTATGTTTGGCCGGTCGACTGACTGAAGTCAGCCCATTCTCGATGTGGCCCGGTCGACCAGGCGGTCGACCGGCTAGAGAGCCGTTGCTTTCTAGTTCTGGGCACGGTCGACCGGGCGGTCGACCGGAGGGTTCAATGGTTGATTTTTTGACCATTGGCCGGTCGACCGGTCGGTCGACTGGAAGGCCAATCTGGGCCTTTTCTGCTGCCAACGGGCAGATTCCAAATGGGGTATAAATATCCCCCCATTTGAGTTGTTTCTCAACAAGTTTTTAAAGAGCAAAAATTTCATCTTCTCTAGTGTTTTATACAAGTTTTCAAAAGAGTTTTTAGAGCCAAAAGATTCATCTTTATTTGTTTTAAAGGGTTGGAAAAATCAAAGAAAATTGGATATTTGGGATATTGGTTTTGATCTTCATTTCAATCTTATTCTAGTTGTTTTCTCAAGTATTTTTCTTTGTGTTTTTATTTCCAAACTCTTTATTTTCTACACTTGAGCTTATCTTTCTATTCTATCTATTAGGATCTTTGTTTTGTGGGAAAAGAATTGGTTTGTGGTTGAGATAGACCACCAAGTTATAAACCTTCCATCTTTGTGATATCTCTCTAGTGAGAGGTGATTGAGTTGGTATCCCTCTTGTGTAGAGGTGATTGTGGAAGTGCAGTTTGGCTCCCTCTAGTGAGAGGTGGAGATTGTGTTGGAATCCCTCAAGTGTGAGGTGATTGATTTGTTGTTGGCTAAGTGCTTATCCCTCTAAGTGTAGAGGTGATTTATTTTGTGCCTTGCCTCTAAGTGTAGAGGTTGTATTTGTTGGAGAGAGGAGTTGTGTACTCCTAATTATAATTGCCCTAAATCCTCAATGGAGTTTCCCTGTGTGGGAAGTCCTGTGTGGACGAGTTAGTGGAAATCCTTCTATGTGAAGGCGGGGACGTAGAGCTGTGTGCTCGAACCTCAAAACATATCCGTGTGTTTGTGTTTGATCCACTTTCTCTAACTCTCTCTTACTTTATGCATTGATTCATATTGTCATATCATATACATGCTTGTGTTGTTTGTGTGTGCCTCACTTGTGTTTAACCACGAGAGCTTCATATAGCACCTCAACTCTTATTCAGAGGAATCAAGAGGAGTTAGTCCAGAGCCCTTCACCGGAAATTCGGCTACACTCGTTGGTTACACTAAGTGTGTTGCAATTAAGTTTTAATTTTAGCATTTTTGTTCATAGATTAGCCGTACACATATTCACCCGCTCTCTAGGTGTACTTTCAATTGGTATCAGAGCCTATGCTCCGATTAGGTTAACCACCTAGAAGTGTGATCTTGGTTTTGCTAATCTAGTTTTGCATTTGCACACTTATATTGTTTACACACACTCATGGACTTTATGACCCCACCTATGTTTGATACTTTCAACATTGTTGTTTGGAAGGCTAGGATGTCCATGTACCTAAAAACCCTAGGCTTGCATGTTTTCCTTGCCGCTACTAAGAAATCCTATCTTGGTAATAGCAAGCATATAGAGGCCAATGCACAAGCCCTTGAGGCACTTAGATGCACTCTTAACAAAGAATATCTTATGATGGTTTCTAACTGTGATTCCGCCTTTGTAGTGTGGAACACGTTGACCTCCTCCAAGCTTCAATTGCCAATTCAAATGGAGAAGAATATAGTGAGGATGATCTGAACAATGATACAACATGATCCAAGGAAATGACTCCCTTGAGGTACATTCGGATACTCAACTAGATAGTGCTAGCTCTTCTTTTGATGATCTTGATAGTATGGATGCCAATGCATTAAATGAAGAGCTATCTATTGTTTGTGAGAACCTCCTTGAAAAATATAAAGTTTTGAAAAGAAAACTTGTAAGTAAACAAAAGAAAATAAGGATTTATTTTCAAAACTAGATTTGATTTTGCAAGAGAAAGTGGAGATTTCTAATGAAAGGGATTCATTGAAATCCAAACTTGACGTTGCTCTAAAAGAAAATGAAATTTTGAAAAGTAAAAATAATTGTGATGTTTTGAAGAATAATGAAACTCTATCTTCAAAACTTGTTTTTGTTTTAAAAGAAAATGATTCTTTGAAAAACAAAATTGATTTGATTTCTAAAGAATTGAAAGATTGCTTAAATGAAAATAAAACTTTGAAAAATGATTTATGCTGGCCCTAAGGCCTTCCACTCTAGTTTTGATGATGATTAACTCATGTAGTTATGTTTACTAATAATCTTGTGATGTTTAGTTTCAGATCATTAATTAAAATATTAGTTGGTGATTAGCTTCAACAAAGGAGTTTGGAAGCTTTCACATGGTGATTCAAGAGCCCGAGCATCAAGATGATACATTGCACTCGTTGGAGTCAAGCTCAGTGGATCACGTTTTGGATCGAGTCAACTTGAAGACGGAGTTCGTCAAGAAGACTTAGGTATCCATAGTTTAGTTTAGTGTGTTTTAGATCCATGTGTAAAGATTAGAATAGTATGATATGCTCAAGTTCACAATACACACACGTTTTATATTTTGGATATTGGTTTTTTGGTTTTTTAGTTTAACTGATATTTGTTTTCATGAATAGTAGATCAAAACAAGTTTAAATGGTTTATATGTATAGTAGATGTATTCTATATACATGCATGCTTAACTTCCTAGACAAACTTATTTTGACTTTCCTATTCATGTGTTGAAAAATCCAAGTTTGAAAAATACAGTGTTTGATTTTTGATAAAATTTATAAGACACAAACATGGTTCAATATGCTTGGTATTTGAGTTAAAATTTTTATCACATGTTTGTATATCAATGCAAAATGATAAAACTATTTTTGTGGATTTTTTGAAGTTTTTATGGAATTTTTAGAATATTTAAAAACCAGGTTTTCTGACCCAGTTGGCCTCTGCCAGGCTCTGGCGGTCGGCCGGCCAGTCGGCCGGGCTCCAGAGTCGGTCGACCGGACGGTCGACCGACGTACACAAGGCTGTGCACGTTTGGCAAGTCAATTGGGCGGTCGACCGGGCGGTCGACCGCCAGAGAGCTCTGCTCTCTGTAAAATTTCGGTCGACGGACCGGTCGACCGCAGTTCCCCAACGGTCATTTTTTCGACCGTTAGTGATTGCTAGAAGAAAGAACAATCAAAGAGTTTAAGAGTTTACCGTGTAGCTTGTGGCTAACGGGTCGTGTCCACGAGGAGGGATGCGATGGAAGCTTTTCGATGAATCGTTTAAAAACAAGGAATTGTGTTCGTTTTTTATGAAAAGAGAATGGAAAGAAAGTGATGATTAAAGAGAAATTGCAACTTTTAGAAAAGGTTTTGGAGAAGGTGATTTAGAAAGCTTGAGAATTATTTTGTTGTTTTATAATAAGAAAGCAAATCTGGGCTCACTATCTCACTACTCAATTGTTCGTTCTTCTCTTGAAATGTTAAGTGCCTCAAGTGATCATTTGTAAAACTTAAAGTTAATTTTTAGAAAGCTTTAAGTAAATCACATAAGATGGTAAGAAAAGTTGAGTCTTTTCTTCAAGAAATCGATAGAATTGAATATTAAAACATCAAGCGCGAAGAAGCAAGAATGAAGTAAAAAGAATTCAAGAGATGTTCATGAAAGAAGTGAGAATTCAACAATCAAACCCATCCTCATGTGCCTTCAAGAATACTTTCAAAAGAAAGGCTTTTGGTTGAGGCATGCATATGACTCATTGGGTCTTTTTCTTTTAAAAACAGAAGAGAAGAAGAACAAGAGAGAGTTATGATAGCTAGCCCAAAAAACCGTTTAGTTATCCATAGAAAACAACGAAGAAAACATAGACATAATGCAAATCATACCGTACTGCAAGTGGAAGAAAACTTGGCTCGACTTTTGTATTGACGTCACTTCATCTTCAAGTACAAGCACTCAATTCCTCTCTCTCACAAATTTTGATACTGGACTACAAAGTAAATAATAAGATTACAACTTTGAGCTAGCTAACAAAGAGCCTAAATCCTAAGAAAATAAACACAAAACTTAATCCTAGTCTTCGCTGCCTTTTTCTTTGCTGAAACCATATTTATAGCCAAACCCTAACAGGTAGGATCCCGGGAAGATTGGGGGAGCAAACGCTCCCCCAACAACCATAAGATAGCCGTGGAAACGCGGATTGGGCCCCGTTTCCGCGGCCTTGGTGTGGCCAAGTGGCCACACCCAAGGGGGGAAGCTTCTGGTTTGATTGGTATCCGTATCTCCTTCTGGTTTTCTTGTTTCTGCTCTAAACGTTGATGAAACAGCCTTAATTGTGTGGCTTCAATCGCTCGATTCAGAGAGGATTCTTCTCAACCTCTTAATATGCCAAGATTTAGCCCTGATTTCTTCGTTTCGTTCGATTTATTCTGAATTAATTCAGATTTTGGTGGGCTTTTGGGCTTGTTTCTCTTTTCTTTCTTTAAGCACTTGGGCCTACATTTAGCAAAGAAAGAGAAAACTTATTAATAGAATTTATTAGCTAACAAGTATGGTAAGGTGACAATATAAATGCAATATATGTGACAAATCACACCCCCACACTTATCTTTTGCTCGCCCTCGAGCAAAACATCAGACTAACTTTAATCAATTATTAGACCACTTTCGCAGGTCACTCGATTGCACTGAGCATGTGCAACAAGCCATTAAACCTCTAGGTTACCCCTAGAGGACGAGTTTTGTCTCGTGAGGGTTTTCAGTGGATTGAACCCAAAAATCCCAAAAGAAAGAGAAAGAAGTTAGTATTTTCGAAAAGCATTTTTTTTTAAGGAGAAAATATTTGAAGTATATTTGTGAGAATTTAAGTAATCTATAAGTTATAGGAATATCAAAATTTTCATTCCTAAACTTAGTCTCTATTCAAAAACATGTCATCAATTAAAGTAAGGCGTTAAATTGTACTTCTCATCTAGTCTATTAATTTACCCTGAGTCGTATGCACCATCGTGACTGTGAAGTTGACTAAGGGTTCTTAACATTAACTCCTATGCCTTATATTTATTTATTTTTGGTGAAATTTATTCCTCAATTTCATTAGGTTTTCTAATCTGCCCATGTAACGAGCATTCAGTCGGTGACACCCAAACCGGACAGTTTTAGGGCACCAGGTGAGAAAACACCCCTAAGGACTTAAACACTCGAGCAGATAAGGCCACGAAACCAAGGTTTTTATTTATACGATGTACCCCTTTTAGGCGTGAATATTTATGCTTCATGAGGCATAAATACCCAGCTTAATCAGAGGATTTATATACACATTTTTTTCAAACTTATCTAATTATCTTTTGCATAAATACTAAGGCTTGATTAGGCCAAAGCACCTAGCTAATCAATAATTAGACTTATTTTTTTCTCTTTTTTTTTCTTTTTCATCATATTTTTTATAAGGCATAAGAGTCTCTGTTTTTAAACCCTAAGTGTGTAAGTGTATTTTGTGTGCATATGTCATCAAGGTAAATATCAAGACTAAATTACTTTCACAAATTTTCTTCCTGACCCTAAAAATCAAACAAGTTATCTTATTTTGACCAAGTGTGAGAAATCCCAATTATGATTCTCCTATTCCTTAAAATTGACATAATTTCTTACAAAAATATATCAAAATATTGTTTACCCTTTTTTCTATGTTTTTTCTTCTTTTTTTTATATATCAGTCATGTTAGAACCCTCCCCCACACTTATCTCATGCATTGTCCCCAATGTATGAAAGAAATGTATAAGTGCTAAAATAAAATGGAAAGGAGAAAAGTTACCGATACACTGGGTCAAAAAGACCCATTGCCGTTTCATTTACTGGCACCGATTCCAAGAAAGGTTTAAGGCGTTGACCATTTACCTTAAAGTATTTTCATTCTTGGTGTCACTGATCTCAACTGCACCGTGTGGAAACACGATTTTTATAACGAATGGCCCAGTCCATCTCGATTTCAATTTTCCTGGAAAAAGATGAAGTCTAGAATTATAGAGTAAGACTTTTTTGTCCAGGGACAAAGGTTTTTCTTATGATGTGCTTGTCATGGAAATCTTGACTTATCTTTAGTGATCCTAGCATTTTCATAGGCCTCATTTCTCAATTCCTCCAATTCAGAAATTTATAATTTCCGAAGGTCACCGTCCTTAGTCAAGTCGAAATTCAACTGCTTGATTGCCCATAAGGCTCGGTGCTCTAACTCAACGGGCAAGTGACAAGGTTTACCATAGACTAACCTATAGGGAGACATTCCTAGAATCATCTTGAAAGCGGTCCTGTAGGCCCATAGAGCATCTACAAGTTTGATGGACCAATCTTTCCGATTTTAGTTCACAGTTTTCTCCAATATAAGCTTGACTTGTCTATTTGAAACCTCAACTTGCCCACTGGTTTGAGGATGATAAGGTGTGGACAACTTGTGAGTTATGGCATACTTTCGCATAAGAGCTTCAAAAGATCTATTGCAAAAGTGAGTACCATTATCACTGATGATAGCACGAGGGGTTCCGAAGCGGGAAAAAATGTTCTCTTTCAAAAACTTTATGACGACTTTGTTATCATTAGTTTTACAAGGAATGACTTCTACCCACTTGGACACGTAATCCACAGCAACCAATATGTATTGGTTCCCAAATGAATTAGGAAATGGACCCATAAAGTCGATGCCCCAAACATCAAAGAGTTCTATTTTTAGAATTGGGTTTAGGGGCATCATATATCGGTTTGAAATCCTTCCTACCATTTGGAATCTAGGGCACGTCTTGCAAAATTCATAAGCATCCTTGAACAGAGTAGGCCAATAGAACCCACTTTGTAGCACCTTTTCAGCAGTCTTGCGGGGACCACAGTGTCCACCGCATGCAAGTTCGTGACAGAAAGATAGAACACTCTTAACCTCCTCATCGGGAATGATCTCCTAATAATTTGGTCAGAACAGTACTTGAAAAGATGCGGTTCCTCCCAAAAGAAATACCGGACTTGGGATAAGAACCGGTAAACATCATTTTTGGACCAATGAGACAGAGTTTGGTTTGTGACTAAGTAATTCACTATATCAGCAAACCAAGGTTCCCTAGAGATAGCTAAGAGATGTTCATCAGGAAAATCCTCATTTATGGGTAATTCGTTGCATGGAGAATTAGGGATCCGGGAGAGGTGGTCAGCAACGACATTTTCTACGCCTTTCTTATCTCGAATCTCAAGATCGAATTCTTGAAGAAGGAGGATCCAACGAATGAGTCTGGCCTTGGCATCCTTCTTCATCATGAGGTACCTAAGCGCAGAATGATCGGTGAAAATGGTGGTTTTGACCATAGTAGGTAGGGACGAAACTTCTCTAAGGCAAACACTACTACCAAGAATTCCTTCTCAGTCATAGTGTAGTTCAGTTGAGCATCGTTGAGAGTCCTACTAGAGTAGTAGATCACATGCTGCTTGTTATCAATGCGTTGTCCTAGGACAGCGCCTATGGTAAAATCAGAAGTATCGCACATGATCTCAAACGGTTTAGACCAATTCGGTGCAGATATGATTGGTGCAGAAATAAGCTCCATTAAGCTTCTCCTAAGAATCTATGCATTCAGCATCGAAAGTGAAGGACACATCCTTAGCTAACAGATTAGTCAAGGGCCTAGCAATTTTGCTAAAATCCTTGATAAATCTTCGTAGAAACCAGCATGTCCTAGGAAGGATCTAATGTCCTTAACGCATTTGGGCATGGGAAGCTTAGCAATAACCTCGATTTTGGCTTTATCCACTTCAATTCCTTTCTTGGAGATTTCATGACCCAAGACAATTCCATGTTTTACCATGTAGTGGCATTTCTCCCAGTTCAGTGTCAGATTTTTCTCAGCACAATGTTGGAGGACGAGTTCTAGATGGTGGAGACATTGAGTGAATGAATCTCCGTAGATGGAGAAATCATCCATAAAGATCTCTAAAAATCGTTCTACCATATCAGAGAAAAGACTCAACATGCAACGTTGAAACGTTACTGGGGCATTGCATAAGCCGAAGGGCATTCGACGATAAGCAAATGTCCCAAATGGACATGTAAACGTAGTCTTTTCTTGGTCCTCGGGAGCGATAGGGATCTGGTTATACCCGAGTAACTGTCCAAGAAACAATAATACTCGTGACCCACCAAACATTCAAGCATTTGATCAATGAAGGGAAGTGGGAAATGATCCTTACGAGTTGCAGCATTCAGTTTCCTATAGTCGATGCAAACTCGGATCTTCATGGGAAGTCGAGTTTGAACCAACTCTTTGTTCTCGTTTTCCACTACGGTGAAACCGGTTTCTTCTTCGGAACCGCGTGGACAGGACTGACCCATTTGCTATCAGAAATGGGATAAATTATCCCATTGTCTAAGAGTTTTATGATTTCAGCATGAACAGCCTCTTGCATTATAGGGTTTAACCTACGCTGCGGGTCTTTTTTAGTGTGGAGTCTTCATTGAGATGAATGCGATGTTGAACGATGGTTGGACTTAATCCCTTGATATCAGTCATAGTCCACCCAATGGCTTCCCTATGTTTTCTTAAAATTGCTTTCAAATCTTTTTCTTCCTTGTCATTTAGGTGGGAGTCAATGATGACAGGAAAGGTCTCTTGTTCGCCTAGATAGGCGTACTTGAGATGCGTAGGTAGGGCTTTCAATTCTAAGGAAGAAGAAGGCTCACTGGTAGGACTAGTCAAATCTGTTGGCTCCAATGTTGGTGAAATAGGGTTTGAGGCCCAATTCACAGTAGAATCTACAACCTGATCAAGATAAAGTCGTCAGACTCTAACCCGAATTCACACTCTGTTTCTAATTCTATTTCTTCCCCATGTTCACTTGTCAAGTTCTCAATTAGGTTGACTTCAAATGTTTGGTCCTCGATATCACGGGGTTGTTTTCCTAGATTGAAGACATTGACTTCTCTAGTCATGTCTCCAAAGGTTAACCTCATAGACCCATTCCTAAAATTGATGATGGCATTAGCAGTAGCAAGGAATGGTCGCCCTAGGATAACAGGAGTTTGAGCACTATGATTAGAGTTGGACACAGGTTGTGTCTCCAGAACTATGAAATCGACAGGGTAAATGAACTCTCCTATCCGGATCAGGACATCATTAATCTCCCCTTTTGGAACTTTAACAGAACGGTCAGCCAGTTGGATGGTGACTCGAGTTGGACTAAGATCACCCAACCTGAGTTGTTGATAAACAGAGAATGAAAGCAAGTTGATACTTGCCCCCAAGTCAAGAAGTGCACGACGAATCTCGGCTTGTCCTATAGTGCAGGCAATGGTGGGACTACCTAGATCCTTGTACTTGACAGGGATAGGACCTGATAATAGCTCACTAATGTTAGTGGCTAAGAAGACCTTTTTGAAATATTAGTCTTTCTCTTCTTGGTGCACATGTCCTTAAGAAACTTGGCATAGCAAGGAACTTGTTGGATGGCATCAAGAAGTGGCACATTTATCTTCACTTGGTTAAATATCTCGATTATCTTGTCTATGTGAGGATTTTTCTTGTTGTTTTTCAGCCTATTAGGAAATGGTACTATAGGCTGGTGCACCTGGCTGGCTGACTTGTCTTTTTTAGATTCGTCAGAATTGGAAGAAATTGGATTAGATGAAGTGGAAGCTTGATTGTGGTTGTGCTGAATGGGATTGGTTGGTGTTGATACTTGGTTATCATCTCTCTTTCCTGACCTCAATGTATGCACATCATTACATTGATTAAATGAATGCTCCTCAGCCAAATGAGCTTCTTGAGAATTCCTCGGATTGGTGACTGGCTGACTAGGCAGGGTACCCTTTTGTCTCTCATTTTGTTAAGTGGCTAGTTGACTCATTTGAACCTCTAACCTCTGGATAGTTTGCATGAGAGAATCTTAGTTTTTCATATATCTCTCCATGTTTCTTTCAAAGTCAGTCATTCTCCTTTCTAATTGAGGATTCTGGAAGGAGGATTGTGGAGCTTGGTTGGAAAAGTTCTGTTGATAATTCGGAAAGTTTGGCGGATGGTTGGGAGAATTATTATGGAAATTGGAGAAATTGGGTTGATGATTAGAAGAATTATTACCATGATGGAAGTGGCTAGCATGATTTGATCATGAATGGTCAGAGTTATTTTGGCTCCATAAGAAATTAGGGTGATTTCTCCAGCCGGGATTGTATGTTGGTGCGTAAGGATTATTGTTCGGCCTTGAAAAGGCCGCATTCATCGGTTCATGGTAGGCTTGCTGAGCCTGAAACACAGGGCACTCCTCGAACACATGATTCATGGCTTGACAGTAAGTGCAGCCCGGGTTTAGAAATTAGTTCGGGCTGACTTGATTAACTGGACTTGGTTCTTTATTTTTAGAGCTTCCAGTCTTCTAGCTAGGTTAGCTAACTTAGCCTCATTAGCGATGGACGATTCGATTGAATGGAGACCTCCTTTTGAAGAGATGGAGTTAGGATTCCTAGAGGTCTCACTAGCAGATTCCCATTGGATGGTCTTCTCAGCTAGATTTTCATATAAATCCCATCCTTCATCTTCATCTTTCTGCAAGAAACCCCCTTAGGCACATACTTTCTAAGAGGGTTTTGGTAGAATAGTCTAAACCGTCATAAAGAATTTGGCATTGTCGCCATTTCTCTATTCCATGATGTGGACATTGGACAATGAGGTCTTTAAAGCGTTCAAAATACCTCCAGAACGGTTCACTAGGTTCTTGCTTGAATTGCATGATCGTCTTCCTATCCTAATGAGAGCGGTTTTATGGATTGGATAGAATTCTTCAAGAAGATCTTGATGAAACCATCCCAGGATGTGATAGAATCGGTCGCTAAGCTGTAGAGCCACTTCTTTGCTAGGTCCTTAAGTGCGAAAGGGATAAATCTCAACCTAATAGCATCGTCTACAAGGTGTGGGATTTTCATCATTAGACATACTTTCTCAAATTCTCTTATGAAGAAGTAGGCATCTTCGGACTCTAGGCCATGAAACTTGGGGAGTGTGTTGATGAATTGAGGCTTGAGCTCAAAATTATATTCACCAACCGATGGAAGTAGAATGCATGATGGAAGTGAGGTCCTAATCGGGTAGAACCTATCCTGCAGTGATGTTGATTGAGCCATTACCGGATCTGGTCTTGGTTCAAACTTGGGTGGTGATGTGTTTTCTAGTCAACCTAGATGAATTAGGGTCTCTCGACCACACTTGCATACACAAACACAATTACAAATACAAACAAGTTCAACCAATAGTCAACAATAGAAATCAACCAAGCCTAGTCTAAGGTAACCTCGACCTGGGCAACTTTGAACTGGTTGATTGTCCACAAGAGGTAGAATGTAGACTTTGACCACAAGCTAATCAGTCAGGTCAGGGCAAGATTGGTGGGAGGTTTTTTCGTCAAAGACGTTCCTTAATTAAGTAACCACCAATCTTCGGGCTTTCGGCCCTCAATCCCCTTCCTAGACACTGATTTGGCAGCAGTCACTTTCCAACACACCCTTCCCTTTTAGGATAATCTCCTAGTGAGTTAGAGATGTCCTTAAGGCCAACGTCTATCAGATTTTACTTAGGCTTAGGTTTGTGAGTGCTTGGAGTCTGATTTTTGGGCCAAGGAAGGGTGATTAAATCCCCACCTTATCTTGTTATTGCGTGTTTCCCTTAAAATCAATTTGTGCAAGTGTACAAGATAAATAAGATTCACTCAAAGTGATATAAATCAACCAAGAATGAGTCCTATTCTGAGTGCAATGCGTACGTACCATGCTCCAGCACTCTTCAATAGTAAAGTAAATGAATTGAAAAGACTCGTGCCTAAAATACAAACGTCTAATTAATTTTTTAACTTTTCAACAAGTGTTTTACTGTTGGCTTAAAACAGGGATGATTGATAGCAGAAATAGCACAAATATGACATATAAAAACTGAAATTTTTGCGAGCAATATGTCTTGCAAAAAAGAGTTTTTAGTAGTCCAATGAATTTTTTCAGATTTTGCAATGCAATTTCTTAAAATTCTGTTTCCTACTTTCGAGAGTAGGTGCACAGAATTTGCAAGTCTTCTCTTGCAAAGCTTGAATGCTAGATCTTGATCTTCAAGTCCCTGAAACAACACACAAAACTTGTTAAAAACAACTGCACCGTTCCCTCCCCGACAACGACGTCAAAAATTGATTGCTAGAAGAAAGAACAATCAAAGAGTTTAAGAGTTTACCGTGTAGCTTGTGGCTAACGGTCGTGTCCACGAGGAGGGATGCAATGGAAGCTTTTCGATGAATCGTTTAAAAACAAGGAATTATGTTCGTTTTTTATGAAAAAGAGAATGGAAAGAAAGAGATGATTAAGGAGAAATTGTAACTTTTAGAAAAGGTTTGGAGAAGGTGATTTAGGAAGCTTGAGAATTATTTTGTTGTTTTTATAATAAGAAAGCAAATCTGGGTTCACTATCTCACTACTCAATTGTTCGTTCTTCTCTTGAAATGTTAAGTGCCTCAAGTGATCATTTGCAAAACTTAAAGTTAATTTTTAGAAAGCTTTAAGTAAAGCACATAAGATGGTAAGAAGAGTTAAGTCTTTTCTTCTTCAAGAAATCGTTAGAATTGAATATTAAAATATCAAGCGCGAAGAAGCAAGAATGAAGTAAAAACAATTCAAGAGATGTTCATGAAAGAAGTAAGAATTCAACAAACCAAACCCATCCTCATGTACCTTCAAGAACACTTTCAAAAAGAAAGGCTTTTGGTTGAGGCATGCATATGACTCATTGGGTCTTTTTCTTTTAAAAACAGAAGAGAGAAGAACAAGAGAGAGTTATGATAGCTAGCCCAGAACCTGTTTAGTTATCCATAGAAACAACGAAGAAAACATAGACATAATGCAAACCATATCGTACTGCAAGTGGAAGAAAACTTGGCTCGACTTTTGTATTGACATCACTTCAATCTTCAAGTACAAGCACTCAATTCCTCTCTCTCACAAATTTTGATACTGGACTACAAAGTAAATAACAAGATTACAACTTTGAGCTAGCTAACAAAGAGCTTAAATCCTAAGAAAATAAACACAAAACTTAATCCTAGTCTTCGCTGACTTTTTCTTGCTGAAACCCATATTTATAGCCAAAACCCTAAC
>JAVJIF010031247.1:0-41732 GCA_038442645.1 Agave tequilana
TCAAGATCTTAGTTGGTGTGTAGCTTCAACAAAAGATTTAAAGTCAAGTTTTGGAGCTAGCACGGTTTGATTCAAGAGCTGTGCATCAAGACCACATCAAGTACTCAAGAGGAGTCTAGCTAGTTGGATCGTGTTTGGACCAAGTCAAGAAGATAAGAAACTTCAAGTGAAGACTCAAGATTAAAACTTGAGTCTAGGTTTGTTTTTATAAGATTTTGTTTTAGATTAAAATGTAAAGGATAGAATAGTTGGTGGATTGCTCAAATATATCTTATACATACACACTCTCTTGATTTAGATGAGTTTTTATAAAAGAAATTCTATTTTGGAAAATATAAAGAGTTTTCATTTTGGAAAAATACCGGTTTGATTTTTAGAACTCAAAGTATATATGTTTTAACCAAAACCATGTTTAGTGCTTATTGTCAAAAATATAGATATTTCACCATGTATGTATAGTGATCATATCCATACACCCTATGCTTTAAAAGAGTTTAAAATATCTTGTTTTTGTATTTGGAGAAGTTTTAGAAAAACCAATTTTGAAAAAATACAGTTTTTGTTTTTAGCCAAAATTTCTAAGTCACAAAAATAGTTCAAATTATCTGTAATATGTCTTGATTTTACACAAACATGCTTGTTTATCAAAGTATAATATTGAAACTATTTTTGTATAATTTTAGAGATTTTATGTGTGTCAAAATGCCAAGTTTTTCAATCCCTTAACTGACCATCTGGCTTCTGTCGGGCGACCGGACCGGTCGACCGAGCTTAAAGTCCGTCAACCGAGTCAGTCGACCGACGTGCATAGAACATGCACGCCAGATCTGCTGGAGGGCCGGTCGACCGACCCGGTGGACCGTAGAGAGCTTCTGCTCTCTGGAAAGCCCCGGTCGACCGGGCCGGTCGATCGGCAGAGAACTCGGCTCTCTGTTCCATGCAGCGGTCGACCGGGCTGGTCGACCGACGCCCCAAGGTCAGAAATCTAACTGTTGGCGGTCAACCGGGCCGGTCGACTGACAGCCGTCATGGCTGAAAATTTGCCCCAACGGCTAGTTTCTATAGCCTATAAATATGGGGGTTTGTGGACTGTTTCAGTAAGATTTTCAAGTGGGTTTTGCACCAGTTTTTTCAACTCTTTTAAGAGGTTTTTCCACTTGTATTTGAGCCAAATACTTCCATTCAAAAGGAGAGTTTATCAAGAGTCTTTAAAAGTGATTTTCTTGAGTTTTCCTCCACCATTCAATCCTTGTTTTTTTCACAAACACTTGAGCTATCCATTGATATTTTATCCTATAAAAGTATTATTGTGAGATTATTTTAGGTGATCAAAGTGTTGTAATCACCAAAGACTTTTTATCGCACTTTGAGGAGGCGGACGTGTGTGTTCGCATAGTTTGGGTTCTAGTGTGAACTCGTAATTGAGGTGCGACCTCGGCGAGCTAGTGGGCTTGCGGTGTGTTCTTGCAGGAACAAGAGAGGGACTAGGGAGTCCAAAGAGCTTATAGTGTTGCGGCACCGAGCGATCCGGTGGGATCGATTTTAGTGGAAATCCTTCATGTGTTGAAGGCGAGGACGTAGAACAAGTGTGCTCGAACCTCGAAACAAATCTCTCGTGTTTACGATTACTCTCTCTATCTCTTACTTGTCTTTATATCTTGCATGCTTATATTGTATTTATCTTTATATGCTTGATATATTGTGTGCTTAATTGTTATTGCTTGGGGATTGTTGCTAACACTGTATTCAACCAAGAGAGCCAACACGGCACCTCAACTCTTATTTAGAGAAATCTTGAGGAGTTAGTCCAGAGCCCTTCACGGGGAATCCGGCTACACTCTTGTGTTATACGTGGTGTTTAGTTTAAGAAGTTTTAATTCCGTATTAATTGGCCATTAGATTAGTTCATCACCTATTCACCCCCCCTCAGGTCATTTACAATTTGTATCAGAGCCAAGTGCTGTTGATTTAGGTCTTACAACCTAGATCTAAAGATCCTCATTTTATAGCTAATTACAATATTTGTTTACACACACCATGGATTTCATGTCACCTCCCACCTTTGACATTCTTAACATCCAAACTTGGAAGGTTAAGATGTCTTTATACCTCAAAACCCTAGGCATTCATGTTTATTTTGTCACTATTAAAGATTCTTATTATTTAAATAGCAAAAATATTGAGGCTAATGCAAAGGCCCTACATGCTTTAAGATCTACCCGAAATGATGTTTATTTATCTAGGGTTGCTAATCTTGATTCGGCTTTTGTAGTATGAAACTTGTTGATCTCCTTTGACGAACAAGAGCAATACTATGTGATGAGCGACTCGGATGTTGGAAGTGACGCTTCCAACGTGTGCTACATGGTCCAAGGGGATATCCCCCTTGAGGTAACTACCGAATCCGAGGTAGAAGAAGATGTTGAAATGTCTTATGATGAGCTTGAATCATTTTGTCAACAACTTCTGAAAAAATATGAATTGCTTAAGAAAGATAATAAGAAAATGAAAAGAATTTTGATTGCATGTTAAAAGAAAATGATTCTTTTAAAAATAAAGTTGCATGTATTGAAAAGGAAAATGAAACTTTGAAAAATGAAAATGTTTCCTTGCTTTCTAAATTGAATGATCTTTGTGAAGGAAACACCACTTTGAAAAATAAAATTGTCTTGGTGGAAAAATAAAAGGGAATTGCTTTGCATGAAAACACTTCTTTATAAAGAAAAATTGTTGAAAAAGAAAAAGAAAATGTTTCTAAAAAGAATAAGAAATATTATTCTCATTCCCACCATGCTTTCAATGCCACTATTAATGACAATGAGATTAAATCTTTAAAAAATAAAATTGATTGTTTGAGCTCAACTTTGAGCACATGTGCATTTAATCATAAGAAGTTGGAATCCTTGTTTCAAAAGAAACAAGTTCCCCATGTTCATGCACAAAACCCTCATCATGCATATGCACACTTTGCACGCCACGATCAGCCTCATACACATGTGCATAGTAGAGGTACACTTGTACACATTGCGGTCGCAAAGGCCATTTAGCAAAGTTTTGTTTTGATAAAATACATAATATTAATTTTGCTAATAAGAAAAATATTTAGGTTCCTTATATTGCTAACCCTCAAGGACCTAAAAGAAAATGGGTACCAAAATCCCCACCTTTATATTTGATGTAGGTGTGGGCTCTCACACGACGTGAGAAGATTGGTGCCTTGGTAGTGGATGTATGACTTGATGGACACACATTGTTGATGCACCGCTATCAAGGAGGTTGGTGGGACAACCACCATGTTTTGGAGATTTGGAGTATAGCTCTTTGTTTTGGTAACTATCTCTAAACTCCTAGTTTAGTTTACATGCTTTTCTTTAATGATTTCTTTAGCATGTTCATGTTTTTGTGCTTCATGAGGTATATAACTTGTTTAGATGTAGATTCTATTAAAACTTGTGTTTATACATGTATAAGTAGTGAGCAACATTTGATTCATATATATTTGCACTTCATTGTTCATTTGTACTCACTATATGCACATGTATAGCCTAGTTTTGATGATTTTCTCATTTACACTTGTTTTTGCCTATTTTCGTGTTTTGCTTCATGTATATGCAATTTTTATTCAAATCTAATAAATAAACATGTATGCCCCTTGAGTCTCTTGCCTTCATGCAAACTATATCATAGACTCATTTTATGTTTGGGATATGTATGCATATTGTTAGTTTTGGATAAACCATACATATACCTAGAAGTTTGTTTTTAAGATGAAAAATAAATTTTTATGATTTTCATCTTTAATTGAAAAATGAATTTTCATGATTTTTGTTTTGATAAAATGATTTTTGTTTTGAGCTTTATTGACTAATTTTTATGAAAATGCTACTTACATGATTTTTGTGCACTCACACTTTATTTGTTTATTCATGACTTTGTTTCATGATTATTTTTGAGTCTTATAGATTTTGAGTGTCACTTCTTGTGTATTTAGTATGTTTCATGATATACATATGATTTGGTTTTATGTATTTGAAGGATCTTTAACTAGTTTTTAAAAATTAATTTAATTAGTTATTTATTCTTCATTTGATAGTGTTTTCACAATAAAAATATTTTCAAAATCTTATTTTTGAAAACTCCTACCTACCCCTTTATGGGAGGACGGATGGGCGAGTATGCCTTGTAAGCTTTATTGAAAAATCTTTTATCATGAGCATATAAAGGGTGGTAGTTATGAGTTATATACTTGTTTTACATTGTTAATTTTAATTGGTATCTCAATTGATATTCTTTTTGTATATACTCATATTTTTTTTCTGTATACGTATGCTTCATAATTTCTATAATATCAATTCCTATTGATATTGTCTTTTTCATACATATATATAATTTATTTGTACTTGATTCTCAAGATTTTTATATGTTTAAAGCACAAAGTATGTTTATGCTAAGCTTAATTCAAATCTTCTTTTTCAATTGATTTTTCAATTGATATTTTATATAAGCTTATGCATTATCTTCAATTGGTATTTTTTTCAATTGGTATTTTTTTATTGATATCAAAATGTACAATATGTTTCAATTGGTATCTATTGATCTATTTATTTCAATTGGTATCCATGAAAATTTATATTGGTATCAAAATATAAAATACTTTCTTTCATTGGTATCAAGATTACAGTTTGTATCAAAATTTCATTGTTATTTCAATTGATAAAATGTTTCAATTACAATTAAAAATTCAAAATTTGTAATGTTTATTTACAAGTGATATCTTAAAATTAGATTTACTAAGATATCTCAAAATTTATTTTATTGAGAAAATTAAAGATGTTTTGATGTATATAGCCTATATGCAAGGGGAGCTTAACACCTCTTCTACATATAGATTCATGTTGAGTGTATCTTATATTGAGGAGCTTGACAACTCTTCTTTATGCGGTACACGTGTGTAGGGGGAGCTTCACATCTCATCTTATGCATTACATATTATGTGTTATGTGAATTAGGACTTGTCATCCCTTCTTGATGTAATGCATGTATGTAGGAAAGTTAACTTAGTGTCTTCCTCTTCATGAATATATATTACATATAACTCTTTATTGATTGATTTGAGTTCACCTCTTTGAGAGGGAGAACATTTTTTTTGTGTTTACTTTAACCCTTTTGTTGATGATTGACAAAAAGGGGGAGAAGTATTTTAGTATATATGCATGTTTTCCTTACTTTATACATAAAGGGGGAGAAGGATTTATGTTTATGCATATATGTTTTGTTTTGCAAATAGGAGAAAAAAATTTGATGTGTTTAATGCTTGTTTATGCATGTTTATCTCCTTGTATTTGCATACATGTTTATGAGCCTTATTGCATATCTTATTATTTATTGTTATGCATGAGTTAAGGGGGAGCTTCTTTGAAGCTTTACTTTAATCCATGCATATATAACTCCATGAGTTTTGTCATCATCAAAAAAAGGAGATTGTTGGCCAAAGGCCCATCACTCTAGTTTTGATGATGATCAACTCATGTAGTTATTGTACTGATGATCTTGTATTTAATTAGTTTCAGATTTGTGATCAAGATCTTAGTTGGTGTGTAGCTTCAATAAAAGATATAAAGTCAAGTTTTGGAGCTAGTACGGTTTGATTCAAAAGCTTGTGCATCAAGACCACATCAAGTACTCAAGAGAAGTCTAGCTAGTTGGATCGTGTTTAGACCAAGTCAAGAAGATGAGAAGACTTCAAGTGAAGACTTCAAGATCAAGACTTGAGTCTAGGTTTGTTTTTATAAGATTTTGTTTTAGATTAAAATGCAAAGGATAGAATAGTTAGTGGAATTGCTCAAGTATATCTTACACACACACTCTTTATTTAGATGAGTTTTTATAAAAGAATTTCTATTTTGGAAAAATACAAAAGATTTTTTATTTTGGAAAAATACCGGTTTGGTTTTTTGAATTCAAAGTATATATGTTTTAACCAAAACATGTTTAGTGCTTATTGTCAAAAACATAGATATTTCACCATGTATGTGTAGTGGATCATATCCATACACCCTATACTTTAAAAAAGTTTAAAATATCTTATTTTGTATTTGGAGAAGTTTTGGAAAAACCAATTTTGGAAAAATACAGTTTTTGTTTTTAGCCAAAATTTCTAAGTTACAAAAATAGTTCAAATTGTTTGTAACATGTCTTGATTTTACTCAAACATGTTTGTTTATAAAAGTATAATATTGAAACTATTTTTGTAGAATTTTAGAGATTTTATGGGATTTTATGTGTGTCAAAATGCCAAGTTTTTCAATCCCTTAACTGACCTGTCTGGCTTCTGTCGGTTGACCGGACCGGTCGACCGAGCGACCGAGACCGAAGTCGGTCGACCGATGTGCACAGAACGTGCACGCCAGATCTGCTGGAGGGCTGGTCGACCAACCCAGTCGACCGTAGAGAGCTTCTGCTCTCTGGAAAGCCCGGTCGACCGACAGAGAACTCTGTTCTCTATTCCAGGCAGCGGTCGACCGAGCCCCAACGGTCAGAAATCTAACCGTTGGCGGTCGACCGGGCCGGTCGGCCGACAGTCGTCAGGGTTGAAAATTTACCCCAACGGCTAGTTTCTCTAGCCTATAAATATGGGAGGTTCGTGGACTGTTTTAATAAGATTTTCAAGTGGGTTTTACACCAGTTTTTTCAACTCTTTTAAGAGGTTTTCTCCACTTGTATTTGAGCCAAATACTTCCATTCAAAAGGAGAGTTTTAAAGTGATTTTCTTGAGTTTTCCTCCACCATTTCAACCCTTTTTTTTCTCACAAACACTTGAGCTATCCATTGATATATTCATCCTATAGGAATGTTATTATGAGATTGTTTTTAGGTGATCAAAGTATTGTGAACACCAAAGACTTTTTCTTGTACTTTGAGGAGGCGGATGTGTGTGTTCGCATAGTTTCGGGTTCTAGTGTGAACTCGTTGTTTGAGGTGCAGCCTCGGCGAGCTAGTGGGCTTGTGGTGTGTTCTTGCGGGAACAAGAGAGGGACTAGGGAGTCTAAAGAGCTTGTAGGTGTTGCGGCACCGAGTGATCTGGTGGGATCGATTTTAGTGGAAATCCTTTAAGTGTTGAAGGCGGGGACGTAGAGCAAGTGTGCTCGAATTTCGAAACAAATCTCTCATGTTTGCGATTGCTCGCTCTCTATCTCTTACTTGTTTTTATATCTTGCATGCTCATATTGTATTTATCTTTATATGCTTGATATATTGTGTGCTTAATTGTTATATGCTTGGGGATTGTTTGCTAACACTTGTATTCAACTAAGAGAGCCAACGCGGCACCTCAACTCTTATTTAGAGGAATCTTGAGAGTTAGTCCAGAGCCCTTTACGGGGAATCCGGCTACACTCTTGTGTTATACGTGGTGTTTAGTTTAAGAAGTTTTAATTCCGCATTAATTGGACATTAGATTAGCTCATCACCTATTCACCCCCTCTAGGTGATTTACAGTGATGTGATGTCATCACTGTTTTGTACGTCCTAGAGGAGCCTATTTGGCTTCCATGGAGGCATATTCTGGTTGGAGAGGAGGAGATTCTGCATTTGGAGAATATCTTATTTTGTGCAGGAATCTCCTTGGGCTTTCCTCGGAATCTGCGGAAGGTGGCGTGAATAGTAAGATCGTGTCCAAGCAAAGCGTTCACTGAAGGGCACTTCTTTGTTTGCTTCAGTACCGGAATTTATTTGGAAAGTCTGGATGAGTAGATGTGAGTTATCTATATTTTCTTTCAGAAAAGAAAAACAAATGGGTGATAGATCTTGTATTACTGTTATTAGATGTAACCAAGTGTGTATTTGAATGGATGTAAGCAGAAAGCTTTTCATAAGAGCATTACTTTTTGAAATGAAAATGTTGTTTGGATCTTACCTGGTTTGTTTTACCATGACTTTTATTTGGAATTAGTTGTCTGTTCGGAGAGTTGTTTTGACTCTGAGGTGTTTGGTACTGAACTGGTGTGTAGTTTCAGAGCAGATGTTAGTCCCATAGCGGTTCCTGCAAATTTTTGCCCCCAAGTGGGGGAAATCCCAGCTTCAGGGTTGAGCCTCCGAGAGTGGAAATCCCTATAATGGAGTTAGGTCCGTATTCGCTTTCGAGAGGGGAAAATCCCGTCAACGGAGCTACGAACCAGGCTTCTGGGAGGGAAAATCCCTACAATAGAGTCCGATCTCCGGGTGGGGAAAATCTCACATGGGAGTGTCATAGAGGGATGTAGAGGAGCCTGTGTTGCCGTCTCCGAGTGGGAAAAATTCCATCTCGAGGCAATCAAATAGTATTGAAAGTAATAATGATGCGCATACCAGCATACAATGACATATTAAATCAAATATTAGACTTAAATGGGGGAAAGTCTAGTTGTATGAACTTAGCTACTGAATTCATGAAACTTGTATGTCGAGGGAATAATCTAAACAAGGAAAACCCCATAGATATATCTTATGTTTCAAGGAGCCATTGACTGGTCATATACAACCCGAGTTACCCCAGACTAACCAATCATCAAGAACATTCAAAACTTTGAAATCATACCTGAAGCTTTTGTTCTCGAGAGATCCTACATGTAGCTTTTCGTTCTCAGGAGAATAATTGGACTTGTAACTATACGAGATTGATGTGTCGAGGGGATAATACAAATAAGAAAACTCTCATAAATATGCCTTGTGCCGTATGTGGCCATAGTCCAGCGGGACCTGTAAAAAAAATTAGTCTGAAGTGGGAGTATAACCCATTGACAGATTAAATGCGTCATTCCTGGATAGGGGCCCCTACCTGACGATGATTTAGTACCTCCAACATGGAAGAAAACCAATCAGCGGAGTTGTCCTCTCGTGTGGGAGATATCTCATCAATGGAGCTACCTCCCCCGTGTGGGAAAGCCCATCATCAGAATATGGAAGGAACCTAGCAGAGAGAAACTACCGAGGGTTCATCTGCCCATAGGTTCAGATGAGGGAAACCCGTAGGCTAGTGTTTGTAGTCCGAGTGGGGAAAATCCCGTTAGCGGAACATTAGACAGGGGCTTCGAGAGGGGAAAATCCCTCCGCAGAGTGGGGGACTCCGAGTGGGTGCAATCCCACAACGGAGGGTTTCAGCTTTCGTAAGACTACCGAGAAATGCCCATATGCAAGTCTGCATTGACACTTCCAATGGGGGAAATCCTATCAAGGAGTGTACAGACACGATCCTCCAAGTGAGAAAAATCCCAACAATGGAGGAATCATGTTTACATCTCCGAGTAGGAGAAATCCCATCAGTGAGGCGTGTGAATGGATGGATGGATGTCGTAACCGTCTTCGAGTGGGGGAAATCCCATCAGGGGGGCTTGTGGATGGATGGATGGATGTCTCAACCTCCTTCGAGTAAGGGAAATATCATCAGCGAGGGGTTCTAGTGGCCGCTTTTGAGTGGGGAAAATCCCATCAGCGGGGTATGTTTGTTGGCCCAGAGGCCTTCCACTCTAGTTTTGATGATGATTAACTCATGTAGTTATAGTTTAATAATAATCTTATGATATTGTGTTTCAGATATTTAATCAAGATATTAATAGGTGATTAGCTTTAATAAAGCTATTTTGGAGCTTTCACATGGTGATTCAAGACCTCAAGCGTCAAGTTCATATCTAGCACTCGTTGGAGTCAAGCTCGGTGGATCACGTTTGGATCGAGTCGACTTGGAGACGGCGCTATATAAGAAGACCTCGGTGTGTTTTAGAATTGTTAGTTTAGATCCATTGTAAAGATTAGATAGTGTGATATGCTCAAGTTCACAACACATAAACGTTTCATGTTTTGGTTTTGGTTTTTGGTTTAACCGATCTTGGTTTTCATGAAAGATATTGAATCAAAATAAGTTTACATGGTTTAATGTATATTAGATTTGATCTATATGCATGTATGCTTCATATTCTTAAGAAAGCTTATTTTGATAACATATTCATGTATTTGAGCTTTGTATTTAAACAAAACTTATTTTCGGATTTAATGTCAAAAACGTTGATATATATCTCTTTCATGTATAATGGATTCTATCCATATACTATATGCTTCAAAGTTGTTTAAATATCATGTTTTTGGATTTACATGTGTTTTGAAAAAATCGGATTTCCATTTCAAAAATCTAAGTTTTGGAAAATACAGAATTTGGTTTAAGGCAAAATTTTCAAGTAACAAAAATGGTTCAAAATATTTGTAACATGGTTTGATTTTTACTCAAACATATTTGTATTTTAAAGATATAACAAGAACCTATTTTTGTAGAATTTTAAAGATTTTATGGATTTATTTGACAATAAAAAGACCAGTTTTCAATTCCTATATTTTGCCCTGTCAGGCTCTGGCGTTCGACTGGGACGGTCGACCAGACCAGTGGTCGGTCGACCGCGCCGGTTGGCCGATGTGCACAAGATGTGCACAAAGGCCAGTATGTTTGGCCGGTCGACTGACTGAAGTCAGCCCATTCTCGATGTGGCCTGGTCGACCAGGCGGTCGACCGGCTAGAGAGCCGTTGCTTTCTAGTTCTGGGCACGGTCGACCGGGCGGTCGACCGGAGGGTTCAATGGTTGATTTTTTGACCATTGGCCGGTCGACCGGTCGGTCGACTGGAAGGCCAATCTGGGCCTTTTCTGCTGCCAACGGGCAGATTCCAAATGGGGTATAAATATCCCCCCATTTGAGTTGTTTCTCAACAAGTTTTTAAAGAGCAAAAATTTCATCTTCTCTAGTGTTTTATACAAGTTTTCAAAAGAGTTTTTAGAGCCAAAAGATTCATCTTTATTTGTTTTAAAGGGTTGGAAAAATCAAAGAAAAATGGATATTTGGGATATTGGTTTTGATCTTCATTTCAATCTTATTCTAGTTATTTTCTCAAGTATTTTTCTTTGTGTTTTTATTTCCAAACTCTTTATTTTCTACACTTGAGCTTATCTTTCTATTCTATCTATTAGGATCTTTGTTTTGTGGGAAAAGAATTGGTTTGTGGTTGAGATAGACCACCAAGTTATAAACCTTCCATCTTTGTGATATCTCTCTAGTGAGAGGTGATTGAGTTGGTATCCCTCTTGTGTAGAGGTGATTGTGGAAGTGCAGTTTGGCTCCCTCTAGTGAGAGGTGGAGATTGTGTTGGAATCCCTCAAGTGTGAGGTGATTGATTTGTTGTTGGCTAAGTGCTATCCCTCTAAGTGTAGAGGTGATTTGTTTGTGCCTTGCCTCTAAGTGTAGAGGTTGTATTTGTTGGAGAGAGGAGTTGTGTACTCCTAATTATAATTGCCCTAAATCCTCAATAGAGTTCCCTGTGTGGGAAGTCCTGTGTGGACGAGTTAGTAGAAATCCTTCTATGTGAAGGCGGGGACGTAGAGCTGTGTGCTCGAACCTCAAAACATATCCGTGTGTTTGCGTTTGATCCACTTTCTCTAACTCTCTCTTACTTTATGCATTGATTCATATTGTCATATCATATACATGCTTGTGTTGTTTGTGTGTGCCTCACTTGTGTTTAACCACGAGAGCTTCATATAGCACCTCAACTCTTATTCAGAGGAATCAAGAGGAGTTAGTCCAGAGCCCTTCACCGGGAATTCGGCTACACTCATTGGTTACACTAAGTGTGTTGCAATTAAGTTTTAATTTTAGCATTTTTGTTCATAGATTAGCCGTACACATATTCACCCGCTCTCTAGGTGTACTTTCAATTGGTATCAGAGCCTATGCTCCGATTAGGTTAACCACCTAGAAGTGTGATCTTGGTTTTGCTAATCTAGATTTGCATTTGCACACTTATATTGTTTACACACACTCATGGACTTTATGACCCCACCTATGTTTGATACTTTCAACATTGTTGTTTGGAAGGCTAGGATGTCCATGTACCTAAAAACCCTAGGCTTGCATGTTTTCCTTGCCGCTACTAAGAAATCCTATCTTGGTAATAGCAAGCATATAGAGGCCAATGCACAAGCCCTTGAGGCACTTAGATGCACTTAACAAAGAATATCTTACGATGGTTTCTAACTGTGATTCCGCCTTTGTAGTGTGGAACACGTTGACCTCCTCCAAGCTTCAATTGCCAATTCAAATGGAGAAGGAATATAGTGAGGATGAATCTGAACAATGATACAACATGATCCAAGGAAATGACTCCCTTGAGGTACATTCGGATACTCAACTAGATAGTGCTAGCTCTTCTTTTGATGATCTTGATAGTATGGATGCCAATGCATTAAATGAAGAGCTATCTATTGTTTGTGAGAACCTCCTTGAAAAATATAAAGTTTTGAAAAAGAAAACTTGTAAGTAAACAAAAGAAAATAAGGATTTATTTTCAAAACTAGATTTGATTTTGCAAGAGAAAGTGGAGATTTCTAATGAAAGGGATTCATTGAAATCCAAACTTGACTTGCTCTAAAAGAAATGAAATTTTGAAAAGTAAAAATGATTGTGAAGATGTTTTGAAGAATAATGAAACTCTATCTTCAAAACTTGTTTTTGTTTTAAAGAAAATGATTCTTTGAAAAACAAAATTGATTTGATTTCTAAAGAATTGAAAGATTGCTTAAATGAAAATAAAACTTTGAAAAATGATTTATGCTGGCCCAAAGGCCTTCCACTCTAGTTTTGATGATGATTAACTCATGTAGTTATGTTTACTAATAATCTTGTGATGTTTAGTTTCAGATCATTAATTAAAATATTAGTTGGTGATTAGCTTCAACAAAGGAGTTTGGAAGCTTTCACATGGTGATTCAAGAGCCCGAGCATCAAGATGATACATTGCACTCGTTGGAGTCAAGCTCAGTGGATCACGTTTTGGATCGAGTCAACTTGAAGACGGAGTTCGTCAAGAAGACTTAGGTATCCATAGTTTAGTTTAGTGTGTTTTAGATCCATGTGTAAAGATTAGAATAGTATGATATGCTCAAGTTCACAATACACACACGTTTTATATTTTGGATATTGGTTTTTGGTTTTTAGTTTAACTGATATTTGTTTTCATGAATAGTAGATCAAAACAAGTTTAAATGGTTTATATGTATAGTAGATGTATTCTATATACATGCATGCTTAACTTCCTAGACAAACTTATTTTGACTTTCCTATTCATGTGTTGAAAAATCCAAGTTTGAAAAATACAGTGTTTGGTTTTTGATAAAATTTATAAGACACAAACATGGTTAATATGCTTGGTATTTGAGTTAAAATTTTATCACATGTTTGTATATCAATGTAAAATGATAAAACTATTTTTGTGGATTTTTTGAAGTTTTTATGGAATTTTTAGAATATTTAAAAACCAGGTTTTCTGACCCAGTTGGCCTCTGCCAGGCTCGGCGGTCGGCCGGGCTCCAGAGTCGGTCGACCGGACGGTCGACCGACGTGCACAAGGCTGTGCACGTTTGGCAAGTCAATTGGGTCGGTCGACCGGGCGGTCGACCGGCCAGAGAGCTCTGCTCTCTGTAAAATTTCGGTCGACGGACCGGTCGACCGCAGTTCCCCAACGGTCATTTTTTCGACCGTTAGTGATTGCTAGAAGAAAGAACAATCAAAGAGTTTAAGAGTTTACCGTGTAGCTTGTGGCTAACGGGTCGTGTCCACGAGGAGGGATGCGATGGAAGCTTTTCGATGAATCGTTTAAAAACAAGGAATTGTGTTCCTTTTTATGAAAAAGAGAATGGAAAGAAAGTGATGATTAAAAGAGAAATTGCAACTTTTAGAAAAGGTTTTGGAGAAGGTGATTTAGAAAGCTTGAGAATTATTTTGTTGTTTTATAATAAGAAAGCAAATCTGGGCTCACTATCTCACTACTCAATTGTTCGTTCTTCTCTTGAAATGTTAAGTGCCTCAAGTGATCATTTGTAAAACTTAAAGTTAATTTTTAGAAAGCTTTAAGTAAATCACATAAGATGGTAAGAAAAGTTGAGTCTTTTCTTCAAGAAATCGATAGAATTGAATATTAAAACATCAAGCGCGAAGAAGCAAGAATGAAGTAAAAAGAATTCAAGAGATGTTCATGAAAGAAGTGAGAATTCAACAAATCAAACCCATCCTCATGTGCCTTCAAGAATACTTTCAAAAAGAAAGGCTTTTGGTTGAGGCATGCATATGACTCATTGGGTCTTTTTCTTTTAAAAACAGAAGAGAAGAAGAACAAGTGAGAGTTATGATAGCTAGCCCAAAAAACCGTTTAGTTATCCATAGAAAACAACGAAGAAAACATAGACATAATGCAAATCATACCGTACTGCAAGTGGAAGAAAACTTGGCTCGACTTTTGTATTGACGTCACTTCATCTTCAAGTACAAGCACTCAATTCCTCTCTCTCACAAATTTTGATACTGGACTACAAAGTAAATAATAAGATTACAACTTTGAGCTAGCTAACAAAGAGCCTAAATCCTAAGAAAATAAACACAAAACTTAATCCTAATCTTCGCTGCCTTTTTCTTTGCTGAAACCCATATTTATAGCCAAACCCTAACAGGTAGGATCCCGGGAAGATTGGGGGAGCAAACGCTCCCCCAACAACCATAAGATAGCCGTGGAAACGCGGATTGGGCCCCGTTTCGCGGCCTTGGTGTGGCCAAGTGGCCACACCCAAGGGGGGAAGCTTCTGGTTTGATTGGTATCCGTATCTCCTTCTGGTTTTCTTATTTCTGCTCCAAACGTTGATGAAACAGCCTTAATTGCGTGGCTTCAATCGCTCGATTTAGAGAGGATTCTTCTCAACCTCTTAATATGCCAAGATTTAGCCCTGATTTCTTCGTTTCGAATTTATTCTGAATTAATTCAGATTTGGTGGGCTTTTGGGCTTGTTTCTCTTTTCTTTCTTTAAGCACTTGGGCCTACATTTAGCAAAGAAAGAGAAAACTTATTAATAGGATTTATTAGCTAACAAGTATGGTAAGGTGACAATATAAATGCAATATATGTGACAAATCACACCCCCACACTTATCTTTTGCTCGCCCTCGAGCAAAACATCAGACTAACTTTAATCAATTATTAGACCACTTTCGCAGGTCACTCGATTGTACTGAGCATGTGCAACAAGCCATTAAACCTCTAGGTTACCCCTAGAGGACGAGTTTTGTCTCGTGAGGGTTTTCAGTGGATTGAACCCACAAAATCCCAAAAGAAAGAGAAAGAAGTTAGTATTTTCGAAAAGAAAGCATTTTTTTAAAGGAGAAAATATTTGAAGTATATTTGTGAGAATTTAAGTAATCTATAAGTTATAGGAATATCAAAATTTTCATTCCTAAACTTAGTCTCTATTCAAAAACATGTCATCAATTAAAGTAAGGCGTTAAATTGTACTTCTCATCTAGTCTATTAATTTACCCTGAGTCGTATGCACCATCGTGACTGTGAAGTTGACTAAGGGTTCTTTAACATTAACTCCTATGCCTTATATTTATTTATTTTTGGTGAAATTTATTCCTCAATTTCATTAGGCTTTCTAATCTGCCCATGTAACGAGCATTAAGTCGGTGACACCCAAACCGGACAGTTTTAGGGCACCAGGTGAGAAAACACCCCTAAGGACTTAAACACTCGAGCAGATAAGGCCACGAAACCAAGGTTTTTATTTATACGATGTACCCCTTTTAGGCGTGAATATTTATGCTTCATGAGGCATAAATACCCAGCTTAATCAGAGGATTTATATACACATTTTTTTCAAACTTATCTAATTATCTTTTGCATAAATACTAAGGCTTGCTTAGGCCAAAGCACCTAGCTAATCAATAATTAGACTTATTTTTTTCTCTTTTTTTCTTTTTCATCATATTTTTTATAAGGCATAAGAGTCTCTGTTTTTAAACCCTAAGTGTGTAAGTGTATTTTGTGTGCATATGTCATCAAGGTAAATATCAAGACTAAATTACTTTCACAAATTTTCTTCCTGACCCTAAAAATCAAACAAGTTATCTTATTTTGACCAAGTGTGAGAAATCCCAATTATGATTCTCCTATTCCTTAAAATTGACATAATTTCTTAAAATATATCAAAATATTGTCTACCCTTTTTTCTATGTTTTTTCTTCTTTTTTTATATATCAGTCATGTTAGAACCCTCCCCCACACTTATCTCATGCATTGTCCCCAATGTATGAAAGAAATGTATAAGTGCTAAAATAAAATGAAAAGGAGAAAAGTTACCGATACACTGGGTCAAAAAGACCCATTGCCGTTTCATTTACTGGCACCGATTCCAAGAAAGGTTTAAGGCGTTGACCATTTACCTTAAAGTATTTTCATTCTTGGTGTCACTGATCTCAACTGCACCGTGTGGAAACACGATTTTTATAACGAATGGCCCAGTCCATCTCGATTTCAATTTTCCTGGAAAAAGATGAAGCCTAGAATTATAGAGTAAGACTTTTTGTCCAGGGACAAAGGTTTTTCTTATGATGTGCTTGTCATGGAAAATCTTGACTTTATCTTTAGTGATCCTAGCATTTTCATAGGCCTCATTTCTCAATTCCTCCAATTCAGAAATTTATAATTTCCGAAGGTCACCGTCCTTAGTCAAGTCGAAATTCAACTGCTTGATTGCCCATAAGGCTCGGTGCTCTAACTCAACGGGCAAGTGACAAGGTTTACCATAGACTAACCTATAGGGAGACATTCCTAGAATCATCTTGAAAGCGGTCCTGTAGGCCCATAGAGCATCTACAAGTTTGATGGACCAATCTTTCCGATTTTAGTTCACAGTTTTCTCCAATATAAGCTTGACTTGTCTATTTGAAACCTCAACTTGCCCACTGGTTTGAGGATGATAAGGTGTGGACAACTTGTGAGTTATGGCATACTTTCGCATAAGAGCTTCAAAAGATCTATTGCAAAAGTGAGTACCATTATCACTGATGATAGCACGAGGGGTTCCGAAGCGGGAAAAAATGTTCTCTTTCAAAAACTTTATGACGACTTTGTTATCATTAGTTTTACAAGGAATGACTTCTACCCACTTGGACACGTAATCCACAGCAACCAATATGTATTGGTTCCCAAATGAATTAGGAAATGGACCCATAAAGTCGATGCCCCAAACATCAAAGAGTTCTATTTTTAGAATTGGGTTTAGGGGCATCATATATCGGTTTGAAATCCTTCCTACCATTTGGAATCTAGGGCACGTCTTGCAAAATTCATAAGCATCCTTGAACAGAGTAGGCCAATAGAACCCACTTTGTAGCACCTTTTCAGCAGTCTTGCAGGGACCACAGTGTCCACCGCATGCAAGTTCGTGACAGAAAGATAGAACACTCTTAACCTCCTCATCGGGAATGATCTCCTAATAATTTGGTCAGAACAGTACTTGAAAAGATATGGTTCCTCCCAAAAGAAATACCGGACTTGGGATAAGAACCGGTAAACATCATTTTTGGACCAATGAGACAGAGTTTGGTTTGTGACTAAGTAATTCACTATATCAGCAAACCAAGGTTCCCTAGAGATAGCTAAGAGATGTTCATCAGGAAAATCCTCATTTATGGGTAATTCGTTGCATGGAGAATTAGGGATCCGGGAGAGGTGGTCAGCAACGACATTTTCTACGCCTTTCTTATCTCGAATCTCAAGATCGAATTCTTGAAGAAGGAGGATCCAACGAATGAGTCTGGCCTTGGCATCCTTCTTCATCATGAGGTACCTAAGCGCAGAATGATCGGTGAAAATGGTGGTTTTTGACCATAGTAGGTAGGGACGAAACTTCTCTAAGGCAAACACTACTACCAAGAATTCCTTCTCAGTCATAGTGTAGTTCAGTTGAGCATCGTTGAGAGTCCTACTAGAGTAGTAGATCACATGCTGCTTGTTATCAATGCGTTGTCCTAGGACAGCGCCTATGGTAAAATCAGAAGCATCGCACATGATCTCAAACGGTTTAGACCAATTCGGTGCAGATATGATTGGTGCAGAAATAAGCTCCATTAAGCTTCTCCTAAGAATCTATGCATTCAGCATCGAAAGTGAAGGACACATCCTTAGCTAACAGATTAGTCAAGGGCCTAGCAATTTTGCTAAAATCCTTGATAAATCTTCGGTAGAAACCAGCATGTCCTAGGAAGGATCTAATGTCCTTAACGCATTTGGGCATGGGAAGCTTAGCAATAACCTCGATTTTGGCTTTATCCACTTCAATTCCTTTCTTGGAGATTTCATGACCCAAGACAATTCCATGTTTTACCATGTAGTGGCATTTCTCCCAGTTCAGTGTCAGATTTTTCTCAGCACAATGTTGGAGGACGAGTTCTAGATGGTGGAGACATTGAGTGAATGAATCTCTGTAGATGGAGAAATCATCCATAAAGATCTCTAAAGATCGTTCTACCATATCAGAGAAAAGACTCAACATGCAACGTTGAAACGTTACTGGGGCATTGCATAAGCTGAAGGGCATTCGACGATAAGCAAATGTCCCAAATGGACATGTAAACGTAGTCTTTTCTTGGTCCTCGGGAGCGATAGGGATCTGGTTATAGCCCGAGTAACTGTCTAAGAAACAGTAATACTCGTGACCCACCAAACATTCAAGCATTTGATCAATGAAGGGAAGTGGGAAATGATCCTTACGAGTTGCAGCATTCAGTTTCCTATAGTCGATGCAAACTCGGATCTTCATGGGAAGTCGAGTTTAAACCAACTCTTTGTTCTCGTTTTCCACTACGGTGAAACCGGGTTTCTTCGGAACCGCGTGGACAGGACTGACCCATTGGCTATCAGAAATGGGATAAATTATCCCATTGTCTAAGAGTTTTATGATTTCAGCATGAACAGCCTCTTGCATTATAGGGTTTAACCTACGCTGCGGGTCTTTTTTAGGTGTGGAGTCTTCATTGAGATGAATGCGATGTTGAACGATGGTTGGACTTAATCCCTTGATATCAGTCATAGTCCACCCAATGGCTTCCCTATGTTTTCTTAAAATTGCTTTCAAATCTTTTTCTTCCTTGTCATTTAGGTGGGAGTCAATGATGACAGGAAAGGTCTCTTGTTCGCCTAGATAGGCGTACTTGAGATGCGTAGGTAGGGCTTTCAATTCTAAGGAAGAAGAAGGCTCACTGGTAGGACTAGTCAAATCTGTTGGCTCCAATGTTGGTGAAATAGGGTTTGAGGCCCAATTCACAGTAGAATCTACAACCTGATCAAGATTAAAGTCGTCAGACTCTAACCCGAATTCACACTCTGTTTCTAATTCTATTTCTTCCCCATGTTCACTTGTCAAGTTCTCAATTAGGTTGACTTCAAATGTTTGGTCCTCGATATCACGGGGTTATTTTTCTAGATTGAAGACATTGACTTCTCTAGTCATGTCTCCAAAGGTTAACCTCATAGACCCATTCCTAAAATTGATGATGGCATTAGCAGTAGCAAGGAATGGTCGCCCTAGGATAACAGGAGTTTGAGCCACTATGATTAGAGTTGGACACAGGTTGTGTCTCCAGAACTATGAAATCGACAGGGTAAATGAACTCTCCTATCCGGATCAGGACATCATTAATCTCCCCTTTTGGAACTTTAACAGAACGGTCAGCCAGTTGGATGGTGACTCGAGTTGGACTAAGATCACCCAACCTGAGTTGTTGATAAACAGAGAATGAAAGCAAGTTGATACTTGCCCCCAAGTCAAGAAGTGCACGACGAATCTCGGCTTGTCCTATAGTGCAGGCAATGGTGGGACTACCTAGATCCTTGTACTTGACAGGGATAGGACCTGATAATAGCTCACTAATGTTAGTGGCTAAGAAGACCTTTTTTGGAATATTAGTCTTTCTCTTCTTGGTGCACATGTCCTTAAGAAACTTGGCATAGCAAGGAACTTGTTGGATGGCATCAAGAAGTGGCACATTTATCTTACCTTGGTTAAATATCTCGATTATCTTGTCTATGTGAGGATTTTTCTTGTTGTTTTTCAGCCTATTAGGAAATGGTACTATAGGCTGGTGCACCTGGCTGGCTGACTTGTCTTTTTTAGATTCGTCAGAATTGGAAGAAATTGGATTAGATGAAGTGGAAGCTTGATTGTGGTTGTGCTGAATGGGATTGGTTGGTGTTGATACTTGGTTATCATCTCTCTTTCCTGACCTCAATGTATGCACATCATTACATTGATTAAATGAATGCTCCTCAGCCAAATGAGCTTCTTGAGAATTCCTCGGATTGGTGACTGGCTGACTAGGCAGGGTACCCTTTTGTCTCTCATTTTGTTAAGTGGCTAGTTGACTCATTTGAACCTCTAACCTCTGGATAGTTTGCATGAGAGAATCTTGTTTTTCATATATCTCTCCATGTTTCTTTCAAAGTCAGTCATTCTCCTTTCTAATTGAGGATTCTGGAAGGAGGATTGTGGAGCTTGGTTGGAAAAGTTCTGTTGATAATTCGGAAAGTTTGGCGGATGGTTGGGAGTATTATGGAAATTGGAGAAATTGGGTTGATGATTAGAAGAATTATTACCATGATGGAAGTGGCTAGCATGATTTGATCATGAATGGTCAGAGTTATTTTGGCTCCATAAGAAATTAGGGTGATTTCTCCAGCCGGGATTGTATGTTGGTGCGTAAGGATTATTGTTCGGCCTTGAAAAGGCCGCACTCATCGGTTCATGGTAGGTTGCTGAGCCTGAAACACAGGGCACTCCTCGAACACATGATTCATGGCTTGACAGTAAGTGCAGCCTGGGGTTAGAAATTAGTTCGGGCTGACTTGATTAACTGGACTTGGTTCTTTAATTTTTAGAGCTTCCAGTCTTCTAGCTAGGTTAGCTAACTTAGCCTCATTAGCGATGGACGATTCGATTGAATGGAGACCTCCTTTTGAAGAGATGGAGTTAGGATTCCTAGAGGTCTCACTAGCAGATTCCCATTGGATGGTCTTCTCAGCTAGATTTTCATATAAATCCCATCCTTCATCTTCATCTTTCTGCAAGAAACCCCCTTGGCACATACTTTCTAAGAGGGTTTTGGTAGAATAGTCTAAACCGTCATAAAGAATTTGGCATTGTCGCCATTTCTCTATTCCATGATGTGAACATTGGACAATGAGGTCTTTAAAGCGTTCAAAATACCTCCAGAACGGTTCACTAGGTTCTTGCTTGAATTGCATGATCGTCTTCCTATCCTAATGAGAGCGGTTTTATGGATTGGATAGAATTCTTCAAGAAGATCTTGATGAAACCATCCCAGGATGTGATAGAATCGGTCGCTAAGCTGTAGAGCCACTTCTTTGCTAGGTCCTTAAGTGCGAAAGGGATAAATCTCAACCTAATAGCATCGTCTACAAGGTGTGGGATTTTCATCATTAGACATACTTTCTCAAATTCTCTTATGAAGAAGTAGGCATCTTCGGACTCTAGGCCATGAAACTTGGGGAGTGTGTTGATGAATTGAGGCTTGAGCTCAAAATTATATTCACCAACCGATGGAAGTAGAATGCATGATGGAAGTGAGGTCCTAATCGGGTAGAACCTATCCTGCAGTGATGTTGATTGAGCCATTACCGGATCTGGTCTTGATTCAAACTTGGGTGGTGATGTGTTTCTAGTCAACCTAGATGAATTAGGGTCTCTCGACCACACTTGCATACACAAACACAATTACAAATACAAACAAGTTCAACCAATAGTCAACAATAGAAATCAACCAAGCCTAGTCTAAGGTAACCTCGACCTAGGCAACTTTGAACTGGTTGATTGTCCACAAGAGGTAGAATGTAGACTTTGACCACAAGCTAATCAGCCAGGTCAGGGCAAGATTGGTGGGAGGTTTTTCGTCAAAGACGTTCCTTAATTAAGTAACCACCAATCTTCGGGCTTTCGGCCCTCAATCCCCTTCCTAGACACTGATTTGGCAGCAGTCACTTTCCAACACCTTCCCTCTTTAGGATAATCTCCTAGTGAGTTAGAGATGTCCTTAAGGCCAACGTCTATCAGATTTTACTTAGGCTTAGGTTTGTGAGTGCTTGGAGTCTGATTTTTGGGCCAAGGAAGGGTGATTAAATCCTCACCTTATCTTGTTATTGCGTGTTTCCCTTAAAATCAATTTGTGCAAGTGTACAAGATAAATAAGATCATCAAAGTGATATAAATCAACCAAGAATGAGTCCTATTCTGATGCAATGCGTACGTACCATGCTCAGCACTCTTCAATAGTAAAGTAAATGAATTGAAAAGACTCGTGCCTAAAATACAAACGTCTAATTAATTTTTTAACTTTTCAACAAGTGTTTTACTGTTGGCTTAAAACAGGGATGATTGATAGCAGAAATAGCACAAATATGACATATAAAAACTGAAATTTTTGCGAGCAATATGTCTTGCAAAAAAGAGTTTTTAGTAGTCCATGAATTTTTTCAGATTTTGCAATGCAATTTCTTAAAATCTGTTTCCTACTTTCGAGAGTAGGTGCACAGAATTTGCAAGTCTTCTCTTGCAAAGCTTGAATGCTAGATCTTGATCTTCAAGTCCCTGAAACAACACACAAAACTTGTTAAAAACAACTGCACCGTTCCCTCCCCGACAACGACGTCAAAAATTGATTGCTAGAAGAAAGAACAATCAAAGAGTTTAAGAGTTTACCGTGTAGCTTGTGGCTAACGGGTCGTGTCCACGAGGAGGGATGCAATGGAAGCTTTTCGATGAATCGTTTAAAAACAAGGAATTATGTTCGTTTTTTATGAAAAAGAGAATGGAAAGAAAGAGATGATTAAAGGAGAAATTGCAACTTTTAGAAAAGGTTTTGGAGAAGGTGATTTAGGAAGCTTGAGAATTATTTTGTTGTTTTATAATAAGAAAGCAAATCTGGGTTCACTATCTCACTACTCAATTGTTCGTTCTTCTCTTGAAATGTTAAGTGCCTCAAGTGATCATTTGCAAAACTTAAAGTTAATTTTTAGAAAGCTTTAAGTAAAGCACATAAGATGGTAAGAAGAGTTAAGTCTTTTCTTCAAGAAATCGTTAGAATTGAATATTAAAATATCAAGCGCGAAGAAGCAAGAATGAAGTAAAAACAATTCAAGAGATGTTCATGAAAGAAGTAAGAATTCAACAAACCAAACCCATCCTCATGTACCTTCAAGAACACTTTCAAAAAGAAAGGCTTTTGGTTGAGGCATGCATATGACTCATTGGGTCTTTTTCTTTTAAAAACAGAAGAGAAGAAGAACAAGAGAGAGTTATGATAGCTAGCCCAGAAAACTGTTTAGTTATCCATAGAAAACAACGAAGAAAACATAGACATAATGCAAACCATATCGTACTGCAAGTGGAAGAAAACTTGGCTCGACTTTTGTATTGACATCACTTCAATCTTCAAGTACAAGCACTCAATTCCTCTCTCTCACAAATTTTGATACTGGACTACAAAGTAAATAACAAGATTACAACTTTGAGCTAGCTAACAAAGAGCCTAAATCCTAAGAAAATAAACACAAAACTTAATCCTAGTCTTCGCTGACTTTTTCTTTGCTGAAACCCATATTTATAGCCAAAACCCTAACAGGTAGGATCCCAGGAAGATTGGGGGAGCAAACGCTCCCCCAACAACCATAAGATAGCCGCGAAAACGCGGATTGGGCCGTGTTTTCGCGGCCTTGGTGTGGCCAAGTGGCCACACCCAAGGGGGGAAGCTCCTGGTTTGATGAGTATCCCGTATCTCCTTCTGGTTTTCTTGTTTCTGCTCCAAACGTTGACGAAACAGCCTTGATTGTGTGGCTTCAATCGCTCGATTCAGGGAGGATTCTTCTCAACCTCTTGATATGCCAAGATTTAGCCATGATTTCTTCATTTCGAATTTATTCTGAATTAATTCAGAATTTGGTGGGCTTTTGGGCTTGTTTCTCTTTTCTTTCTTTAAGCACTTGGGCCTACATTTAGTAAAGAAAAAGAAAACTTATTAATAGGATTTATTAGCTAACAAGTATGGTAAGGTGACAATATAAATGAAATATATGTGACAAATTAGTTGGCGGCCGACCGCCAGCTGTTCTGGCTGACAGAAATAGCCAAACGGCTATTTTTTGTGGGAGCCTATGTAAGCCCCATTTCTTGGGGATTTTGAAAAAGATTTTCAAGATGAAAAATTTACTTATTCTTCAAAGTTTAAAAGAAATTTTCAAAGTGTTTTAAAGCTTTAAAGATTTCATCTTTGTTTTGTTTTCAAGGGTTTTGGAAAATCAAAAGAAAACTAGGTTTTTGGGATATTGTTTTGGATCCTCATTTCTATCATTTACAAGAAGTTTTCCAAGTAGTTTTTTTTGTTATTTGATTTCCAAAAACACCTTGATTTCTACACTTGAGCTATCTTCTATCCTATTCTATAGGATCATTTATTTGTGGGAAAATTGGTTTGTGGTTGAGATATACCACTTGTTGTAAAAACCCTTTCTTTGTGGGTGCTCCCTCTTTGGTAGAGGTTGAGGTTGTGTGTTTACTCCCTCTAGTGTGAGGTGGAGTTGGTTGGTGTTTGTATCCCTCTTCGGTAAAGGTGATTTTGGTTGGTTTGGCTACGGGTCTATCCATCTTCGGTAGAGGTGGATTGTGTTTGTATTGCCTCGGTGGCATTGTATTGGTTGAGAGAGGAGTTCGGTACTCCTAGTGGATTGAAAATCCTTCTCGGTGAAGGCGGGGACGTAGAGCTCGGTGCTCGAACCTCGAAACACATCTTTGTCTTTGCGTTTGATCCATTGACTCTCAACTCTCTCTCTTTATTATTGTGCCTTGCATCTATTCATATTGCTCATTCATATTATATGCTTGGTTGTGTTTGCTTATGTGCCTCACTTGTGCTTAACCACGAGAGATTCATATAGCGCCTCAACTCTTATTCAGAGGAATCAAGAGGAGTTAGTCCAGAGCCCTTCACGGGGAATTCGGCTACACTCGTTAGTTGTACTAAGTGTAGTTGCAAATTAGTTTTAACTTCCGCATTTAGTTTCTGGATTAGCCATATCACATATTCACCCCCTCTAGGTGATTTCAATTGGTATTAGAGCCTCCACTCCTGATACTTAGGTTTAACCACCTAGGAGTGAGATCTTGGCTAGCTAATCTATCATTTGCATTTGCACATATATTTGTTTGCACACATATAGTTTACACCCATGGACTTCATGACCCCACCTATGTTTGACCCTTCCAACATTGTTGTTTGGAAGACTAGGATGTCCATTTACCTACAAACTCTAGGCTTGCATGTTTATCTTGCCGCTACCAAGAAATGCTATCTTGGTAATAGCAATCATATAGGGGCCAATGCACAAGCCCTTGAGGCTATTAGAAGCACGCTTTCAAAAGATTATCTTATGCTTGTTTCTAATCTTGATTCTGCCTTTGCAGTGTGGAACAAGTTGACCACATCCACCTCCAAGCTTCAATTGCCAATCCATCAAGAGGAAGAATCTAGTGGAGAATCCGAGTCTCAATGATACATAGTCCAAGGGAATGACTCCCTTGAGGTACACTCGAAAACTCAATTAGATAATGATGATAGTGCTAGTTCTTCAAATGAATATGTTGATGCCAATGCTTTGAATGAAGAACTATCATTGTGTGTGAAAAATTGATTAAAAAATATAACATTTTGAAAAAGAAGAGTTTTGAACTTAATAAAGAAAATAAAGCTTTATGTTCAAAACTTGACATGTGTTTGCAAGAGAAAGTGGAGATTTCTAATGAAAGGGATTCATTGAAATCTAAACTTGAACTTGCCCTAAAAGAAAATGAGTTTTTGAAAAATAAAAATGATGGTGATAATGTGTTGAAGAAAAATGAGATTCTATCTCAAAATTAGATTCTATTTTAAAAAATAATCATTCTTTGAAAAATGAAATTGATTTCATTACAAAAGAATTAGAAATTTGTTTAAAGAAAAATGAATCTTAAAAAATAATATTGATTCACATGTTTGCCATGCTAGTGTAGCTTCACCTAGCATACCTATTGCATGCACCTCTTCTTCTAGGATCAATGATGATTTTGTTTGTTAAAGAAGAGAGTGGATTGTTTGGGCTCCACTTTGAGCCATTGTGTTTCTAGCCATACACGCTTGGAATCCTTGGTTCGAAAGAAACAAGTTCCACTTATGCTTGCACACCATACACGGCATACACATGCTCCTCACGGTCACGCCTATCACATGTATGCTCATGTGTACACTTGTACACATTGTGGACGTAAGGGCCACCTTGCTAAATTTTGTTTTAATCGTATACATGATTGTAATTTAGCAAATAAATTTGTTTGGGTTAGGAAAGATGCTAACCCCCATGAACCCAAAAAGTTGTGGGTACCAAAGACCACCCCTATTGTATTTGATGTAGGTGTGGGCTCTCGCATAACGTGAGAGCAATGGTGCCTTGGAGTGGATGCGTTCCGAGCTACATGTTGACTATTTGGATGCATCACTTTAAGAGAAGTTTGGTGGGAGGACCACCTTGTTTTGGAGACTAGAGAGGTGCCTTCATCGGTTTTGATATCGATCTCTAACTCCCGTTTATATTTGCATGCTTTTCATGTCTTTGATTTATAACATGACTTGTTTTATTGTTCATTATGCTATGCCATGTTTATTAGAATAGTGATATACATGTTTAGTTATTTGAGACACCCATGTTTAATATGGCTCTATATCTATATGTTCTCACCTTGTTTTTTAACTAATATGTATGTCCTAGATCTAATGCACATGCATATACATAATGATCATATGGATGTTTATAACCTTTGTTTTTGATGCTTCATGATTTGATTACTTGTTTAAATGTTAGTTTCATTAAGACTAGGATTTATACTTGTACATATGTTGGGCCACAAATAAATTATTATATGTTTGAGCTTGAACGCTTATTTATACCCATTAGATGTGCTAGTATAGTCTAGTTTTGATGATTCATGCATTTGACTTGTATTCCCATTTTTTTTGACATGTTTTATGATCATGTGTTTTCACTTCATGTATATATCCATCTTATCTAAATTATTGATTATACATATACATCCTTTTGAGCCACGTGCCTTCATGCATATACATTTGTGGACTCGTTATGTTTGGATATGTATGTATGCTTTAGTTTGTACTTGACATACATATGCCTTGAAGAAATCGATTTTTGATGATTTTCATGTTTTAAGGAATATCGAGCTTGAATGTCTATTTTCATGATTATTTGTGTCACATAACACTTGTACACTCACTTCATTTAAATGTTTCTTATGATTATGTTTTTCATGAGTATGTATGGACTTTATGGACTTCGAGTGTTTAGTGCCATGTGATTTACATGTATTTCATGAAATCTAATTTTGTTTTATTCCTTACTTGAAGGATTTTGTACTAGTTTAGAAGTTTTTTCATTTAACTAGTTGCGAGATTCTTCGTTATGGTAGAGTTTTCAAACATACTATATTTTTCAAGCCTATTTTTGAAAACCCTACCTTCCAAGGGTGGTTGGATGGGAGATCATGCTCATGTATGCTTTATAGTGAAAATCATTTTAAACATGAACATGAATGGGTGGTAGGTTATATGAGGTATCACTTGATATTATTGTTGTTTCAATTGGTATCATTGGATTCTTTCAATTAGTATCAATATTGACATTTCTTGTATACTCATATATATTTTTTATGTATGTATGCCTTCATTTCCTATAGTATCAATTTCAATTGGTATATAATTTTCATACATATATATGTTTATGCTAAAACTTGAATTTTTAATGAATATCATATTTCAATTGATTAGTTTTTCAATTGGATGCTAATACAAGCTTTTGCATAATTTCAATTGGTATTTCATAAAGGGGGAGAAAACTCATATTTTATCTTTCAATTGATATTTTGTTTACCCTAGATTTCCACTCCCTTACTTTATGATAGAAAAATAAATTAAAAATTGTAAAATATTATAATTTCAATTGGTATCATATGCTTAAAAGAATAATACTCTTTATTGATATCAAGATGTTTATTTAAATGTTTTTAATTAGTATCAAGATGCTTTTGCTTCTTAAAATTGGTATCATTGTTTTTATGTTTCCTTTCAATTGGTATCAAGATGCACTACTATGACATATTTTTTTTGTATCTTAATTGATTGTCACTCCTTATTTACATCATTTTTGTTTTTAGACAAAAAGGGGAGAACATTGCATTTATTGTTTTAACCCCTTTGTTGATTCTTTGGTTCGAAAAAAAAAGGGGAGAAGAATTTATTGATTTGTTTTTACTTTGACCCTTTGTTGATGATTGACAAAAAAGGGGAGAAGTATTTGGTATATATGCATGTTTTCAGGATTTATGTTTATGCATATATGTTTTGTTTTGCAAATTAGAGAAAAAGAATTTATGAGTTTTATGTTTGATTGACATGTTTATCTCCTTATATTTGCATACATGTCTCCTTATATTTGCATACATGTTTATTTTTGCATGCGCTTCATTGCCATATTTTATTGCTTATTTCCTATGCATGAGTTAAGGGGGAGCTTCTTTGAAGCTTAACTTTAATCCATGTATATATAACTTCATGAGTTTTGTCATCATTAAAAATGGGGAGATTGTTGGCCCAGAGGCCTTCCACAATAGTTTTGATGATGATTAACTCATGTAGTTATGTTTACTAATAATCTTGTGATGTTTAGCTTCATATCATTAATCAAGATATTAGTTGGTGATTAGTTTCAATAAAGGAGTTTGAAAGCTTTCACATGGTGATTCAAGAGCCCGAGCATCAAGATCATACATTGCACTCGTTGGAGTCAAGCTCGGTGGATCACGTTTTGGATCGAGTCAACTTGAAGATGGAGTTCGTCAAGAAGACTTAGGTATCCATAGTTTAGTTTAGTGTGTTTTAGATCCATGTGTAAAGATTAGAATAGTATGATATGCTCAAGTTCACAATACACACGTTTTATGTTTTAGATATTGGTTTTTCGGTTTTTGGTTTAATCGATATTTGTTTTCATGAATAATAGATCAAAATAAGTTTAAATGGTTTATATGTATAGTAGATGTATTCTATATACATGCATACTTAACTTCCTAGACAAACTTATTTTGACTTTCTATTCATGTATTGAAAAATCCAAATTTGAAAAATACAGTGTTTAGTTTTTGATAAAATTTATAAGACACAAAAATGGTTCAATATGCTTGGTATTTGAGTTGAAATTTTTATCACATGTTTGTATATCAATGCAAAATGATAAAACTATTTTTGTAGATTTTTAGAAGTTTTATGGAATTTTTAGAATATTTAAAAACCAGGTTTTCTGACCCAGTTGGCCTCTGCCAGGCTCTGGCGGTCGGCCGGCCGGTCGACCGGGCTCCAGAGTCGGTCGATCGGACGGTAGACCGACGTGCACAAGGCTGTGCACGTTTGGCCAGTCAATTGGGCCGGTCGACCGGGCAGTCGACCGGCCAGAGAGCTCTGCTCTCTGTAAAATTTTGGTCGACCGACTGGTCGACCACAGTTCCCCAACGGTCATTTTTCGACCGTTGGCGGTCGACCGGGCGGCTGACCGCCAGCTGTTCTGGCTGACAGAAACAGCCAAACGGCTATTTTTTGTGGGAGCCTATATAAGCCCCATTTCTTGGGGATTTTTAAAAAGATTTTCAAGAGGAAAAATTACTTATTCTTCAGAGTTTAAAAGAAGTTTTCAAAGTGTTTTAAAGCTTTAAAGATTTCATCTTTGTTTTATTTTAAGGGTTTTGAAAAATCAAAGAAAACTAGGTTTTTGGGATATTGTTTTGGATCCTCATTTCTATCATTTACAAGAAATTTCCCAAGTAGTTTTTCTTTGTTATTTGATTTCCAAAAACACCTTGATTTTCACACTTGAGCTATCTTCTATCCTATTCTATAGGATCATTTATTTGTGGGAAAATTGGTTTGTGGTTGAGATATACCACTTGTTGTAAAAACCCTTTCTTTGTGGGTGCTCCCTCTTTGGTAGAGGTTGAGGTTGTGGTTTACTCCCTCTAGTGTGAGGTGGAGTTGGTTGGTGTTTGTATCCTTCTTCAGTAGAGGTGATTTGTTGTTGTTTGGCTATGAGCCTCTCCCTCTTCGGTAGAGGTGGATTGTCTTTGTATTACCTCGGTGGCATTGTATTGGTTGAGAGAGGAGTTCGGTACTCCTAGTGGATTGGAAATCTTCTCTCGGTGAAGGCGGGAACGTAGAGCTCGGTGATCGTATCTCGAAACACATCTTTGTCTTTACGTTTGATCCATTGACTCTCAACTCTCTCTCTTTATTATTGTGCCTTGCATTTATTCATATTGCTCATTCATATTATATGTTGGTTGTGTTTTTTGTGTGCCTCACTTGTGCTTAACCACGAGAGCTTCATATAGCGCCTCAACTCTTGTTCAGAGGAATTAAGAGGAGTTAGTCCAGAGCCCTTCACGGGGAATTCGTCTACACTCATTGGTTGTACTAAGTGTAGTTGCAAATTAGTTTTAACTTCCGCATTTAGTTTCTAGATTAGCCATATCACCTATTTTCCCCCCTCTAGGTGATTTCAATTTAAACTCTCATGTTTGCCATGCTAGTGTAACTTCACATTCTAGCTCACCTATTGCATGCACCTCTTCTTCCATGATTGAAAATGATATTTGTATGCTTAAGAATAGTGTGGATTGTTTGGGCTCCACTTTGAGCCATTGTACCATGAACCATACACGGTTGGAATTCATGTTTCGCAAGAAACAAGTTCCATCTATGCATGCACACTATACACAGCGTACACATGCTCCCCACGTTCACACCCATCACACAATGTATGCTCATGTGTACACATGTGCACATTTTGGACATAAGGGCCACCTTGTTAAGTTTTGTTATGATCATATACATGATTCAAATTTAGCAACTAAATTATTGGGTTAGGAAAGGAGCTAACCCCCATGGACCAAAAAGAGTGTGGGTACCAAAGACCACTCCTATTTTTGATGTAGGTGTGGGCTCTCACATGACGTGTGAGTGATGGTGCCTTGAGGTGGATGCGTTCCGAGCTTAAAGAGGACAATTTGGATGCATCACTTTCAAGGAGAGTTTGGTGGGAAGACCACCATGGTTTGGAGACATAGAGATATACCCTCATCGGTTTTGGTAACGATCTCTTACTCCTCATTTATGTTTACATGCTTTTCATATTGTTAATTTTTAGCATGTCATGTTCTAATGTTTCATGATTAGGATGTTAAATGTCATGATATTTAGATTAGTGATATGCATGATTAGTATTTGAGACACCCATGTTTATATGGATTTATATTAGTGTTCTCACTTTAGTTTAACAAATGTGTATGTCCTAGATCTAATGCATGTTCATTTACCATAATGATCATATAAGTTTTGTTTTGATTTCTATACTTCATGCTTTGATTACATGTCTAGATGTTAGTTTTCATTAAAACTTAGGTATATACTTATACAACTAGTGAGCCACAAATAGATTATCATGTGTTTGTGCTTAAACGCTCATTTGTACTTATTAGATGTACCAGTATAGTCTAGTTTTGATGATTCATACGTTTTAACTTGTATTCCTATTTTGTACATATTTTTCATGCTTATGTTAAACTTCATGTATATGTCCATTTTGTCCAAACTAATAGTTATACATATACATTCTTGAGCCACTTGCCTTCATGCATATACTTTTGTGGACTCATTCATATTTAGATATGTATGTATGCTCTAGTTTGTACAAGATATACATATGCCTTGAAGATTAAATTATTTTGATGAAAATTAGATTTTTCTTATTTTTCATTTTCAAGGAATTTCATTATGAGCTTGATTGCTTATTTCCATGACTTGTCTTTTACAAAACTTGTACACTCATATTACTTGATATTTTCTCATGATTTTATTTTCGTGAGTATTATATACGCTATATAGATTTTGAGTGACATTGGTTTAGTGATTTTCATATTTTATGGAATATATTCTTGTTTTATTCCTTACTTGAAGGATTTCATACTAGTTTTCAAATTTATCATATAACTAGTTCGTATTCTTCATTTTGGAAGAGTTTTCAATTATGCTAAACTATTTTCAAACCTATTTTTGAAAACCCTTTCCTTCCAAGGGTGGCTGGTTGGGCAACCATGCCTTGTATGCTCTTAATTGAAAATCTATTTAAACATGTGCATGAATGGGCTGTAGGGAATATGAGTTATACACTTGATTCTTATTATACTTTCAATTGGTATCATTAGATCTTTTCAATTGGTATCACTATTGAGATTTTTTTTGTATACTCATATATATTCTTATATATGTATGCTTACACTTCAAATAGTATCAATTTCGATTGGTATTCATGTTTTCATACATATATATATTTTATTTGTGCTTACTATATCTCTATATCTTTGAGCACAAATTTTGGTTATGCTAAGCTTGATTTCTTAAATGACTATTATATTTCAATTGATTATATTTTAATTGGTATCTTATACAAGCTTATACATTATTTTGTTTGGCATTTCATACAGAGGAGAAAATTTTTATTTCACCTTTAATTGATTTTGTTTACCATTAGTATTTTACTCCCACACTTTATGTTGAAAAATGATTGAAAAATGAGATTGATTTTTTTTGGTATCATATGCTTCTAATGAAAAATTACTTTCAATTGATACTAATTTTTACAATTGGTATCAAGATTACCTATATGTTTACATCTTTTAATTGATATCATAATTTTTTTTATGTTTTATTTACTTTCAAGTGGTATAATATAGACATGTTTATTTAAATTTATATTAAAAATATTTGTTTTATGTACTTTCAATTGGTATGTTTTATTTATTTTCAATTGATATCATGATGCACTAAATTGATATATTTTTTTCAATTGGTAGCATAATGTTTTGATTTGATTTCACCCCTTGTTGATTTTTTTTTCTCAGACAAAAGGGAAAGAACATTGTTTTATTGTTTACTTTAACCCCTTTATTGATGATTGACAAAAAGAGGGAGAAGTATTTGAGTTTATATGCATGTTTATTTGAGTTTATATGCATGCTTATTGTTTATTTGTAAGTTTATATCAAAGTTTGTTTTATGTTTTGATGTTTTGTTGATATTAGTATCAAGAGCATGGATATTAGTATCAAGAACATATTTTGTTATTTTATTTTATTGGTATCAAGAACTTTTATTAAAATTTTTATTATTGGTACCAAGAGCTTTTATTGATTATCCTTCAATGGGTATCAAGAGCTTTTATTTGTTTTTATTGATAAAGCTTTCAATTGAAATTTTTATTGGTATCAAGAGCAATTATTTAAAGAACATGTTTATTCTAAATTTATATTTTCAATTGGCATTTAAGAACATGTTTATTTCAAAAAGAGGGAAAAGGAATTAATTTTTAAAATTTGGTATCAAGAGCATGTTTCTTTCATTGTTTTATGCATGTTTATACATATTCATGTTTAACATTCATTACATATCTTATTGTTTATTGCTATGCATGAGTTAAGGGGGAGCTTCTTTGAAACTTAACATTAATTCATGCATATATAACTCTATGAGTTTTGTCATCATCAAAAAGAGGGAGATTGTTAGCCTAGAGGCCTTTCACTCTAGTTTTGATGATGATTAACTCATGTAGTTATATTTGCTAATAATCTTGTGATATTTAGTTTCAAATATTTAACCAAGATATTAGTAGGTGATTAGCTTCAACAAAGGTGTTTTGGAGCTTTCACATGGTGATTCAAGAGCTCGAGCGTCAAGTTCATATCTAGCACTCATTGGAGTCAAGCTCAGTGGATCACTTTGGATCGAGTCGACTTGGAGACGGCGCTCTACAAGAAGACCTCGGCTTGTTTTATAATAGTTAGTTTAGATCCATTGTAAAGATTAGATAGTGTGCTATGCTCAAGTTCACAACACACACACGTTTCATGTTTTGGTTTTGGTTTTGGTTTAACCGATCTTAGTTTTCATGAAAGGTATTGAATAAAAACAAGTTTACATGATTTAATGTATATTAAATTTGATCTATATACATGTATGCTTCATATTCTTAAGAAAGCTTATTTTGATAACCTATCATGTATTTGGGTTTTGTATTTAAACAAAACTATTTTCGGATTTAATGTCAAAAACGTTGATATATATATCTCTTTCATGTATATTGGATTCTATCCATATACTATATGCTTCAAAGTTGTTTAAATATCATGTTTTTGTATTTACATGTGTTTTGAAAAAATCGGATTTCCATTTTAAATATCTAAGTTTGGAAAATACAAAATTTGGTTTAAGGTAAATTTTTCAAGTCACAAAAATGGTTCAAAATGTTTGTAATATGGTTTGATTTTTACTCAAACATGTTTGTATTTCAAAGATATAACAAGAACCGATTTTTGTAGAATTTTAAATATTTATGGGATTTATTTGACAATAAAAAGACCAGTTTTCAAGTCCTGTATTTTGCCCTGCCAAGCTCTGGCGGTCGACCGGGACGGTCGACCGGACCAGTGGTCGGTCGACTGGACTGGTCACCGATGTGCACAAGACGTGCACAAAGGCTAGTATGTTTGGCCGGTTGACCAAGCGGTCGACCGACTGAAGTCAGCCCACTCTCGGGTTGGCTCGGTCGACCGGGCGGTCAACCGGCCAGAGAGCCATTGCTCTATGGTTCTGGGCACGGTCGACGGGGTGGTCGACCGGAAGGCTCAACGGTCGATTTTTTGACCGCCGGTCGGTCGACCGGTCGGCCAATCTGGGCCTTTCTGCTGCCAACGGGTAGATTCCAAATGGGGTATAAATATCCCCCATTTAAGTTGTTTCTCAACAAGTTTTTAAAGAGCAAAAATTCCATCTTCTCTAGTATTTATACAAGTTTTCAAAAGAGTTTTTAGAGCCAAAAGGATTCATCTTTATTTGTTTTAAAGGGTTGAAAAAATCAAAGAAAAATTGGATATTTGGGATATTGGTTTTGATCTTCATTTCAATCTTATTCTAGTTGTTTTGCCAAGTATTTTTCTTTATGTTTTTATTTCCAAACTCTTTATGTTCCACACTTGAGCTTATCTTGCTATCTATTTATTAGGATCTTTGTTTTGGGAAAAAATTGGTCTGTGGTTGCGATAGACCACCAAGTTGTAAACCTTTCATCTTTGTGATATCCCTCTAGTGAGAGGTGATTGAGTTGGTATCCCTCTTGTGTAGAGGTGATTGTGAAAGTATTGTTTGGCTCCCTCTAGTGAGAGGTAGAGATTTTGTTGGAATCCCTCAAGTGTGAGGTGATTGATTTGTTGTTGCCAAGTGCCTATCCCTCTAAGTGTAGAGGTGATTTTTTTGTGCCTGCCTCTAAGTGTAGAGGTTGTATTTGTTGGAGAGAGGAGTTGTGTACTCCCAATTGTAATTGCCCCAAATCCTCAATAGAGGTTCCCTGTGTGGGAAGTCCTGTGTGGACAAGTTAGTAGAAATCCTTCTGTGTGAAGACGGGGACGTAGAGCTGTGTGCTCGAATCTCGAAGTATATTCGTGTGTTTGCGTTTGATCCACTTTCTCTAACTCTCTCTTACTTTGTGCATTGATTCATATTGTCATATCATATACATGTTTGTGTTGTTTGTGTGTGCCTCACTTGTGTTTAACCACGAAAGCTTCATATAGCACCTCAACTCTTATTCAGAGGAATCAAGAGGAGTTAGTTCATAGCCCTTCGCCGGGAATTCGGCTACACTCGTTGGTTACACTAAGTGTGTTGCAATTCAGCTTTAATTTCTGCATTTTGTTAATAGATTAGCCGTACACCTATTCATCCCCCCTTTAGGTGTACTTTCAATGTTAGGAATGGATGGATGTCATAACTGTCTCCGAGTGAAGGAAATCCCATCAGTGGGGCGTGTGGACGGATATATGTACTGCAAAAGTTAGGAGCATAGAATAATATTTATCCAAAAATGCAATACATAAAGTTAGGATTGGAAAGAAGTACACTCTGTATGAAGTGGAATTCGGGTAGTCAGTTAAACGTCTTGTACTTGGTCATCAAGTTCTGCTCCCGAGGAGGTTGCGTGTTCATATGTCTGGAAATTGCCCCAAAGTGAGGATGTACTCTTTGTGGAAGCTCTATTGGATGAGCACTTTCAGCTACTTTCAGAGGGCCCAACAATGGATGGTTTGGTGCCCTTTATATTTGTGAAAGGAGTAGTATTCCTCAGACCCAGGAAGTGAGGGATTGTGCTGGATCGACTTCGGGCGTCTGGCCCACGATTGATCTTTGAAGGCGTTGAAGACTTCGTTGGCCGAGAGTTCAACGAAATGAAGCATTCCATCGATCTGTAACTTTGGAGTGGACTTGGTAGGAGGATAGGGAGCACCAACTTCTTGTAAAGAGGTTTCCCGGTGCCACTCTTGAGCGGGGATGGGAGCTTCATGAGGGGATTTTGACTTTCCTTTATCACCGCTTGGTTTCACAGAGTACTTGGAGGAAGCCTTCATCGCCTCTTCTAGCTGGATGTAAGGTTGAGCTTGGGAAAGGATCTCACTCATCTTGGAAATGTTATGCTTTATGAGGTATTTGTACAGGGGCTGCGTGACCTGCTGCCTCTAATTAATGCAAGTGTGGAGACTTCCTCACCACAGTTGAGACCTCCTTACCACAGTTGGAGACTTTGGTCAGCTGGATCTAAAAAAAGTTGATGTATCGTCTTGAAGGATGGAGGTGATGGTTGTTTCTCTTGGCTTCTTTGCAAGAGGTGTACTATGCAGAAAAGGCCTTGGTGACCTCCGAGAAGTTGTGGAAAAAGCGTGGTGGCAGGAAGTAGAACCAATCTGATGTCGCGTTCATCAAGCTGGATGGAAAGGTGAGGCACATGACTAGGTCATTGTAGGAGTAAATCACCATTTTGTCTCGGAAGTGTTGGATGTGCTAAACTGGATCACTCACTCCAAAGTAGTTATCAAAGGTAGGAGTCGACAAATTTCTTGGGAATTCACACTCCTGGATATCTTGGGAGAGAAGAGAGTTGTGGATGAGAGTAGTTGGGATCAGGTGCTGAGGCAGCTTGGCCTCCACGATTCGTTTCTGGATCAGCTCGTTGAGGGTATGGAGTCTAGGGGATCTATTGCCCTCGGGATCACCCTCTTTGTGTGTAAAGTTATCCTGGAGGACTGTCAGTTAGTAGTTTTAGCTCTCTTGTACTCGAATGATGTTCTCACGGTCGAGCGCCATTTGTTTTCGCTCACGATCAGATTGCAGCTACTGCTCCTTCATTTGTTCTCTCATCTCGTAGAGTATCAGAAATAGTTGATCTTCTTATTGTTGAGATGGTTATACATCGGAAAAATGTTTTTGCGGTGAGATGGAGCTGGTGTTCTCGATATGCGGTTGATTACAAGTTGGCAGGGATGCCTTACCTCTACTGGTTGTGATGGCGCTGCCTTTGGAAGTTGCATCGCTGGCGATTTGCTTTCGTAGAGCCATCGTTGATCTGTTAGAAGATTTTTGAGGAAGGTTATGGGAGAAGTGATCTTAAGTGTAGGGACTCAGATTTTAATGAAAGCACTAAAATATAGATGTAAATTACATGGAAGAATTTATCTACGCTCAAATTTGTAAGAGTGATAGTAATACAGTGCAAACACCAGAGAATATATGAGAAAAAACCTACAGAGGGAAAAAAACCATAGGGCCAAGAGAAAAAGATTTCACTAAATCAAAGGGATTACAAGGAGCTTTCAATGCTCTATTACAGATTGAATTCTCTAAGGTTCGATCCCTCGGGTCCCTTTTGCTTGATAAAGGTTCAAGTATATAAATATCTTGCATGTCATAATCAAAGGTGCAGATATTAAGAATCTGCATAACGCAAGATTTACACGTTGGGATTTCTACATAACTACTCGGATTATGCTCTTGATTATTGAGAGTGATTTATGCTACCATCTAAAATAGTCTGTGCTGGAGAAGGGGCTATTACAATGTTTAAAACGTGGGATGATATGACAGCGTAACTGGCTTCAGGAGTTAAGGGAGTCCTGCTTGCTGATATTAAAAGTAAAAATCAATGAGGTCGGTTACCATAGTTGTTTTAATTGGAGCGGGAGGAGTTGACCTCGGGAACGAATGAGTCATGCTTTGAAAAGTGATCGGAGCATGGGAGTTCTCGGGGCGGTGGTGTCCTTGGAAAAAGAAGTGACCTCGGTAACGGCTGAGTGGTGCTCAGAAAAGTGCTCTGTCAGCATGTCTTGTTGTCTGTTTCGGGCATTCTTGATTGAGGTGGGACACATGTTACGATCTTGGTGCAGATTAAAATCTGACCACCATATCATGGTAAAAGGTTTGATGGGGATCAAAGTAGTTTGATGTGTAAACTAAAGAAGGGGGATTCAATGATGACATATATATTTGTCTCTCGGTGTCTCTTTTGATCTCCAACGTAGGTACATTTATGAATCATTTATTTACAATGGTTTAAGCTGTACAATTGTAATTTACCGGATTTACTTAGATGATAAAAGAAAGTTTACGGAAGATCACTATCAGAGAACTTAGGGTATAGTCACCAAAATATTAAAATTCAGTTGATTCTAGTTTTAGTTTCCAAAATCCTTCACATCTTAAGATCATCTATATGTTTGCCTTAATTAGTATACTGGTTGAAACATTATCCATAGTTAACTCTTTAATAAACCTGAATGGCATTGTTCCACATCTTTTCTTTCAAAATATATTGCCCATCAAAGTTAGTTGAATTTCAGATTTCATAGTGACAATATGTAGCCTCTTTTCCACAAAACTGGCTCCATAAGGAAATAAACAAACCAAAATTCTCGATCAAGGAAACATCTATGTAAAGTTTTCAATAATCCTATGATCAATTATTTAAGACCGTGTGTGACAGAGGCTTTATGTCTCATGATAGCTATTTTATTTATTTTTTATAGTATACATGTAAGTAGTGTTATACTCTTATATATATACTAGCAAGTATCCCCTGCTGATAGTAGGCTGAGGCAAGCAAAGCAAACTTTACAATTATCAATTACAGTTATTATTTTCAGTACAACTAAATTCTTAAAAATTAAAGAACATCGGTAATAATTATAGAAATAAAATAATTATATGAATTATTACTATCATAATTAAATATAATCATTAATAATTAAAAACTAGGAAATTAGTTAATTAATCAAAAATTGAAAGAATTACATATGAAATTTCACTACATCCACCTACTTTGCTTCATAATTAGGAAAAAAACTCAGTTTCATAATTTGCTTCACTACAGTCTCATCCACGTCATCATAAATTGATTCTTCTCAACCACCACTTCTTTATATATTTTCATTTCCTCTTTCACCCTTCCCATCACACCCGATATTGCTCTCCCCTCAATCCTGACCTCGACGCAGAGTAATTCACGCTCAGGTCGTCGTATGGGTTAGAAAGGGGGAGCCCCATTCCCAGGGTCGATGGCGGAGCTCCTGAATTTTTTTTTTTGTGATCAACTACTTGTAATTCTCGTTTGTTCTTACTCGCGATGAGTTTTGTTTATGTTTAGATATGGAAAGCATTAGGGATCAATCGATGACAGTGGGCGGGGGTTTGCTGCTGATGATGATGATGCTGATATGAGAATTGCGACTTATGATCGCAGTCTTCTGTGAGGACTGACTTAGAAATAGGGCATTTTATAAGGACTGTGATTATGGTGTGATCATGTTGGCCCAGAGGCCTTCCACTCTAGTTTTGATGATGATTAACTCATGTAATTATAATTTACAAATAATCTTGTGATATTAGTTTCAGATATATAACCAAGATATTAGTAGGTGATCAGCTTCAACAAAGGTATTTTGGAGCTTTCACATGGTGATTCAAGAGCTCGAGCGTCAAGTTCATATCTTGCACTCGGTTGGAGTCAAGCTCGGGGAATCGCGTTTAGATCGAATCAGCTTGGAGACAAGAAGGCTTCAGTTTGTTTAGTTAAGATTTAGTTTAGATCCATTGTGAAGATTAGATAGTGTGATATGCTTAAGTTCACAGCACACACACGTTTCATGTTTTGGTTTTGGTTTTCAGTTTAACCGATCTTGGTTTTCATGAATAGATAGAATCAAAACAAGTTAACATGGTTTAATGTATATTAGATTTGATCTATATACATCTATGCTTTCATACTTAGAAAAACCTATTTTGATACACTATTCATGTGTATGGAGTTTTGTATTTAGATAAAACCTATTTTTGGATTTAATGTCAAAAACATAGATATAATACCTTTCATGTATAACTATATGCTTCAAAGTTGTTTAAATATCATGTTTTTGTATTTACATGTGTTTTGAAAAAATGGATTTCCATTTCAAAAATTCTATTTTTGGAAAATACAGAATTTGGTTTAAGGTAAAATTTTCAAGTCAAAAAAATGTTTCAAATGTTTGTAACATGATTTGATTTTTACTCAAACATGTTTGTATTTCAAAGATATAATATGAACTAATTTTTATGGAATTTGTGTGATTTTATGAGATTTAACTAAGGACAAAAACCTAAGTTTTTAAGACCCATTTTAGCTGGACTGGCTGGCTGCCGGTCGACCGGACTGTTCGACCGTAGCAGTGGGCGGTCGACCGGGCTGGTCGACCGACGTGCACAGAGCGTGCACGCAGCCAGGCTGGGAAGGCCGGTCGACCTCCAGAGAGCTCTGCTCTCTGGAAAAGCCTCCGGTCGACCGGGTCGGTCGATCGGCCAAGAGTCTGCTCTCTGTTTCCAGCTCGGTCGACCGGCGGTCGACTGGCCAGAGAGCAATTGCTCTCTGGATCTGGCACGGTCGACCGGGCGGTTGACCGGAGGGTCTAACGGTCAAAATTTTGACCATTGACCGGTTGACGGAAAGGCAAATGGCCCTTTTCAGCTGCCAACGGGCAGATTTTTAAATGGGTTATAAATAGCCCATTTGAGTTGGTTTTTGAACAAGATTTTCAAGAGCAAAATTTCTCTCATTTACAAGTGTTTTAATACAAGTTTTAAAAGAGTTTTTAAGTCAAAAGGATTCATCTTTATTTGTTTTAAAGGGTTGGAAAATTCAATGAAAAACAAAGTCTTTGGGATTATTTTTGATCTTTAATTTATATTCATTCTACAAGTTTTCCCAAGAGTTTTTCTTTGAGTTTTTGATTTCCGAACTCTTTATTTCTCACACTTGAGCTTATCATTCTATCCTATCTATAGGATCTTTGTTTTAGTGAGAAAATTGGTTGTGGTTGTTAGACCATCAAGTTGTAAACCTTCCATTGATTATGATATCCCTCTAGTGAGAGGTGATTGAGTTATTATCCCTCAAGTGTGAGGTGATAGTGGAAGTGGTATTTGGCTCCCTCTAGTGAGAGACGGAGATTGTGTTGGAATCCCTTAAGTATGAGGTGATTGTTGTTTGAGTGGCTTCGTGCCTATTCCTCTAAGTGTAGAGGTAATTTATTTATGCTTTGCCTCTAGTGAGAGGTTGTATTGGTTGAGAGAGGAGTTGTGTACTCCCGGTTGTATTTGCCCGAAATCTTCAGTGGAGGTTCCCAGTGTGGGAAGTCCTGTGTGGACGAGTTAGTGAAAATCCTTCTTCGTGAAGGCGGGGACGTAGAGTTGTATGCTCGAACCTCGAAACATATCTTGATGTTTGCGTTTGATCCACTTTCTCTAACTCTCTCTCTTACTTTGTGCATT